>CAUDMG010002639.1:1742500-1965000 GCA_958450375.1 Homarus gammarus | reverse complement strand
GCCTCACGTGGTGTAGTAACTCCTTCACATATGGTGTTATGAGGGGCCTCACGTGGTGTAGTAATTCCCTCACAGATGGTGTTATATGAGCGAGGTGTGGTTCCAGGCCTTCTTATCGTAGACGGATTAACACATCGCTGGTTGTTGGGTCTCACGGGCCGTTATCACTGGGTACCTGGGACCTCACTGTGTGAAGGTTAACTTGGGTACCACTGTTACTGTTGAGTTGTTCTCACTGACTTAAGCACTGTTCACCACTGTTCACCTCTTTTTAACACTGGTTCCGTTCCTTTCCTAAATGAAATAGTAACTTCTGGCGAGAACATGTTGATATTCGGGTGGGGAGGAGGGTTCAGGGGAGGGAGTTGGTATGGGCCAACATAACAGTTGACCTGGCTGCTTTGAGAGGAGCGCCAGGTACGTCTTGACCCTTCGGTGGTCAAGGATGTGTGGTGGTGTGTGGTGGTGTGTAGTGGTGTGTGTAGTGGTGTGTAGTGGTGGTGTGTGGTGGTGTGTAGTGGTGGTGTGTAGTGGTGGTGTGTAGTGGTGGTGTGTGGTGGTGTGTAGTGGTGGTGTGTAGTAGTGGTGTGTAGTGGTGGTGTGTAGTAGTGGTGTGTAGTGGTGGTGTGTAGTGGTGGTGTGTAGTGGTGGTGTGTAGTAGTGGTGGTGTGTGGTGGTGGTGTGTAGTAGTGGTGTGTAGTGGTGGTGTGTAGTGGTGGTGTGTGGTGGTGGTGTGTGGTGGTGGTGTGTAGTAGTGGTGTGTAGTGGTGGGTAGTGGTGGTGTGTGGTGGTGGTGTGTAGTAGTGGTGTGTAGTGGTGGTGGTGTGTGGTGGTGTGTAGTGGTGGTGTGTGGTGGTGTGTAGTGGTGGTGTGTAGTGGTGGTGTGTGGTGGTGGTGGCGTGTGGGTGGTGGTGGTGTGTGGTGGTGGTGTGTGGTGGTGGTGGTGTGTGATGGTCGTGTGTGGTGGTGGTGGTAGTGTGTGGTGGTGTGTAGTGGTGGTGTGTGGTGGTGATAATGGTGGTGTGTGGTGGTGGTGTGTGGTGGTTGGTGTGTGGTGGTGGTGGTGGTGGTGGTGGTGGTGGTGTGTGGTGGTGGTGGTGTGTGGTGGTGGTGGTGTGTGGTGGTGGTGTGTGGTGGTGGTGGTGGTGTGTGGTGGTGGTGGTGGTGGTGTGTGGTGGTGGTGTGTGGTGGTGATGATGGTGATGTGTGTGGTGGTGGTGTGTGGTGGTGGTGGTGGTGGTGGTGGTGTGGTGGTGGTGGTGTGTGGTGGTGGTGGTGATGGTGTGTGGTGGTGGTGGTGTGTGGTGGTGGTGGTGGTGGTGGTGGTGGTGGTGGTGGTGGTGGTGGTGGTGGTGTGTGGTGGTGGTGGTGTGTGGTGGTGATGGTGGTGATGTGTGTGGTGGTGGTAGTAATAGAAGTAATGTTGGTGGTGGTGGTGGTAGTAATGGTGGTGGTGATGGGCGCCAAGGGTGGTAGTGGTGGGCGCCAAGGGTGGTAGTGGTGGGCGCCAAGGGTGGTAGTGGTGGGCGCCGAGGGTGGTAGTGGTGGGCGCCGAGGGTGGTAGTGGTGGGCGCCGAGGGTGGTAGTGGTGGGCGCCGAGGGTGGTAGTGGTGGGCGCCAAGGGTGGCAGTGGTGGGCGCCGAGGGTGGTAGTGGTGGGCGCCAAGGGTGGCAGTGGTGGGCGCCAAGGGTGGTCGGTGAGGCCAGGAGTAACATACGTAGACCGACCATTAACCTGCATGACCCGAGTCTTGACCACCGGCAGGAGGAGGAGGAGCAGGAGGAACAATAGGGGGTTGGAGCAGGAGGAACAATAGGGGGAGGAGCAGGAGGAGGGGCAGGGGGAGGAGGAAGGGCACAGTCGCTACTCCACGGCCGGTCTTAAATTGGGGAGTCCAACTTGTCAACATGAAAGAGGACACCGGACAGGAATTATTCTCACAACATCCTACACACGTTCTCTCTCTCACATCCTACACACGTTCTCTCTCTCTCACAACATCCTACACACGTTCTCTCTCTCTCACAACATCCTACACACGTTCTCTCTCTCACAACATCCTACACACGTTCTCTCTCTCACAACATCCTACGCACGTTCTCTCTCTCACAACATCCTACGCACGTTCTTTCTCTCACAACATCCTACACACGTTCTCTCTCTCTCACAACATCCTACACACGTTCTCTCTCTCTCACAACATGCTACACACGTTCTCTCTCTCACAAAATCCTACACACGTTCTCTCTCTCACAACATCCTACACACGTTCTTCCCTGTCTCTTTATCTCTAGCCACCAAAACTACCTACCCTACTTACCTCTCTCTCTCTCTCTCTCTCTCTCTCTCTCTCTCTCTCTCTCTCTCTCTCTCTCTCTCTCTCTCACCAACCCCAAAACAGTACAAGAGGAAGGAACACAGTCAAAGAATAATATATATTGTCCCTATATTCCTTTCTTTTATTTTTCCCCCGAGTAATGTCACCCGAGTCTTTAAATACAGTTCATTTACTTCACCCAATCTATTTCATCCAATCTACTTCAACATATAAACTCCCAATGACCATCGTATCTTTTTCTTCTTTTTTTTCCCCCCCCAATAGGTTCCAGGTCGACTCAGGCGCGGCACAGAGGACCCTGAAGAAGACAACGACGGGTGGTCTGCCAACAGCGCTCGTCACCATCGGGAAGTGCAGCCTTACACCCCTTACCTCCCCACACACGTCAGCCTCCAGACGAGAAACACAAGGAGAAGATCGAGTAACAAGAAGCGAGAGAATAATCAGGGAAAAATGGCGAGAATGAGATTAAGAAAGAAGAACAAGAGAAGAAAAAAAGGAAAACGGCAGAAGAATCAAGCCATAACTATGATGAATCACCATAACAATAGGGTGGGCAGACGGGTAAGTGAAGTGAAGATTAGAAATCTCTCTCTCTCTCTCTCTCTCTCTCTCTCTCTCTCTCTCTCTCTCTCTCTCAGGTTGGGCAGACGGGTAAGTGGCAGGCAGGTTATCTCTCTTTCTCTCTCAGGGTGGGCAGACGGGTAACTGCAGTGAAGGTTGGGTTAGATCAATTAAAATCTCTCTCTCTCTCTCTCTCTCTCTCTCTCTCTCTCTCTCTCTCTCTCTCTCTCTCTCAGGGTGGGCAGACGGGTAAGTGGCAGGCAGGTTATCTCTCTCTCTTAAATAAACAGTCACTATTAAAAATCATCTTGTACTGCCTTCACACACACACACACACACACACACACACACACACACACACACACACATTTGATATACTTTTCTAAGTGGGCGGAATAAGAAAACGCAACCAGCCCCGGGATTATTCCTATAAAACGTATATGTACATGGAGACCGGACTAGAAATGTGTACACCAATTATGTACACACATCTAACATTCATGTGCATATCTAAGTCTCAGTTAAAAGGAAAATTGTGTTAGAAACCTTTGAGAATCCTGCCCAGGTCTGAGCACGTAAATAACAGAAAAAACAACAACAATTGCCTTTGTCGTGTTTTAGTCATGAGATAATCTTAAAGTCTTTGACCTTTTACAAGTTCAAGTTTATGAAGAGCAATATTTCTTTGGGTTGGGTTGGGTTGGGTTGGGTTGGGTTGGGTACATTCCTTATACATATACATAACACAAGTATACTGAAGCGGTGACTATGTTATAATAATTATCTCCTATGTTATTATACAATATCTCCTATATAAAGTTCATAAATATCAAATTGACATCTATACACATCTATACATAATCATACATATCGATATACATATTTATATACATATTGAAACCCAAACAATTACAGAAACTTTCGCTGTCTCCGCCAATGAGAGCCAGGACACACTTCTTTGTCTTATTTTGTATTGACTGGTGTCGTCCAGAACGAGTTGCAGACCATTACTATTATTGTGGAGTCATTATTGGAAGCTGGATGTACCGGTGGTGGTGGACTGGTAAACCGGTTCTCCCAGTAGACGTATTTCCCAGTAAACTGAGTAAAGTCACACACACACACACACACACACACACACACACACACACACACACACACACCACTGAAGGTTAGGTTAGGTAAGCTGACACCTGAACCTGCTTAAGTGTGTAACATTATTCATGGACTGGTACCAGGGGGGCGAGGATCTGCAGTGTACTAATGATAATATACCGTACATGGTAAGCTATGGTGCTTAACCGGTCTCCAGAGCCTGATGGTGGTAGTAGTTGTAAGAGAATGGTAGTGGTAGTAGATCTCTTACAGAGGAATCTTCAGGTGGGGTGCTGCCAATAGAGAGACCATGAAGTTTCTGAAGGAGAAACACCCTTCTGCAGGTGAGGAGAAAGGCATCAGGTTACAGGGTGGTTATGCCCCGCCAGACGCAGTTATGTTATAGAAAATAACATGAGATATGGTCTGGAAAAACGCACTGAAGACCCAAGAAGGAACCGGACTATCAGGCCCGGACGCCAGTGGATGGAGAGTCATCCCCAGCAGTAACAAGTCTAGCGATGCGATGGGCGACCTCTGAACGCGATTGCCGCCCTCGCAAGAAAGCTGGTAACTTCTGCTGCCGACACCCACAAGCTCTAACGGTCAGCCGCTTCATTTCTATGGACAAAAACCCAGGATGTAAGCCTATAGGGGCGGGGAAGTGCTAAGACGAATTATTGGTAAATGTGTAATGGAGGTGGTCAAAGATGGTGTCAGAGCAGTGCTGGTCACCAGGCTGGGGGTGAAGCTGCCATTCACGCCATGAGAAAGATAATTGAGGAGTATGATTGTTAGACTGTACTCCTGGTAGGCGCCTCCAACACTTTCAACGTACTAGACTGCAAGGCTACACTGCACAACATCATCAAGTGTCCAAGCTTTATATAACAAGCTTCAAGGCCTAAAATGAGACACCACCATAGAGTCACAGGGGTGCCCAGTCACCATGGCAATGTATGCATTAAGCCTATCCGTGCTTCAATATACATGATATTATAAGACAACCAAGGCTAAACAAGTAGCATATGCTGATGACCTTACAGGATCAGGAAAAGTGGAGGACATCAAAAAGTGGACGGACCTGGTAACATCGGGCGGTCCACAAATAGGCTACCACCCAAATGCCAGCAAGTCCTTCCTTACTGTACAGCCAGAATACTACGACCGGGCTATAGAGGTATTCAACGGAGGTGAGGTCAAAATAAAAAAGGACGGCCAAAGACATCTAGGTGTGGTAATCGGCACGAATGATTTCAAGACCGAGTCCGTAACGGGAGAGGTAAACGAGTGGGTGAAGGAAGTCCAGGCTCTGTCGGACTGTTAGTCCTAAGGCCCTCAGTCTACTTGGAAAATCGAGTTAAAAAGAGTTCAGGTCCTAAACTGATGAAGATCATAATTAGGTTAGGTTAGGTTAGGTTAGGTTAGTGTGTGTTACAAAATCTTTTAAGCTGATGTAAGGGGATGTCAGACACAAATTAGCGTTGACTACTAAATCATGTTATGTAGATACTAGCTGTGTGATGATATGGTTCGGAACATCTGTAAGACGTAGTTGGGTGAAAATATAGATATTGTAATACTTGGTCTGTCAAGATAGACTCTTTAAGTAGTTTGTATCACAGCTGGGCGAGACCTATGTGAGGTGGGGTAGGAGAAAGGATGAGTTCTCGGGTTAAGAGAGAGCAAACATCCGAGATGGTAATGCTAGTTGATTTATAAGTTGTTTTTGTTTTTTCTCACGTGGAATGTGTACTTACCACCACCACCACCAACGCCCCACCACCACCAACGCCGCCCCCAATACACTGACCATGGGGGTTAGTTACACTGACCCTTTGTGAACTCTACTCTGTAATGAGTCGGAGGTGCATAATAAACTAGCCGTTGTAATCCCCCCCACCACTGCTTGCCGCCTCCATCACCAACACCTCTCCAACCACCATCATCACCCGCCCTCCCTTCCTCTACCACTATCACGTCCCTCCCTCTAACTACTGCACCCCCCCCCCCTTCTACTACAATCATCACCCTCCTTTACCACCACCATCACCTCCCTCGCCCCTACCACCACCCACAACCCCCACACCACCCCACCGGAACCAATTCTATATTATCGCTACCGGTACTACTAACAATAATATCCATTGGCTAATATAATTATTGTAACCGTCAATGAGGCGGTTAAAGGAATATTTAGAATCGTGACGTTGAACTCGAACATTATAATTCGGTCAAACCTGTTGAATACAATTCATTTTAGTATTTCAAACAAGTCATACATAGGCAATTATATATATATATATGTTTAATCCAATATATATTTACATAACAATCATAGCTGTGTAATTAGTCTAATCTTAACACGTACAATGAGTACTTAATTTGTCATATTTTTATGTCGTCACAATGATAAACGATACAGTGGACACAGTCTACCTGTGTACACAACAAGTACAAGTTAAACTTACGTGTTGAAAGTCTTCAGGAGAAACAGGTTAGGTGTTGGCACTATGATGGGGATAGCTACAGTGAGGAAGCGGTGCTCTGCCGGGCACTCACATGTCAGGCAGGCTATTCAAAATCGCTGTGTCAGGTTTGTTATACGCAAACAAGATCCCATTACACCACCCAACACCTCAACCTACTCTGGGCCTCTCACCTGCTTCCATCTTAACACTCTACACTGTATACGGGCAGACACACCCAATAAACATGACATGACTTACAGCCTAACATAATGTTTGTTTATGTGTCTTCATACTCAACAATTATCGTTACTAGTAATAATAATATGTTATTGGCTAACATAATCATCGGATATAATGCAGTAAGTCGGTGTAAACAAAAGAGTTCAGACACAGAGAAGCGAATCCTGTTGGCCATTACCTCAACCTTCAGCGTTCCCGTACATCATGTGTTAAAAACAACAATTATCCCAACGAGATTACTGTAATTATAAAGGAGTTAATTCTTTTTCTTCTTCATTTTACAGTATCTTATACACGTGGTTAATTATTTGTATATAAGAAGGAAATGAATCGCACAAAATACTTATTCATTTAAGAAAATCATATGATATAATGTTTGTATTTTATGGTAGTGAGTGTGTGTGTGTGTGTGTGTGTGTGTGTGTGTGTGTGTGTGTGTGTGTGTAGTGATGAAAATAAACGAAGTAGTAATTAGTTCGAGGAGATTTATCCACTCCCAGTAATTTCCCTCCCCACGTACACTAAGTATTTCATTCTTGGTAAATCTAATCCCCTGAATCAATTTACTTTTAAAAATATATAAAACTAACTTTAATGGCGATATATATATATATATATATATATATATATATATATATATATATATATATATATATATATATATATATATATATATATATATATATATATAATTACAGAGTCATATCAGGCGACGAGTGGAATAGACTGTTCCTGGTAAAGACTGGATGTTTTTACCAGGTAATATTTACTAAGAGCATCTAGCCAGTTGTTTACACATTGTTGTTGTTGTTGTTACCATAAGGATGATAATAACAATTTCTTCAACTGTGATATTTAAGTGGGTGAAAGGAATCAATAAAGGAGATATAGATAAAGTTCTTATAATATCCGAGCAGGATAGGACTCGTAGCAACGGATTTAAGTTGGATAAGTTTAGGTTTAGGAGGGAGATAGGAAGGAACTGGTTCACAAATAGGGTGGTGGACGAGTGGAACAAGCTTAGCAACTTTGTAGTAAGTGCTGGAACGCTGGAAAATTTTAAAAGGAGGCTAGATAGATTCATGGATGATAGAGAGTAGTAGTAACTCTCGACAGGAGCTGCCATGCACAGGCCTATTGCAGACTCCTTATTTTCTTATGTTCTTCCTCCTCCTCATTTTCCTCACCCTCCTCCTCCTCTTCAAAGATTTATTTAATTTCCAATCGTCATTTACCCTCGTGGTCTACATTATGTCACTTGCCCCTCTTCTGTTGTGGACATTCTAAGGTTCAATAGGGAAGTGTTGGGTTACAGTATTTATCCTCCGTCCTCGCTTATTCCTAACCCTGTTTTTTTTTATGTGTGTGTGTGGGGGGGGGGGGGGGGGTCACTGTCATCACCAACCACCTGGAGACCTTCAATTACACCAGTGATTGGATGATAAAATAAAAAATAGAAACACAGTCTTTAGCCAGTATTTGAAAGTTCCATTATCACCACCACCACGTGTCCGCCACCACCACCACGTGTCCGTCACCACCACCACGTGTCCATTATCACCACCACCACGTGTTTGATGAGCTCTTGAAGTCATCTGTATAATGTCATTGTTTGTGTAATGTCATTTTCATCACTATCAAACTACAAGAACGTTTGGCCAGTTTCTACAGTTTATATTCATAGTAGTGTAGTGATTATGGAACACTTAATACTATGTACTTATTTATTTTTACATCAATAAATTAACTCGGGGGGGATGAATTTACCAGGAATACTATAATGTATGGAGTGAAAATACCAGGAGTGAAAATACCAGGACTTAAAATTACCGGGAGTTTGGGGGGATGGCGGGGGGGGGGGGGGAGGGAGGGGGTGGTAATAAGATACAATAAGGGAGGAGGGACTGACACATTGCCCCAAGAGCGACGTGCTTACCGATCTGACCAATGCTTCATATCTTCTCCTCTCTTCTTGAGCCTCTGTCAACTGTATCACTTGACGGTTAAACTAGAGCCTCGTAAATAATCTAGACAGTAATAGATATGGAGAGGATTTTATTTATTTTTTATTTATATATTTTTTTTTTTGGGGGGGGGGGGATGAATACCACCTAAAGATCCCCCCTCCCAAGCTTATTTTACCGGAAGATTAACCACCCCCAATGATAACCTAACCTAACCTTACCCCCTAAATAATAATAATAATAATAATAATAATAATAATAATAATACCGTTAGTAATAATATGAATTTTAGTATTATTAATAGTATCATTATTATTATTATTATTTGCTCCAGTAATAGATAAAAGTAGTGTAAGATCTATATAGCTTAATTAAGGCGCAGATGATGAAATATACTCAATTTATACAAAATATATATATCATTCCACAACAGTCATAGATTGTAACAACGAAGTATTAAACCTTTTCATAACCTTCCACAACTATTCCTCCCTCACCCCCCATATTTTTCTATCGTTATGTTGACTACACCAATCTGCCTCCTATATAACCCTCCATCTCCCCCATTACCTCCTCCATCTCCCCCATTACCTCCTCCACCTTCCCCATTCCTATCTCATATCATCAAAAGTAAATAATTCCAATTCTTTAAAAGTTTATTCGCGCTCATTCTTAATATTTGTTTTTCTCCCATGAACCTTTTATGTGACAAGCTAAGAACCAGTCAGTATATTTTTTGTCTTTTGGTAACTTTTATGGCCACTTAAGTTGTTAATGGCGGTGGAGGGTAATTAAGCAGTGAGTGAGTTAAGATAGATGCGTGGCAGTGAGAAGTGATACCACCCTCAGTGTCAAGACCTGACTAAATTACTCACAATAGGCAAACTGTACTACAAGCTTCAATAAATTTGTTAAACTAAACTAAGGCATAACTTCAACTCTATCTCTCTCTCTCTCACCACCCTTCTCCTCCCCCCATCTGTCTTATCACCCCCCCCCCCCCCACCCACCCTCCCCCATCTTATCGTCTTCTCTGTGTTTATGTCACTCGTATGGGTAGTTCGAGTCATTTAACCAACTCTATAACTTCATTCTGGTTTCTTGATTTAGTGTGATTGGGGCTACAGTCTAGGTTAGGGCCTGTCGTTGTCACTGTCTTCCTTGTTGGAGTTCTTTTTTACGCGGTGGGGAATGAGGCGTCGCAGCCCTCCATCATACGTTGCTATGTTTAGTGTTTTTGTTAGTGAAGGTAGATGTTTCTGTTAACACCGTCAGATTTATTTGTTCGCGCCGTCGGACCTATCTAAACACGCTATCACATACCGGCAAGTCTGCGCTAATACATCAAACACTCGAGACACCACCTTGGTAAATACCTGGTGGGACTGGTCCAAGGAAGTGGATGAAACAAAAGAGAAAAGGGTCTCTCTCTCTCTCTCTCTCTCTCTCTCTCTCTCTCTCTCTCTCTCTTAAACCGTAAACAACTGTCGAGTGTATGACCTGAACATGATGTGAACTCGTGAACCCGAACAATTTTAGACACTGGTGCATTATTCTAGACATAAATGCTTCGGTTTCACGAGTCTGAAATCTCGGGGTTCGTGGTTCAAGAGGAGAGACGAGGCAGGAACTTTGTGGCTGAGTATTGTTACCTCTTAACTAATAATGATTCGTGTTTACATCAAGACCAATAAGTAAGACAATTCTCTCGTAATTCGTAATAACTAATGATCCAACAGGTAGTTTATAACTTTACAGACTTATATAAGTAGTTGTGTTTGAAGGGAGTCAGGCTATAGTACAGTAGCCTGACGAGGTAGCCTGACTCACTCCCTCCTCTATGTATATACCGCACATTACCGTACCTCTATTATCCCCACCTCTCCCCCCCACCATATTACCTCCCCACCTCCCCCACAATATCTCTCTCCCTCACAAACACCTCCACTTCGCTATACCTCTACTTTTCCTCACCCCATCAATACAGTACACCTCACCTCCCCTCCCCCCCCCCCCCATCCGCTCACCAAGAACTCACCTTCCTCCCCCCACCCCACCCCCCCTTTATTTCTCCCACCTTCCCCTTCCATAATATATCTGTAACCGCCCAATCAGCCACTGTGGGATAATGAGACCCTTGCACGTAGGACTTGATTGTTCTTTATTCGGTCAAAACCTGCTGAGTACAAATTACATATGTTACGTATAATTAATTCATTCGTACGTTCCTTCACTATTAACGACTACATATGATATATATGAGTAGAGTGGGGTGTTAAACCATATAAAAACTTAGGTGTTTCGGGTCTAATGTAGGACATAAGCTCCCTGACTTGTTAGCTCACTGGACGGCTAGAGACTATCTTCTGAACCCCAAAGGGAGCGAATCAGCCCGAGGCGAGGACCATCTGTTTCACATTTAACACTTCAGCAAAGTTCGTTGTCAACACTCCTTCTGTCTCTCTCCTGTCTCCCTTTCTCTCTTTCTCTCTCTCTTCTAGTTATCCTACTGTGCCGGTAACAATATCACCCCCCCTTCACCCTCTCTCTCCTTGACCCCTTCACAAATCCCTCACACCAGTATTACTACATCCAGGTGCAAGAAAACAGGTTTGAGTTTGTTTATAGTTGTCGGTGTAAGAGGTTGCCTACAGGGGGGAGGGGGGGGGAGCTGCCACTACCCAGCGGCCAAACGACCTCTTAAAAGCTGTTCACATCATCCGTGCTGTTGCTTTATGACCACAACGTGACGGCTGTGTGTGTGTGTGTGTGCGTAATCTCGAACCCAAACACCATTCCCACCTCTCCCTTAACCGTAACTACCCTCATCATCATTACCACTAATACTGCCATCACCTTCATCACTAGTGCCACCACTACTACTTTCTTTCTTTTTTTCTCTTTTTTAACGTGGCCTCCAGCCTCCCCCAATGGCCATACCTTCGCCGCCATTTTATTACCTCAATATTAAATATCCTAATACATAAGTAGCTATCCTAGCTGTGTTGAGTTAGTTGAGCCGCAGATCTATGGGGCATTCAGTGACTGTTACCTCATAGTCAATATCTGCAACTGTTGTCGGCTTTGGGGCCGATGCTCTCGTTCCCCCGAGGCAGAGCAAAGCAGACTTAAGGAGAGAGGACAGCCGACATCTCATCCAGGCTGTAACATAACTTCTGGGCTGCTGCTTCTGTTCGGGTAGGTAGCACTTCCGCGAGTCTGGCATAGAAGCATCTTGCACTTGGTCCCATCCCACCAGAGGTTGTGAACACTAGGGGAGTGAAGCTGCCTTGATCAACGTTCTGAATTCTCTCCCCGTATGCCCTTATGTTGTCGTTCTCGTTCCTCCTGTGTGCAGCATCGAGAGCTAAGTTACGGTGACATGCGGCCATGGGATCAAAAATCCTGATGTCGAAGAAGGCTCGCTGTCCCTGTGTCCAGAATCCTCGAGCACTGACGTCAACACGGGCTTCGTTAGATGTGTTTGAAGTCCTATGTTGGAAAATCTCACCGTCCAATGGAAGGAGGGTCGGTTCTACTCTAACATCCCGGCAGATTTCCTTCAACATATTTGCTAAGAGATTCCTTAATTCGTCATGCCTCATGCATATGAAGCCCCCTTTCTTGCACACCATGGCGTGATCGACGTCATAGACTACTACTACTACTACTGTTATCGCCACTACCACTACCTCCATCACTAACGCTACTACTACTACTACCACCACCACCACCACTATACTACTACTACTACTACTACTAACACCACCACCACCGCTATACTACTACTACCACCACTATACTACTACTACTACTACTACTACCACCACCACCACCACTATACTACTACTACCACCACTATACTACTACTACTACCACCACCACCACTATACTACTGCTACTACCACCACCACCACTATACTACTACTACTACCACCACCACCACTATACTACTGCTACTACCACCACCACCACTATACTACTACTACTACTACCACCACCACCACCGCTATACTACTACTACCACCACTATACTACTACTACTACCACTACCACTATACTACTACTACTACCACCACCACCACCATACTACTACTACTACCACCACCACCACTATACTACTACTACTACCACCACCACCACCACTATACTACCACTACCACCACTATACTACTACTACTACCACCACCACAACTACCTCCGTCACTGCCGCTACTACTATTACTACTGCTATTGTCATCACCACCACTACCTCCATCACTACCACTACTACTACAGTAGGTTGGGGTCAAACTGGACTTGGGGCCTATTAGTTCAGAAGCCCCTAAAACTAACATCTTACCATAGTGTCTCCTCCCCAGGTAGTGAAGGCCTCGCTCTCCACACAGTGTAAGTGCCATGGTGTGTCCGGGTCCTGCAACATCAAGACGTGCTGGAAGGCGCTCCCTAACTTTATCGAGGTGAGTTGACTAAACCTATAGGTGCAACTCTTGGTTTTCTTGGTGTGTTGGTGGGAGAGTTGGGGTTAAGGGGAGAGAGAGAGAGTAAAATCTACACTCACATGTTAAAGAGAGAGAGAGAGAGAGAGAGAGAGAGAGAGAGAGAGAGAGAGAGAGAGACCATCTTACATAATACGCTTTAGTCTGTCTTCTAGGAAATCTATTGATCAAGGTGTGGTGGTCCACTACCAGGTTGTCCCAAAAAGTTAGTGTCCTGCTCTGCAGCTGTTCCCGAAATCAATGTTGCAAGAAGAACATATTCAGCTTCACTCGCTATCATGTGACATAGTTATTAACAAAGGGGAAAAGGGGGAGGGAGAGGGGGGGCGGCGTTTTCATTCAATGGCGCGCGTCACATTTGTTATTTCATTTTGGCACCGCGTCTGATTTTCATTCAGGGAAACGGTTAGGTTAGGTTAGGTTTGGTTAGATTTGACTACATTGTCTTAACATAAGTAAAACTAGATTCAATATGGTTAGGTTAGCTAATTTGTCCCAACATAGTCAATGGTTTGGTTTGGTTAGGATATGGTTAGGTTAGGTTAGCTAATTTGTCCTAACATAATCAATGGTTTGGTTTGGTTAGGATATGGTTAGGTTGGGTTAATTTCTGATCGCAGTGATTACAAATAATTCCAGGACATTTTGAGGATTACTTGAAATCCTTAGTTGCAGAGTGAGATGTCAATAAGAAATCCAGTGTGAAAGAGCCTAGCCAAGGGAAGCCTACTGTTCTTCTACAACACTCTACTCTCATCTACCTCTTTTGAAGTTATTACTGACCAAACTGATGCTGTTCAAGTAGTGATCACCTCAACAGATTCAATCAACGGGTCAGGTGAACAAACTATACTCAACCAGAGACGAACAACAAATACAAATGGCACCTGGCAAGAATATTATGTCGTTGTTGTTCTTGTTATTACATGGTTCTGAATTTGGTAACACACACACACACACACACACACACACGAGAACCCCCTCTTTGTATCCCACATGTTTTACTTGGAAGGGTCGCCTCTCGCCGTCGTCCATTAAAAAAGCTCTTAAGTATACAAGAAAGGGAGCTAAAAACTGGCCTGACCACGGAGCAAAATATCGAATTAATTCTCAATTATTTCGGCCACACCATAAGCTATACCCCCTGAACACAGAACCTTTAGTCCCAGATGAGTATCTCCAGGTAGGGAAGAGGTACACCACACACCAGGTAGGGAGAGTTACACCACACACCAGGTAGGGAGAGTTACACCACACACCAGGTAGGGAGAGTTACACCACATACCAGCTAGGGAGAGTTACACCACACACCAGCTGGGAGAGCTACACCACACACCAGGTAGGGAGAGTTACACCACACACCAGGTAGGGAGAGTTACATCACACACCAGGTAGGGAGAGTTACACCACACACCAGGTAGGGAGAGTTACATCACACACCAGCTAGGGAGAGTTACACCACACATCAGCTAGGGAGAGTTACATCACACACCAGCTAGGGAGAGTTACATCACACACCAGGTAGGGAGAGTTACATCACACACCAGGTAGGGAGAGTTACATCACACACCAGCTAGGGAGAGTTACATCACACACCAGGTAGGGAGAGTTACACCACACACCAGGTAGGGAGAGTTACACCACACACCAGGTAGGGAGAGTTACACCACACACCAGGTAGGGAGAGTTACATCACACACCAGGTAGGGAGAGTTACATCACACACCAGGTAAGGAGAGTTACACCACACACCAGCTAGGGAGAGTTACACCACACACCAGGTAGGGAGAGTTACACCACACACCAGGTAGGGAGAGTTACACCACACACCAGGTAGGGAGAGTTACATCACACACCAGGTAGGGAGAGTTACATCACACACCAGGTAGGGAGAGTTACATCACACACCAGGTAGGGAGAGTTACACCACACACCAGGTAGGGAGAGTTACACCACACACCAGGTAGGGAGAGTTACACCACACACCAGGTAGGGAGAGTTACACCACACACCAGGTAGAGAGAGTTACATCACACACCAGGTAGGGAGAGTTATATCACACACCAGGTAGGGAGAGCTACATCACACACCAGGTAGGGAGAGTTACACCACACACCAGGTAGGGAGAGTTACACCACACACCAGCTGGGAGAGTTACATCACACACCAGGTAGGGAGAGTTACACCACACACCAGGTAGGGAGAGTTACACCACACACCAGGTAGGTAGAGTTACACCACACACCAGGTAGGGAGAGTTACACCACACACCAGGTAGGGAGAGTTACATCACACACCAGGTAGGGAGAGCTACATCACACACCAGGTAGGGAGAGTTACACCACACACCAGGTAGGGAGAGTTACATCACACACCAGCTAGGGAGAGTTACACCACACACCAGGTAGGGAGAGTTACATCACACACCAGGTAGGGAGAGTTACACCACACACCAGCTAGGGAGAGTTACACCACACACCAGCTAGGAGAGTTACACCACACACCAGGTAGGGAGAGTTACACCACACACCAGGTAGGGAGAGTTACACCACACACCAGGTAGGGAGAGTTACATCACACACCAGGTAGGGAGAGTTACATCACACACCAGGTAGGGAGAGTTACATCACACACCAGCTGGGAGAGTTACACCACACACCAGGTAGGGAGAGTTACACCACACACCAGGTAGGGAGAGTTACATCACACACCAGGTAGGGAGAGTTACACCACACACCAGGTAGGGAGAGTTACATCACACACCAGCTGGGAGAGTTACACCACACACTAGGTAGGGAGAGTTACATCACACACCAGGTAGGGAGAGTTACACCACACACCAGGTAGGGAGAGTTACATCACACACCAGGTAGGAAGAGCTACACCACACACCAGGTAGGGAGAGTTACACCACACACCAGGTAGGGAGAGTTACACCACACACCAGCTAGGGAGAGTTACACCACACACCAGGTAGGGAGAGTTACATCACACACCAGGTAGGGAGAGTTACATCACACACCAGCTGGGAGAGTTACACCACACACCAGGTAGGGAGAGTTACACCACACACCAGGTAGGGAGAGTTACACCACACACCAGGTAGGGAGAGCTACACCACACACCAGGTAGGGAGAGTTACGTCACACACCAGGTAGGGAGAGTTACACCACACACCAGCTGGGAGAGTTACACCACACCCCGGCTGGGAGAGTTACATCACACACCAGCTGGGAGAGTTACACCACACACCAGGTAGAGAGAGTTACACCACACACCAGCTGGGAGAGTTACACCACACACCAGGTAGGGAGAGTTACATCACACACCAGCTGGGAGAGTTACACCACACACAAGCTAGGGAGAGTTACACCACACACCAGGTAGGGAGAGTTACACCACACACCAGCTGGGAGAGTTACACCACACACCAGGTAGGGAGAGTTACACCACACACCAGGTAGGGAGAGTTACACCACACACCAGCTGGGAGAGCTACATCACACACCAGCTAGGAAGAGTTACACCACACACCAGGTAGGGAGAGTTACACCACACACCAGGTAGGGAGAGTTACACCACACACCAGCTGGGAGAGTTACACCACACACCAGGTAGGGAGAGTTACATCACACACCAGCTGGGAGAGTTACACCACACACCAGCTAGGGAGAGTTACACCACACACCAGGTAGGGAGAGTTACACCACACACCAGCTGGGAGAGTTACACCACACACCAGGTAGGGAGAGTTACACCACACACCAGGTAGGGAGAGTTACACCACACACCAACTAGGGAGAGTTACACCACACACCAGCTGGGAGAGTTACATCACACACCAGGTAGGGAGAGTTACACCACACACCAGGTAGGGAGAGTTACATCACACACCAGGTAGGGAGAGTTACACCACACACCAGGTAGGGAGAGTTACATCACACACCAGCTGGGAGAGTTACACCACACACCAGCTAGGGAGAGTTACACCACACACCAGGTAGGGAGAGTTACACCACACACCAGCTGGGAGAGTTACACCACACACCAGGTAGGGAGAGTTACACCACACACCAGGTAGGGAGAGTTACACCACACACCAGCTGGGAGAGCTACATCACACACCAGCTAGGGAGAGTTACACCACACACCAGGTAGGGAGAGTTACACCACACACCAGGTAGGGAGAGCTACACCACACACCAGCTGGGAGAGTTACACCACACACCAGGTAGGGAGAGTTACACCACACACCAGGTAGGGAGAGTTACACCACACACCAGCTACGGAGAGTTACACCACACACCAGGTAGGGAGAGTTACACCACACACCAGGTAGGGAGAGTTACATCACACACCAGGTAGGGAGAGTTACACCACACACCAGCTGGGAGAGTTACACCACACACCAGGTAGGAAGAGTTACACCACACACCAGGTAGGGAGAGTTACACCACACACCAGCTAGGGAGAGTTACACCACACACCAGCTGGGAGAGTTACATCACACACCAGGTAGGGAGAGTTACACCACACACCAGGTAGGGAGAGTTACATCACACACCAGGTAGGGAGAGTTACACCACACACCAGGTAGGGAGAGTTACATCACACACCAGCTGGGAGAGTTACACCACACACCAGCTAGGGAGAGTTACACCACACACCAGGTAGGGAGCGTTACACCACACACCAGCTGGGAGAGTTACACCACACACCAGGTAGGGAGAGTTACACCACACACCAGGTAGGGAGAGTTACACCACACACCAGCTAGGGAGAGTTACACCACACACCAGCTGGGAGAGCTACATCACACACCAGCTAGGGAGAGTTACACCACACACCAGGTAGGGAGAGTTACACCACACACCAGGTAGGGAGAGTTACACCACACACCAGCTGGGAGAGTTACACCACACACCAGGTAGGGAGAGTTACACCACACACCAGGTAGGGAGAGTTACACCACACACCAGCTAGGGAGAGTTACACCACACACCAGGTAGGGAGAGTTAGACCACACACCAGGTAGGGAGAGTTACATCACACACCAGGTAGGGAGAGTTACACCACACACCAGCTAGGGAGAGTTACACCACACACCAGCTAGGGAGAGTTACACCACACACCAGCTAGGGAGAGTTACACCACACACCAGGTAGGGAGAGTTACACCACACACCAGGTAGGGAGAGTTACACCACACACCAGCTGGGAGAGTTACACCACACACCAGGTAGGGAGAGTTACATCACACACCAGGTAGGGAGAGTTACATCACACACCAGGTAGGGAGAGTTACATCACACACCAGCTGGGAGAGTTACATCACACACCAGCTGGGAGAGTTACACCACACACCAGCTAGGGAGAGTTACACCACACACCAGCTGGGAGAGTTACACCACACACCAGGTAGGGAGAGTTACACCACACACCAGCTAGGGAGAGTTACACCACACACCAGCTGGGAGAGTTACACCACACACCAGGTAGGGAGAGTTACATCACACCAGTAGGAGAGTACACACACCAGCTGGGAGAGTTACACCACACACCAGGTAGGGAGAGTTACATCACACACCAGCTGGGAGAGTTACACCACACACCAGGTAGGGAGAGTTACACCACACACCAGGTAGGGAGAGTTACACCACACACCAGGTAGGGAGAGTTACATCACACACCAGCTGGGAGAGTTACATCACACACCAGCTAGGGAGAGTTACACCACACACCAGGTAGAGAGAGTTACACCACACACCAGCTGGGAGAGTTACATCACACACCAGGTAGGGAGAGTTACACCACACACCAGCTGGGAGAGTTACACAACACACCAGGTAGGGAGAGTTACATCACACACCAGGTAGGGAGAGTTACACCACACACCAGCTGGGAGAGCTACATCACACACCAGGTAGGGAGAGTTACACCACACACCAGGTAGGGAGAGTTACATCACACACCAGCTGGGAGAGTTACATCACACACCAGCTAGGGAGAGTTACACCACACACCAGGTAGGGAGAGTTACACCACACACCAGCTGGGAGAGTTACACCACACACCAGGTAGGGAGAGTTGCACCACACACCAGGTAGGGAGAGTTACACCACACACCAGGTAGGGAGAGTTACACCACACACCAGGTAGGGAGAGTTACACCACACACCAGGTAGGGAGAGTTACATCACACACCAGGTAGGGAGAGTTACACCACACACCAGGTAGGGAGAGTTACACCACACACCAGGTAGGGAGAGTTACATCACACACCAGGTAGGGAGAGTTACACCACACACCAGCTGGGAGAGTTACATCACACACCAGCTGGGAGAGTTACACCACACACCAGCTGGGAGAGTTACATCACACACCAGGTAGGGAGAGTTACACCACACACCAGCTGGGAGAGTTACATCACACACCAGGTAGGGAGAGTTACACCACACACCAGGTAGGGAGAGTTACACCACACACCAGGTACGGAGGCTTACAAGCACTGGTACACTCAGCCAACACCCAGCCATCTCAGCCAACACCCAGCCATCTCAGCCAACACCCAGCCATCTCAGCTAATACCCAGCTATCTCAGCTAACACCCAGCCATCTCAGCTAACACCCAGCCAACTCAGCTAACACCCAGCCATCTCAGCTAACACCCAGCCATCTCAGCCAACACCCAGCCATCTCAGCTAACACCCAGCCATCTCAGCTAACACCCAGCCATCTCAGCTAACACCCAGCCATCTCAGCCAACACCCAGCCATCTCAGCTAACACCCAGTCATCTCAGCTAACACCCAGCCATCTCAGCCAACACCCAGCCATCTCAGCTAACACCCAGCCATCTCAGCTAACACCCAGCCATCTCAGCTAACACCCAGCCATCTCAGCTAACACCCAGCCATCTCAGCTAACACCCAGCCATCTCAGCCAACACCCAGCCATCTCAGCTAATACCCAGCTATCTCAGCTAACACCCAGCCATCTCAGCTAACACCCAGCCAACTCAGCTAACACCCAGCCATCTCAGCTAACACCCAGCCATCTCAGCCAACACCCAGCCATCTCAGCTAACACCCAGCCATCTCAGCTAACACCCAGCCATCTCAGCTAACACCCAGCCATCTCAGCCAACACCCAGCCATCTCAGCTAACACCCAGTCATCTCAGCTAACACCCAGCCATCTCAGCCAACACCCAGCCATCTCAGCTAACACCCAGCCATCTCAGCCAACACCCAGCCATCTCAGCTAACACCCAGTCATCTCAGCTAACACCCAGCCATCTCAGCCAACACCCAGCCATCTCAGCTAACACCCAGCCATCTCAGCTAACACCCAGTCAAACTCAACCAAGAAAAGAAATATACCGGTATCTGCTGGGCATCTCCTCAAAACACTGTCCACTTGAAATCAAAATACAGCCACAGCAGTCAGTCTCTCTCTCTCTCTCTCTCTCTCACATAAAAAAGAGAACGGTGTGACTCATCTACCCACCATCAAGGAGGGCCCATCAGATAAAACCCACGTCAACCTGTACCCGACCTAACACAACAGGAGAATCACATGTGCACAGCGGGAGAGAGGAGGTGTTACGGGGAGTGATGTGTATGAAGCTATGGTTATCTCTTAACGCTTGTCCGGGTCGTCAGCATCTAAAAATATACACACCACATTCAATCAATGTCTCTCTCTCTCTCTCTCTCTCTCTCTCTCTCTCTCTCTCTCTCTCTCTCTCTCACACACAATGCTGGCCGGCCCACTTGTGCAATATGTCGCTAAAAACATATATACAGTATAGGGTACACATGGTGTGCTCTGGAGGCAATTTTCACACACATAAAAACTTCTGGAAACTCGCTTATGTGTATGTGCATGTGTGTGTGTGTAATAATATTAATATATTATGTGGATGTGTTCTTGATCTTCCTCTCTCCTCTCTATCACTCTCGTTCTCTCCTTATTTCCTCGTCTCTATTGAGGATCCTGCCAGTCATCCCTCTCCTCCTCCTGCAAGTAATCAAATGAGTCCTAATCCTATAAGCTCCAACGCAATTAAACCTAACCTAATCTAACCCAACCCAACCTAACCTAACCTATCCTAACCCCAAGTAGCGTCAGGGTGAGTAATCTGGAGTTGACTGAGATAACTTGGAAGTGCTCTACAATGCCTAAATGATCCTCTTCATGTGTTCCCTCAGACCTGATAGGACCTGGGAAAGTTTTATTTCTATTTTCATGACCTGTACTTCACCCAGTTAAGTAGTGCCAACAGCAGAGTGACATTGTTGTCGTCCGCAGGCTGGGGAGCGGCTATACCGAGGCTACCTATCCGGGGTGGAGGTAAGGGAGGTGTCGGCGGGTCCTCGCCTCCGTCTGCTGCCCGCCAGTCCCGCCGTCTCCCGATTCTCACGAGACGACCTCATCTACGTCACCAAGTCCCCGGATTACTGCCACCCGGAGCCTCGCGTTGGTTCCCTTGGCACTGGCGGACGGTAAGTGACGGACGAGAGAGAGAGAGAGAGAGAGAGAGAGAGAGAGAGAGAGAGAGAGAGAGAGAGAGAGAGAGAGAGAGTCGACTCCCTAGGCACGCTACCACAACCTTGGTCTCATAAGTCATGCCATGGGACTCTGAACACACCATTAACACCATTAAGTCATCGTATTCAAGAGCTTAAGTCATCACACTCAAGACGTTAAGTAATCATGCTCAAAGGGTTAAGTCATCTTACTCAAAGACTTAAGTCATCGTAATCAAAGGGTTAAGATAACTAACGCAAAGGGTTAATTAACTGCACCCAAATACTATACTATATAGCACTGGAGGGGTGAAGGGAAAAAAATAATAATAATTACCGTGTTTGAGAGACTCCGACCGTCCCAAAACTCGTGGGCGGAGGATCGAAGCAGAAAATGAGTTTTCAGAAGCACCTTATGAAACAGCGAGACATAAACACCACGAGCATTAAATTATGTCTCCCAAAAGTTAAACTCCTTTCTCGTGAAGATCTCAAAAAAAAATATGATTGGATTATAATTTTTCAAGGTAAATTTACACCATCGTGAACACACCCCCCCCCCCCCCAAAAAAAAATGTATTATTGTATTTTTAAACTGGTGTTACTTATAGTCGTGAGCGTCTTTGATTGGGGCTTCCAGTAAAAAAAAAAAAAAAAAAACTAATTTCTCTTCGGTCACGTAAAACAAATATGAGCTCCCCTCCCCCCTCTCCTCCCCCTCCCCCCTCTCCTCCCCCCTCTCCTCCCCCCTCTCCCCCGGGTAATATAAGTGAACATAAAACAGCCACAAAGCGCACCGCCACATTAAGGATCCCCCATTCCACCCTCTCTTACATATATTAGCTGCTCCAAGAGGTGAAGTACATTATTATTATTATTATTATTATTATTATTATTATTATTATTATTATTATTTATTATTATTATTATTTATTATTATTATTATTATTATTATTATTATTGGCCTACCCAGTTTTGCAGTGAGTTCTTATTTTTCATTAGTTAATTTACGTAAGAAATGTACTGTATAGCTATATTCGCCCCCTCAGCTTATTTTACCTGATAATTAAACACCGTAACATTACCTGGGAAAGGGAGAGAGAGGGGGGGACGTTGCTAGGTTAGGTTAGCTTTAGGTTGATGTATCTAAAGATAAAATAACCTGGGGTGGCTAACATTATCCGGGGAATTTGTCGGTGGCAGGTGTGAGCGAACAAGGACATAAAGCATTGTTGATTAGCGTGGACTGGCCTTATACGTTCATCGGTTTGTATCCATCAACACCCGAGGAGGAAAACAAAAAAAAAAAAAAAAAAAAGTCACCCACACCAGAATTTCGATAACGAGAAGCTTACATGTAAATTACCTGGCCATCAGCGTCAGCCAGTGTTCCAGTAGAGTGATTTATTTCTTCTTCCAAGTTTGGTTGTTGTTTTTTTTTCCCCGCGACCTCTCATACCGCTCACCCGGGCAAATTATTTATTACTCCGGTAGGTAACTCACTGGAGATTATTTATAAACGTATATACCGGTAGCCCCCCGTGAGGTATATATTATAATGAGATATTTGCATGTACTTAACTTTGATCTGTGTGTGTGTGTGTGTGTACTTTACAACACGCTAGGAAGAATAACGATAATTAGACCCCGGTAAATCACGTCTCAACAAGCTGTCTGATATAACCATCTGGGACCAGGCGGCGGCGTTCTTTTTTTTTGGGGGGGGGGGGGGGGGGGGGTGACCTTCAAGGTGGCCCAAAGGTGTAGTTAGTGTGTGTGTGTGTAAAAAAGACATTTACCTCTGAACCTAACCTAACCTAAACTTATAAACAAATTCCTGTGCTGATTTAAAGATTAAGTTTAGAAGTTCAAAGCTGGTGTGACTGACACACACACACACACACACACACACACACACACACATGGTGATTTTACTGAATAAATATCTCTATATGCATTTAATTAGACTAAAACAGGTCCCTTGGCTTATCCTTGGTTGAATCAACTTACTGGTTATCAATTACCAGACCATTATTTTGGGCTATAAACACAGTAAAAAAAAAAGTATCTTTACAATTTTGTAAGCGACAATATGACACAACGGACGAAGGATTTTGACAACCCTACCGATACAACAGGAGTCACAGTGTTCATTTTGTGAAATTAATGGAACCCAACCGAAGATTAATGTTTTTTTATTGTCTTGTGAACATACTGAACCAATATGAACCTAATTGGCGGTTTTACTAATTAAATGCCTATCTATACAACACACCATTGATCATCTAACCCTCACCCCTTCCTCTTTCCTTTTCCCCCTACAGGCGCTGCAACGCTACGTCACGGGGCGTTGATGGGTGCGGCGTGATGTGCTGCGGGCGTGGGTACACCTCCCATTCTCATCGCACTCACCTCCGCTGCCATTGCAAATACCACTGGTGCTGTTACGTCACCTGCCAGACCTGTGCTGTGCGGCAGGAAATTCACACCTGCAATTGACTTCACTTAACGCCTCCAAAACTGGCTTCATTTGCACCCCCCCCCCCCCTCGTCCATATTATAATGTCGTTCACACCTGTATTTGACTTCATTCACACCTGCCTTTGTCTAAAGCCTCGCTCACAACTGATGCCATTCATACCTGTCCTCGTTCACAAGTGACGTCGTTCACATCTGTCTTCCTCTTCCTCATGTCATTTATATACGTCATCGCGCACAACTGATGTCATTCACACACGGCCAATGTTCCTCACAGCTCCTACGTCACCTGCCAGGCCTGAATAGAGTGGTATGATGTCCACACCTGTACAAGAGTTATGTGTCACAGCTGACCTCACTCAGAGTCCATTTCACTAATAACTGTTCCGACTCACAGCTGATGTTATTCACACTTTTAACTGACTTCATTCGCACCTGCAAAAGACTTTAATCACACTAGCACATAAGAATGGTCTTGCTCAAAGCTGTCGTCGCTAAGAGCTGTTATGACTCACAGTTGATGTCATTCACACTTTTAATTGACTTTTTTAACACCTGGTCTCACAGCTAACGTTGCTATTAGCTGATGTCGTTCACAACCAACGTCTCTCATATGAAAACGTCACTCAAGTCTCGTCACACAAGATTTATCATAGTTGACATCACTCACATCTTAAAAGACTCACTACTACCTGTAAATGTCACTAAAATAATAAATTTGCTCAAAACTGACCCCTCGCCTTCTGAAAAACGTCAAACAACTCAAGTCACTCAGTTAAAAAACTTTCCCATAACTTAAGTCACTCAAAACAATCCTCACAACTGACACCATCATAAGTGATGTCATTACCTGTGCCCCCCCCCCCCCTCGGGCACACCGCGAGGCAGCCTAAGGGTATTTATAAAGAATCAGTCAGTCAGTCAGTCACGTCAGCTAATTAATCCGTCCCCGTGGAAAACTCTGCGGACATGCCCACTACAGTTTCACTCTTTTTTCTTCACTCGCAAGTTCATCTGAGTACATCACAGCCCACACCCCTTGGTAGTGTTCCCATGACAGTGTTGGTATATAAGATCAAAGTTTAAGGTTATCATACATCAAGGGAGGTCAAAGGTCTAGTTATTTTGGGGTATATCGCCGTCCGTTTTTGGTCTCTCTCTCTCTCCCTCTACTTCTACTAATCCATCAATCCGTCCATCTAGGTGTTACGATTTTTGGGGCACTTTTAGGCTGAGTCAGTAGTGATCGTTTGGTACTACACGTGTGTCCTCTATCTCAAGACAAGAATCTCCAGATTTTATTTAGTCAAAATGTACAAACTTCGCAATAATAAACTTATAATTAAATATTTATTGAGTATTGGATTTTCCTCCGACATACTTTATTGTGTGATGGCTCTGATGACAGGGGTTAACTATACCTACTATGGGGCAACGCAAACCGCCTATAGTTACTGGCACATAATGAGCTATAAGTAAAATATAGATGTAAGGACTGAGACAAATGATCCGTCGGGTAGGTTATGTAAACGTAAGCAATGGGATCACCTGAGGTTTATTTCACCTCAAGATTAACAACCCTAACTCTAACCTAACATAGCCTAATGTAAACTAACCTAAACTAACGTAACTTAACCTAACCTAACTGGCAATTGTTCTCTTGTCTTCCCAGCGAACTCGGAGGATGGAACGTAGACTAAACACACACACACACACACACACACACAGAACAATCCAAAATCCGTATCGTGCCAACTTTGAACTCATGATTATGGATTTTTAAGTAATGAGGGAGATACACGAAGGAAAATGTATAATTAAAAATGGTTGAGATTAAATCCAAATGGGTACACTGACCAGAGTGGGTGGTGTGGACCTGACGCACTGGATAAATTACCCCAACCATTCTATCATATATGGCATTAGACGCTAACTACCATATAGATATTCATTCCATTTTGTCATTATTTTTATTTTAATAATTTTGTATCTAAATACCTATTATAAAGGGATATTACCACACAGTGAGAGTCTTCAAGAATAGTTATAACCGGGTACGTTTACTCGTAATGTTATCTGTCCAGCCCTGACCGAATATGTCATTTACGAGCAAGAGCAAAACACTTCCCTTAGTCTTTTTTTACTTTTATCCTCTTCACCACTGATCGGCTCGTTAGCCGCTTGGGTGATCGGTCACGTCTCTGTTACGCACTGTTGGCAAGTACTGGGCATGTACTGGCTCCTGAATGTATACTCGCACCAAAAAGTATCGGTGCCGGGTGAGATCGACGGCTTCCGAAACGATACGTATACACTGTGATGTGTCGGGAAGGTTGGTGAGTGTATCCTCATAACCCCTCCACTAGGTGTTGCCATATGGCTGACAATCAGTGTGTTTGTTTCCTCTTTGTGTCGACTGAATGATGAGCGAGGGTTCGGTCTCGGTGAACGTGGGTATAAAACAGAGGCAATATGAAGCAGTAGAGATCTACTGTACACATGCCAGACGACATGGAACCCTCAGAGGGAACACGAGGAACTATTATTGCCCTTCATAACGAAGGGTTCGGCGTCACAGATATTAGCCGGCGGGCTGGTGTCCACAGGAACACCGCTGCACGATGGATTCAGCGATACCTCGAAACTGGTGCTACAGACGACAGGTCTCGGAGCAGCCGTCCACGCTGCACCACCCCTCAGGACGACCAGGTTGAGTGGTTTATTTGGTAACATAAATTAATGTGGCAATATTCACAAGTATCACAAATAATTTTGTTAACAGGGAGCTCCTCATATTTCATACTGTCTATTTATAACAGTTTGTTTCACTTGACCAGGCCATAGTAGCTGCTCAGCAGGATTACAGGGCTGCCAACATACGGCTGGAACAACTCGCCTTTCCCAATACCTATCGTCACAGGCCTCAAATTGTTCACACTACAGTATGCACCGATACTTTTTGTTGCGAGTGTACCTGAACCTACTCCAGTCAAGCCACATCCTGCCTGATGTCCCGTCCCGTGGAGGTTAAACTTAGCTTTCAGGTATAACAGGAGTGAGGCTGTATGATCCAGAGTAGTCAGGATTCAGGTAATGGACTACTTATTATAACAGTACTGTGTTGTCACCAATTATAAACATACCCGTAATTCAATCATTAATCCAACAAAGAAAATAAACGGTACAAAATGAAATCACAAGAGAAAATTGAATCAAATCATTGGGTAACTTAATAAATTTCATCACTTTTTTTTCCAAAGAAATGCAGTATTATATGTTTAATTGATCGAACGACGCACATTAACCACTTCGTCTACCCAGCCTTACCGGAAGTTACCGCTTGGGCTAGCCTGTACTTGAAGAGCTCTGGCGATGGGGCTTAAGCTTTAAGGCTACCAAGGATTTAGCACCAGACAGATACAGTAGATATTCAATACCGGGTATCATCAGGCAAGTTCATATTAGTTCAGTATGTATAAAAGCAGTGCAGGGAGAAAACGTGGCCAAATTAAGTCATTTTAACCAAGGATAGACTAAATAAAATGTCATTCAAATCTTATTTCCATTTGGGGTCAACACAGGATATACCACACCGTCGACAGAGCCCTGTACCCAAGGGTGCGTTTACTTGGCCAATTTGTTTGCTACGTAGCGCCCGGAATTGCTGAAGTGCACGCTGGGATAATTATACTATTTTTCTATATGCCTAGACACTGGAAGCAATTAACAATGGTAAAAAGTAAGGCAATTTTATCAAAGACAGCCGACAAAGCTATCAGATGCTTATTTCCAAGAGGTTCCTTTTTTTGGCTACGTAATTTCCAGCGGCGGATCTAGACATCAAACACTTACAAACACTTACAGACATTTACTAACCAAAAAGTTAAATCTTCAAACATTATATTTTCGACAATACAATAAGATTCTGTTAATTATATTGTTGATGCTCTTACGTTCACTAGCAATTCTGAAGAGCGAATCGTTATCAATACCATATGCAATAAATAAAGTGCTTATAAAAACTTAGGAACGGTCAACATTGACAAAAGTAGGTTTACGACCCACCTCTGTTCCTTTTGGTGATGTTGGAACAATTAAGAGCTTCATAAAGTTTTCAAAGGTTTGTTTAGCGTTTCTCCAAACAAAAATTTATATTTTCGAAATTAGAATGTAAAACTACGTCAGATTAATGTTTTTATTTTTTAATAATGTAGATCATCAAACCGAAAAAATTCTAAATAACTTAAGTTCGTTGGGAGAATTTAACCCTTAAACGATGAAGGGATTCACGCCCAGAGTTTTTAACACCTTCTTCCGTTGGAGAGGGTCGTCGTGTTTCAACCCCGAGTTAAAAAAAAAAATGGTCCAAAATTATAAATTAATTTTATTGGAATTAGTTAATTTTACAGCCACACCACCCCGTCAAGTGCTGGACTGCGATGTCCTTCGGGGCTTTTTTTTTTTTTATGGGTTGAAACACGACGACCCTCTTCAATGGAAGAGGATGCTAAAAACTCCGGGCGTAAACCACTGTCCACAAGAGTTCAACCATCATGGTCGAAAGGTCAAATGCTTGAATGTCTCAAGTTAGTAAACACACAATTCAAGCTCAGTTTCTACACTGTTCAGCTTTTGAAAATAAGTTGCTTTATTTTACGTCCATGAAGAACGCATTTAATGCACCCGGTAGATTCCGAAAACTAGGTTGTTTATAATTGTTTGTCTCGTTTCTATTTTGTTTGAATTATTCAATTTACACAAGATTGGCTATAAGCTAGTATATTATTTCGTGTTTATGTGTTCCACATCCCGAGTAAAGTAGCTTAAGACTAGTAAAGCTATTGGACTGAGATACTTTCATTTCAATTTTGATAATGGAGTAGCAATGTTAGTGAATGGAGGTTGGGCAAGTACGAAATAATCGCCGTCCCCTTTAGTCGAGTGGTTGCTAAAAACGTATAAATAATACGCATCAAATGATGACAAAACCTAAATTACATAATCGTGGGATACATAATACATCTTGGAGTAAATAAAAAGGGGTTCAAGGCATGACAGGAAGAGTACTCACCATCACTGTACCGCTTGTTGTGGTAGACGAAAATCCTGTTACTGAATTTTCACCATAGCTATCCTGTGCTTCATTCAAAGTCACAAAAACACTTGGGTACACTACTTCGGTTCACTTGTACGATGATATCTCGCCTTGTCAACAACCAAATTCTGTTGTCACACTCCTGTGGTTGTGTCACGTGAAGTTAACAGCCAAGTAATATCAAAGCTAAACACACAAATACAATTTATCACTTAAGAATGTGGTCTACATACACCTTGTCAATATTGCGTGATTCCACCGGTGAAATAAACTTAGATACTACACAATGAAAGCAATAAATAATTGTTTTCTGTTCAAACTCAGTTGTCTCCTGCAGCCATCAAGAGGTGATGTTTACAACTAAAGTCAACTTTATCAGAAAGCATTTACTTTTATTTCATAATAACCAGTGAGATTCTTCAGA
Source organism: Homarus gammarus (assembly GCA_958450375.1). Lineage (NCBI taxonomy): Eukaryota > Metazoa > Arthropoda > Malacostraca > Decapoda > Nephropidae > Homarus > Homarus gammarus. Next base: position 1,935,304 of record CAUDMG010002639.1, on the reverse strand, counting down.
CACCAGTAAAACTCTTGGCAATCATGATAAATATTTGTAATAAACAAAAACATGTAAAGAGACACAAAAACTATAGAAAATGAATGAAATGCAGTTATTTAAACTCTTAAGGGACCATGAAAAGGGCAAAGCAGATGACGTCACACCCTGGCGCTGATGAACCCAGGGAACTTTACAATTATTAAATCTCCTTGGATAAACCGGTATTCTTATAACGGCGTGATTTATTAGCCACAAAGTACGATGTTGAATTAAGAAAAAATACAACATTCAAACATACACAGAAATAATCCAAACAACCTACTATAGATTGTTAAATCTGACTAACTTGACTAAATTATAAGATTATAACACGAAAGAAAAATACGTATAGCCAAAAAAAAGGGGAAACCAAGGATAACAAGAAATCTTTAATGACAAATCCTTTGATAATCGAAATGTACTCCATCACAATAGTTAAAGAGACAACTTGGCAAACAGGGTTGTCAACGTCTGAGAATGACAAGAGTGATTTTGCAATGATCTCTCAAGTACTGACCGTGCATTTTTATTACATTTCTAGGGCATGGTCAATCAAAAGATTACGGAGGATTTTTATGCCACAGGTCTAAATACCTAGCCCTGTATATATTGTACGTACACTGATCTGGGACCAAAAGGTTATATTTTTAATAGTTAATTGAGCTCATGATACCGCCCCCCCCCCCCCCCCCCCCCCCCACAAAAAAAAAAATCTCTTTTACTGGATTAGCCCACCCGGGCACAGGTCAATGACCCACATCGGGGCCTAGGGGGAGAAAATATAATAATAATAAAAATTAAGAAAACTAATAAAGAATGTATATATATATGTATGTATATATGTATATATATATATATATATATATATAATGATAAAAATAATACACCATAAATAAATAATAAAATATATATAAAAAGATCAATACAGTAGTGAGAAACGATATATATATAAATTATGTGGAGAAACTAGCACAAGCGCCACCCAGACCACAATTATGTTTATGACCGCAAACAGTTCTTAAAACACCCTATTTCCATGAGGTGATGGTCGAAGTGCAAAAACACCATTAACCCTATTGTTAAAAGTTCAGACAAAAACTAGCTCTGGTTCGTATCTCGCCGAAACGACATTTTGACCAATTTTGCTATGTGAATGTGGCACATCCGCCAGAATTGTGTGTGTGAAACATACGGCCTTTTATCATAAAGCCGTAAGTGTGTCTGTGGGCTTGGGGTGGAGGTTTGGGGGTAAGAGGGGTGTTTTATGGTGGAGGCAACCAATCAGCATGCAAAACTGCATGCAGGGCAGAGCTGGTGGCACACTTTTTTCAGTCCTTCTCTTGAGACTTGAGTGCAGAGGAGGCACATCTGGTGCTATGGGAGCGTGCCTTTCTAAATTAATATCGCCATTTGCAGTTGTGTATTGTCACTACACAACAACATTAAGTGATAATGACTACGTTGATGATGTTGAGGCCCAGCCTGAGCCCTCTACGTCAATTGGAGGCTTCTCTTCAGTAATGTTTTATTCTCAGAAGCCACCTAGGGAGTTGGTGTCCCAGAGCCTGATGACAGTGAAGCCTCCCATAGTGGGAAACGAATTTTGGGTATTTTTATTACAAAACATTAAGGAAACATTATTTTTGGTTAGGTTAGGTGAGGTTAACAGTATCTTTGCAAAAAATTATTTGCAGTTTACTAATATTCAGCTTCATTTTAAACCAAACTGCAACATTCTAACTAGAGTACTTTCCGTGTTATCAATTTCTGAATGTTGCAAATTTTGTTGTGTTGTCAAAGTATGAGAAACAATTGAAACCCTGCAAATTTGTGTGAATGAGGCAGAAAATCAGATTAGCAGCCTGGGACTTGGTCACACTTTTTGTGATGCCATAAAATATGGCAGCAGGGTCTACCATTAGACAATATATTATACAGTACAGTACAGTATACTTCCAATATCTTCCTAGGCAGTATACCTCCCTGTTTGATAGCTGCCTACTCACTAATTACTCGCCTACAGTAATTCAAATTTTTCCATACTGACTTATTTTTACACTTTTCTGCTATTCTGGATGTAGTAACAAATTAAAAATTTCAATTCCTAGAAAAAATGTTGCCATTCTGGCCAAATTCTGAAAAGTTATTTTGTTTAGGAGAACAATAGCCAGCAATAAAGTTATTTACTTTTAGAATGCTCAGAGATGTAGGCTTTATGTAAGTACTGTAGTGTAGTGTAGGTATTGGCCTGCTGAAATGAATAAGGGATAATCCTGTAATTCTTATCAGGTGCAGAATGGTTGTTAAGTTCAGTTCATTATTATAAAGGGTGTCCCACATATCATGACATCATAGAAATTTTATTTATATATATATATATATATATATATATATATATATATATATATATATATATATATATATATATATATATGGTACACGTATTTACCATGAACTACATAACTCTTGCACTGCTGTTAACCGATGTGGAGGTCAGGGTCGAGAATCACACATGGTCGTACGATGAATATTTCTTGTAACTGTAGATGTTACAATGCATCTAACCTAACTATAACCTAAGAGAGTTAAGTTAAGCTATGTTAGGTTAAGGCACCCCTAACCTAATGCTTGATTGAGTTAAATCACAAAATGAACATAAAAAAATACCACCAACACTAAACTTAGACTACCTTTACTAGAAACATTCACTTGGCACCACTACAGAAACAAACTGAAATTTTATGTAATGGCTGATTTTATGGGTTAAGTAAGTCTAAAACCACCAGTGATGAGAAATTTAAGAACTAGGATTTATGTTCCACTACTAGATCCAAATGCCACGAGTCAAATTTTCTGGGTTAGGTAAGGTAAATTAGTATCCATAAATATTAATTTATGGTAAAAAAAAAAAATTCTAATAAGCCATCAGGACTACAGTATATGACCCACTTTTCCCCTATAAGGTTTTAGAAGAAGGTAAAGATTCATATATCAAAAGTGAATTTTAGATATTAGGTTAGGTTGGGTTAGGTTTTATTAGTTAAAATCCAAGTGTTATGACAGAACTAATGGAGTTAGGTTAGGATAGATTAGTTGGGTTGTTAGGTTTTATGAGTTAAAATCCAAGTGTTATGACAGAACTAATGGAGTTAGGTTAGGATAGATTAGTTAGGTTGTTAGGTTTTATGAGTTAAAATCCAATTGTCAATAAAAAATTTTGGAAGTTGGGTCAAAGTTGATTAGCTTATCATCAAGAAGCCATGACTAAGACAGGTGCTAGGAAAACGTTTATTAATCACACTCTATACATCATGATTAATATGACTGTTAAAAGAGAATTTTTTAAAGTTAAAATCCACATCAAGAATAGATATGAGAGTTAGGTAAGGTTTTCTTTAGTTAAAAGTACTATCAGAAGGGGTTTTATACCAATTCAAGAGAAAGGTAGTATTAATTATTTAAAATAAAAATATATTGACCAAATCGAGTTTTGTAGAATTTATGTCAGAATAAATTTATGAAGATTAATGCAAAATTTAGGAAGGAAAATTGTCTGGGATGTAGTTACTCTTCTTGTTCCCAGCCATCCTGGCAAAAAAAAATATATACATATAATGCAGACATATACTGTTCACTATCATTTAACACTGATACACAATAACTGTATCCAATCAGGGTAATATTTGCAATCCCTTTCCTGGTACAGTACAGAGTGGCAATAATCTACAGCTCCACAGCAAAACGTAGTCTCCTCACACTCTGTCATTCAATGATATTACAGATGTGTTCTACAATGGTGTTCTTCCCACAGCAAGATGCCAAGATATCCATTTGTGGCAGCCCTGTGTTTGTTTACATTCAACAGAAGGATACTCACAATCGTAAACATAATATGGAATGAAATTAAAACAATATTAAAAGATATCAATGATAATGATTTGTGGAATGTTTATATGATCAGCACTTGTACAGAGTACACGCACTAATGAAGGGGACTGTACATCTACAGTATACCGTAGTGCCACTGCCAAGAGCCACTTCATGTCAGTTTTCCAGTCATGCCATGCACATCAATGCTTTATCTATGTCCTTCCACCTACCATCCAATACCTTCCTCACCCTAACCTTCCATATACATCATCACACTTATAGAAGGCATACTGTATATCGGGACAAAATCTTTTCAGAATAAAATACACTGAATCGCAAAGTGTTTATTGTCTATATTTGGTAAAAAAAGACATTTGTTTTTTTCTTCAAAGGTCTCAAACTGTTATGATTGTGCTCAGGTGTCCAATGTGCATTTAATATTTTTTAAATAGGAAGCAGGAATGTATACACAATGAAAATAACTCCTTCATAAACATATAAGCTTTGATAATCTTTACATTTAAAATTATGCACTGACACAGAACATTATGCAAATAAATTTATTACAGTACATCAGCATAATGAAGACGATGATCTCATTGAAAACACAAAACGGGTTTTTATAAATATTTAACGGGACACATCTATACACTTTACTTACAAAACATTACCTAGTGCATCCACCTCCAAGTATCATAGTTCTATGTGCGGTTTATGACTAGTAGAATCTGAAACAAGGATATAAAGGATGCGTGAATATCACAGGAAATCCTATACAAAACTTGCATCTAATCATGCAAGTAAAAATGGTTTTGCAATGGAAAGTCAACTGTCAGTGCAAACAGATAAGGTGTATTAATGTGAGAAGGATAAAGAACACATAACATGAAGTTGAAATTTGGCAAAAAAAAAATGGCATTAGGTCAATAGTTAAATGATTGATTGTGGAATGATATCCATTTTTATGCCTGAGGAGACAAACAAAACATACCACTACCAAACACAATGTTCATATGGATACTGTACTCTGGAGATGCTTGGCCACAGAGTGTCTCACAGGTCACTTGTAAATGCCAGAAGTCCGTAAAAAGAATATTTGACATCACTGACTACAAGTCTCTACTTTTTAACCATTATTCTCTCCCACTTTTTGTATCAGATGGATCACAGTATACAGAAACCTGAAAGAAAGGGGGGGGGGGGGGGAACAGATATACGTAGTGGGTATCAAGACGATAGAAATACAGCACGCACGCATGCACACACAACACTCCAACTTGTCTTCTGTTCACCCATGGTTAATATTTTACCCGGAAATGCAGAAAAATACAGTCTTGATCGTACTGTATTACAGGTATTAAAATTTAATGCAAAATTTTTTACAATACTCCAGTGTAGAGTTATACAAATCAAAACTGTCTCTTAACTGGCCAGCTAGGAACATAACCAAGTTTTCACCCCCCATATTACACTGCTTAATACAGTATGAATACACAGATCATCAAAAACATTATATTGTACTACATAAAAGCAAGAATTCTACTTATGGGTCACTAACACAGCACACTAGTATATTTAACTCATCACTTCTAAACATAAAATCACTTGAGATAAATGACTCTTGAAAAGTTGAGGTAAAGGTATAAGTAGAGTATAGATCAGAAGACCAATTAAATACATAACAGTTATGGGCAAAGTCGAGTGGAGTGATTATGGCATAACACGTACCTTCTGATTGTGTTGATTTATTCTGTTTAAAATTTTGTATCGTAGTCTTTATTTCATTGTCATATGTAGTCCATTCATCGATGATTCTCTGGGCAGCCTCCAGCTTGGCTTCTTTGGTCATGGGATTGTTGCACTGTAAATAGAATAATTAAACAAATAATTTCTACCTAAAATTAAAGTTCATCAGCAATTTTTTTTAACACCACATAATTGGCACTGATAGAATTATATATATTTTTTTTTTCAACATTCAAAATACTTACCTTTAACAATATGTGAATGGAATGTGAAAGCCTGACAATTAAAGAAATCTAATTCACCTAATGATAAGAATAAAAAAAAAGACATACCCCAAAAAACCAAAGTAAAAAGATCGTAAATGAAGCAAACCAACATCTGAAATATACTGTACTTCAAGAGATATTGGAATGACTGACATGATCTACTTGTACTACCTGCAATAAATTTCCTAATAAACCTAACTTATCCTGCAAGCACTTCTTTACACTGCTGGAGTTCATCTAGGAAATTCAATAAACAAAATCATCTCAATCTTCCTTAAGTATATCCTTTAACTCTGCCTCACCAAGTCAATAATCTTGGCAGTCTTCTTGGATTCGTCATCGCACCAAGACTCACACCAGAGCCAGTCTTGTGGTAGGGACTTTATCCGCACCTGATGCACCATGTTGTTAGGAAGATCCTGAAATAAAGAGAGAAATCATTCATAAATCATAAATACAGAGTTAAATAATACATCCAATAACTATTGCAGTATCTTTTAAATGTGTTTTGTATGGTGAGCATGAGTGATTTTTTTTTTCCTTTCAAAATAAAGTAACTGATACTTTACAGAGAAATGAAATCCCTCTCCAACAAGTGGGAAAAAGTATTAGTAGACTCTGAGTCAATAAAGGAAGAGAAGAATACAAGAAGAAGTCGAAAAAAAAAGCAAATTTGAAGAAAAAGTGAAAATACAAAATATACAAAATAGAGGAAGATAATTACATAAAAAAAACACAACAAAAACTCCTTGACAAAATATATAGGCAATCTTTAACTACACTAATGGATATTGTACACAAAGCTCTACAGAATCATTATTTATCCAAGTTGTAACATTATTCTTTCCTCTTTCATGAAGCATCCCATGACCACCCACTGAAACCTGAAGGCAGGGAATGGTAGAGGAGAGTGGTGCAAGAATAGTGTACAAAACAACACGTAAGAATTTAAATGACAAGTAGAAATATTTGATGGAGCTATGAGAGAGAGAGGGAGAGAAAAACATATCTAAGCTCAAGACAGTAACTCACCTGATCTAAGTTGGAGAGTGAGTTAGGGTCCTGTGACAGACCCTGGTATTGGCCTCTAAGTCGGTCACCAGCAGCAATGCGACGGAACTTCTTTAGATCCACAACGAAAAGTGCAGAGATGTGGTACTTCCGGCCAGCTAAGTGGTTGCGCCAATAACCTTGCTTCCAAAATCTGTGTGAAGTTTGCCAGTATTAGTTTTCTCTTTCATCTAAACATTACCTTTCTTCCCACATACAGTATTTGGGATGGAATAAGAAAACAGGAACCAATAGAGAAGGACGAAGTGGTAGAGAACAGTGGAGCACGCACGCGCGCACACACTTCTTCATGTCTTCAACTTCCATGCAAATTACTGTACACAAAGTGATTACCTTCTAACAGTATTAATCTACCTTATCAATTTAAGTTTTAGCTTTGAATTGTGAAATAAACAAGGAATGATTGTTTCCTCAAGTCTCTATAATACAGCTATCCCTCGAGTTATGGAATCTTGAGTTATGGCTAAGGACAACTGCTTGGGAATGTAACCCTTCCATAACTGGAGGGATGTCAGTAATATTTATACTGTAGCAGAGAAGACACTTTATGTAAAGAGCAGAAAAAGTTACTAATCTCCAAATTCCATCTTTTTAAACAAGAATCCCCCTCCCAGTAGTAACTGTTCAGATAATAAAAACAAGAACAAAAACAAACTGAAGAGCTTTCCAACTCTTACCTGAATCCATCAATTTCCTTGCGTGAATCACAGAAAGGTACAAAACCATAGGGAGCTCCATCAAGGTCTTCATTATTAAGGTCTTTAATATCAGCTCTTACAATCTGCGGAGCAAAAACCTCATGAAACACTCAATTACCTAACAATCTGATCAATGTACACTAAAAAGACAGCATCAACAGTTACTGGATCACATTTATTATTATTTAAGGTGCTGACGATAAACTGCAAGCCACTTAGAAATTATATGTTTTGCATAACAATGCATGTCTCAAACACCTGTCTGCCAGTCAGGCCTTGCCTACCACTGTGGCCAAAATATCCAAATTCTACAAGAACTGATCAGAATATCCTATTCTCTTCGCCAAGTAATAAATGCCCTTATTCTACCACCTCTGTTACCCAAATACTGTATCCATATTCTCCTTCAATACATTCAGGGGCGTCATTTCAGATTTTGCTTAGTGGGGGCAACATCATTACAAGCAAGGAGTAGGGGTAAAAATCCTGCTCCACCGTGGTGCTGCAACAGACGGAACACATTCCAACACATTTTATATTTTCAGTTTGCATCTGCCCGGTGTGGGCCGTGTGGCTGCTAGCAATATGACTTACTTCCTTGCTGCTATTCTGTTTATAAATGATAGGCAATGGGAACGATGAAAATAGATGAATACTTTTCATTTTGTTTACTTATGTATAGTAAACATACCATCGAGATGTTCTCACCAAATCAAAATTTGTCAATATGAAAAAGGAATACAATTAGAATTTCCTTGGAGAGCATGACAGCCCTTGGGAGGGGCAAACCAACCCCCCAAAATGATGCCCCTGAATTCATTTACTAAATACTCTTAATGAGTTACAAGATTATCCCAAATCTACCACCACTGATCCCTTTATACTCTAACTTTCCCAAAACAACAAAACACCCACAAGCATACAGAATTAAATGGAAAACAATGATAACATAACTCCCTCTTCATTGATTTTTATACAACATACAACACCACCAACCTGATCTGCATCAACAAAAATGATCTTCTTAATATCAAGAGGGAAAAGAACGTCAAGGAAGAGGATCTTGTACCCCCAGATAATGCGCTGCTTCTCAGTCTGCTGGTGGAGCCATCTAGGCCACTTGTACTGGACGAGCTCATATTCAAATCCATATTCCTTTGCCAGCAGAGGAAGTATATCCTTGGTAACAAATGAAGGACAAAATATATCTTAGAATCAAACAGGAAAATGTTTTCAGATTAATTTGGAACCAATTACAAAATATATTATTTCCAAGTACAGGTAGTCGTCGACTTACGACCTATGCGACTTACGTCTGTTCGACTTTACGACCGGCGGTACGACAGTTTTGGCCCCAGCCTCCTGGCGCTGCCGGGAGCTGGAGCCGCGCGCATCCCCGCGCTCAATTACAAACACGCAGTGATTTACTTAAACCTGACGACCGTAACAATAATGAACAAAGAAAATGTTGATAAAATATGACTTAAAGATGATTATATTATCATTACACATTATAATATGCGTAAGGTAATTAAATTGTACTGTAGTATGCAGTGATTTACTTAAACCTGACGACCGTAACAATAATGAACAGAGAAAATGTTGATAAAATATGACTTAAACATATTATCATTACACATTATAATATACGTAAGGTAATTATAACATAGGCCGACTTACGACCAGATCAACTTACGACCGGGCGGCCGTAACCAATCTAGGTCGTAAGTCGACGACTACCTGTACCCTGTATTGGTATTTACAGATACAGTATACAGTAATACCGAACAAATATTCATAAAAAAAACTACGAAGACCAAAGAAGACAATATTGTACCTGCATATTAGTAAATCATAAAATATATAAAACCTATCAACTGATCATATGATTTCAGCAACTGTAAATGTCAATAAACTTTCTTCATTACAATACAGTATATACTTATACAGTACAGTGTTAAGTTTACCTTAAAGATTGGAGAAAGGAAATTCTTCACAAACCAGAACTTGACTGGAGTTTTGGTATGCCGCAGCACCGAGACCATCATGATGCGCAGGAATCGTTCATACAAATGTCCCGATGCCACGGAGAAAATGTTCACCGTCTCATCTTCATCCTCTACTCCGCCACTCGAGCTGAAGGTGCTGAAGTAGTTCAGTAATCATTAAAGCATAAAACACCAGTACAGTACATTACTATAAAACACATACTATACATCATTACACTCTGTTGCAACAGTAATTAAACTTCTATCGTCTTTGTTTTTTTCAATAAAACAGATAAAAAATTATTTCAGTTATTTGTTATCTATCAATGGCTAATAGCAATATGGTAAACTACAGAAGTGAGGTAAAAATTTGCTTTGTTTCTGTAATATAGTGAGTGATAGAGGAAATATGCGAAGACAATAAACACAGTACACAATAATGCAACACCAATTATAAAATTAAGTAACGAACGAGTTACAGTCATGTGACTAATTAAAAAAATAAATTATAGAAGTTTAACATTTGCTAATGCCAATAATAACAGCAACCACGATGATGACAGCTTATATAAAACCAGGGATACGGCATAGGGTCTTCTGTACTTCAAACGGGCAAACTAGAAAGCATTTTATTATTGGTGACTTTACTAATAATGACACTGAAAAAACCATGGCAAACCATAAACATTTTCAGACTCCTTACCAATACAAATACTTCAAAGAAACTATGAAATCATCTTTAGCAGGTCACGTTTTCCTTGATGAAGCAGAGTACTGTATACGTGTATGTGCTAACTTTTGAACAAAAATAAACAAAGCTTTCGTGACTAATGTGTAGTTGAATCCAGTCATACAATATATCTGTCATGGGACACCCAACTTCTTATCTTATTGCAGTGCAATTTAAATTTCATATGCTACAGGAACTCTCATAAAAATATTTTGAACAGTGTTGACTGGAGCACATACTTTCAATAAGATAAGGGGCTTGCTGAGGTACTAATAATCACACTCACTGGATAAAAACGACTGCCATTTTTACAACAGTTCATTGAATTGATGTCTATGTCCATCCCTAAATGCAAACTGTACCGGGTAATATTCATTTAGAAACACAACTGTTTGTGATTGTCTAGAAAAGTATCATGCCATAGTGGCTAGCAGGCAACATGCTTAACTGTCCTCCATTTAACTTAAACCGGATTTTTAGCAGTTTTTTTTTTAATGCTCTGTGGTCCATTCTTGTTAAAATCAGACACAGGTCAGTGATATTTGTTTTAATTCACACAATACTGTCCTACACAAGTACCCAACTGGTGGGTCATTGGTAATGAATGGAGTATAGATGACTGGCTACCAAAATACTGTAATCAAAATAGCTTCTACATTAGTTTATTCACTTAAATACATATAACAGAAAAACTATATAAATCATATCTACTCCTAGATACACTCAATATACCCCTGCAATATTTTGTTTTCTTATTATAGTACTGTACACATATAGTTTCTTCTTTATGCATTAGGAAAATTCTCTAGTTACTTACATAGAACACTTTACCGTTTGAAGCAATCATATGAGTGAAAACAGTTAACAATAACCAGACTTAATCAAACTTTCAACCCAGAGAGTTCTATCTCTCATAACAGTACTTTGTTATTGTTTATGTAATAGTGTTTTACTTACCTCGTATGTGCTTAAAGCGCAGTAATAGCATTATAACAACTGATATTTTGACGCAAACCAAACAAGCAGTGTTATGTCCAGACCCCCCCCCCCCCCTTCCCCCTTTATTGAACCTTTGCATTTTCCAAACTGGAATCAGCCCCAATTACTCTGGTGTATCGAGGTGCTACTGTACTAAGAGTTTTCCTGGGTTTTTTTTTTGTCAATTGATGCACATCTGAACATAAGCTATAAAAGTACAAGTTGTAGCTGTGTCATTACATAAACTACAATAAATTATACATCAGAAAATGCATTATTTAAAATAAGAAGCAAAACAATAATTATGTAGTACGGATTCTTCTGTAAAACAAATATACAAGCAAGTTACTAAACCATGCACAAAAAATATGATACCTGAGCCAAAGAGACTTAGCTAGGGAATAACACTCCTCAAACAGGCCACGCCACTCGTCAATTATGGGCCCCACAACAGGCATGCTTGTAAAACAAAAACAAAAATATATTACACTAATCTCAATGTATCAATCCACATACAAGTAAAATTGGCAAAAAAAAAATAAAAATAAAAAATCCCAAAAGGCAATTGTTTGGAACCAGCAATTATCTACAATAAACTGGTATCAACTGTACTGATACAGTCAAACAACAATAAAAATGCACACTAACTGTTTACACTTGGTAATGGCAAAATACAAGGCAGACACAATGTTGAGATTATTAAGTCATGCAGATGTTAATACTCTACTTTCTACAAGATGTACACTGTATAGCCGAAGGGAGAAAAAATTATGAATACTACAGCAATTGTTTTGTCTACAAATAGCCAAAGAATATACAGTACTTGAACCAATTTCTATAAATACTGTACAAAATATCCTTAACACATTATAATTGCACTGAATTTTGAATTGCTTATCTGAATAATTACAAAACACTAAGCTGCAAATGAATAAGGATACTACCAGCAACAAAACTTACATTTAAACAGTTTAACTAACTTCTGAAACTTGACTACTGAACTTATTCCCTTACTGAGAACAAGACAAATTGCCTTAGACATTGTGTCATCCCATTATATTTGATGACATTACAGTATAATGCAAAAATAAGCTTTACTGAAAATCTTTTAAGAAAAAAAAAAGCCTCTTCAAATTTGCCTTTCCCTTATTCATCACTCCCTGATGGTTGCTAATTAGGGACATAAACAACTGGAGAACAACTTGAGAAGTTAAAAACGTCTGGTAAAAAATGGGATAAGTTCCAGGCTTCAATATCTCCACTAAACTGAACAAAAAAACACCCTAACCATCCATTACAGTAAGGACATGAAGCCTCCAGATTATGTGTGTAATAAAGGGTGTCTCAAACAAATGTAAAATGTACACACTTGCCTTACAGATTTTTGTGTACAGTACATACTGTATTACTACAGCAACATTGTTCTCATTGACAACAAGTTAAGACAATGTTGCATTTGTAATACTGTACAAGCATTAATGCAATCTCCACAAAAGTCTGCAAGGTAGTGTGTATACAATTTTGTTTTAGACTATATACTTTAGATTGAGCCATCTTACAGACTCCGCTATCTTGGGCTGAGCTAAGAGACCACACTACGGCCATATGCAGCTTTCAGTCTAGATATAGTGATTGGTGTTTTACATAATTCCTGGATGCCTTCTATGCATTTCTACTCTCACTTTCCTATGTTTTTGCTGTAATATCATTCTAACTGCCTCTAAAGATGGTACAGTAGAAGAAATAGTAGTGGTTAGTTCAGCTCATTGTTTACCAAGCTGGCCAAGGCGAGTGTCACACCTTTTGTCACTATGTCCCATGTTTGATATGAAGCTAATGATATTTGTTGTTACCCTTTATACCTTTAGTTCTACTTTACATTATAACATTATAAATATATAAGAAGTTTTATGCTAACCAATAGCATATGTTTTCCTCAATACTCTTCCTGGTAAAGGGAATCATTTTATGGATATTAAATTACCCATACATACACCAGTATGTTTTCTACCCATATTTTCAGGCATATAATGTATAGCGGCATGGAACTGGTTGGTTGTTACTGTAAGCAAAAAGCTTTATTTTCCTCCTCCTGCCAAACGAAGGCAATGCCAGGTATGAAAACACGCTGGTTACAAAAGTGTTTTACTAAAATATTTTACCTGAAAAATATTTAGCACCATGTCAATGCTTTAATGTACTGACACCGAACACCTGGAAACCACAGATACTAAGAGATTATTAAAAATATCGAGGCCTGACAAAGACCAGTTGTGTCCCAGAATATGATTTTTTTTGTGGCTAGATCTGGGTGAGCATCTGAACTGATTACAAAGAGGCATTTATACATGTTAATTTATAGTGTATAAGAGACAGTGTTTATACAGTATGTACATTTAAACAGGACATCATTTTGTTTAAACATCTCAACTAAACTGTTGGGTCAAGCTATGTAAGATGAGGTCAGCTTAAGTTAAATTTGGTTCAACTACTTAAAACAAAATTATATAGATGGTAACTTGTTTTCATTATATAGTTTCTCCTCACACTGTTGCGTCATGCGTCACTGCCTCCCCACATCAACATCTAAAGTGCATACATGAAGAGCACATCTAAACTGGTAAAGGTAGTGCAAATATGTACTGTTTAGAAGTAGTGTATTTTTACATCCAAACTGGCTGAGACAGAGTTTATATGAATATTTAATATGGTAAGGAGGCTAGTGGGTATGTGAACATATAAAGTGACTAGTATTGTATACCATATATGAACATCTAAAGTGTTTACAAGACAGAGTTTTGTATGAGCATCTAAATTGATTAAGAGGCAGTGTATATACAGTAAGAGCTAAACTCACTAGATGACTTTGGGGAGACTGTATTCTACCTATACAGTATAGAAGACAACATGGCAACCTGTGGTGTAATGGTCAGCATGCTCGCCTCGCAAGCGAGAGGACCAGGGTTCGATCCCCAGGCAGGGTGAAACTATGGGCAAGTTTCTTTACACCATTTGCCTCTGTCTATCCAGCAGTAATTGGGAACCTGGATGTTAATCAATTTGCAGATCATATTCCAGGGTAATTGTTAGCCATTGCAGTTGGCAAGTTGTCTGGTCTTCTCGGACTATTCCTTGACACTGGGTCATGCAGCTAGTTAACTTAGGGTGTGGTTGTTGCGTTGGCGACAGCTTCTACACTTTAAACAAATTCACGCCTTGGTGGCCCTAGGGCCAGCCATCCTCGTTACATGAGCGACAACCATTATTAATTTTATAAGACAACAAGCAGCATATTCAATACTCATGATTGATACAATCTTTTAAACAACTATAAGCATCATCAAAGATATAGCAAAGGAACCCATGCTAAGAGAACAATTGCCCTTTAAGAATGGTTGACCACAAACTCGGGGTGTACAGTACAGTACTGTACAGTATAAATCTATAGACAGTATGAAGTAAGCTTGCACTGCATTAATAAAACTTTCAATACTGTGCAGTAAGCATTTGCCTACAGACAGGAAGACTGTACAGTATATCTAAACCTTCCTAGTTTTGGAAAAAATAAATTATGAAAAATTTAGTAACAATATGTTAGGCTCAGTACTGTATCTGTGGCACACAAGGAAGTGTTCTTCAAAATTTGTTGTCCCAAATAAAAGATACATCACAGGGTACAACTACAACCCCTCATTTCTCTCATACTAGTACAGTACAGTGTACGTGTAAAGACAAAATAGGTTTTCAAATTTCACTAATAATATATAACACATTACTTCCAAAATAAAAAATTTAAACCCAATTTATATAATGCACCTACAAGCCTACTTCATCAAATTATCAATACAATGATGGAAAAGTGATGTGTTTTACCTACCTATCTTGGGATGGATTTATCAGAGAATGTAAAATGTGAGGAGTTTTATCAAAATGGCAGAGAACAGAAAATAACATGTGTACGTATTGATAAATTTATGAAAAAGAGTGAACTACGTCAGAGTCAAGTTGATGATTAATAAAGGATAAACTAAACTAACCCTACCCTACAGGTAAGAGTACTAGTCCTGAATGCTTGACTAAGAAGCTAGTTGGCAGCAACAGAAATAACATATCTGAGAACACTATGTAGGACAAATAGGATGCTATATATTATACAACCACACAGATGAGATGGAACTCCTAATTTCTTACGCATACTGTACAGGTATTTCCTTCGTGTTTTACAATGGACGAACTCTCCTTTATCATTGTTCTCAGAGTACTGGTTTTCATTTCCAGACGAACTCTCCTTTATCATTGTTCTCAGAGTACTGGTTTTCATTTCCAAACAAACACTTTACTAAACAACCTTACTAACTCCTCCTCAATACTGTACAGGTACTTTACTAACACAACAATGAGAGCCGCTCTTTTTCGAACATGAGAACTTTCCTGTAACATGCATATGCTATAAGCACCATCACTCTGTAAAATTTTTCTAACAAACAAGTTGCCAATCTACCTAGCTCCTTTAACTCGTACAACAGAACAGCACCACCCATATTCAGCCTCTATAAGAGATTTTATTCAAAATCATCAGGGTACAGCTGTGACCACCATTCATCAACCCTCATTCAAGCTTCACCCACAAAATCATTAGATAATTACAATAACATTAACCAAACTCGATGCTTTCCAACACTTGTTTCACACTACTTATTCAACCAATTCTTACAAGCAAATTAACAATATTTCCACATACATAGCAATTAAAAACAAATAAAATAAACTGCAATCTTTGTCTGAAGCGAGGGATACAAAAAAAAATAGTACCATTCATTACCAAATGTGCAGTTTCAAGCCAGAGTACGTTGAGTATGGGGTGAATTACAACAAACAAGAAAACACCGAAATTATAAAAGGAAACCTGCATTGCCATAAAACAATACAGGATTAGCTTACAATCTACATATACCCACCAGTTACCTTGAAAGACAATGTGCAACAGAGAAACCCCAACTAAGGCAAAACAAAATAAAAAGTTCCAGGCAAAGATCCAGTCAATACAAAACTTCTGTTAATGATTATTGTAAATCTGATTAAAAGTCTCTACATACCTTGTGATAGAATTCCAGAGGCCTCCGCTTTCTTCATTATCATCAGACAAAAGTTGCACATTTTGCTTGCCAGGTTTCTTAGCAACACGCACCTTGACTACATGGGATTTGAAGCTACTCAGGATAATCTGCACATCTTCCGAGCCAGTTGGGGTATCTGTCCCCTCGTGACTGAAGAAATGAAGATGCTATTTTAATTTTCACTTAAAAAAAATTACAGCAAAAAAGGAGTAGGTGTATGAAAGGTCTGTAAATATATATTGCAGAGGAAAATTACAATATGGAGGAAAGGGGGGGGGGGGGGCTACATACATAAACCATAATGTTTAATAAAGGTTCAAAAAGATTGATGATGAGAGATTATACAAACCACAGTAAATGTACATAAAATAGTTTAATATTTCACAAATACATTTATGAGGGACTATTTCTTCTGTTTATCTTAGTGAAACTATAATATTAAAGTAGCTCACCTAGCAATGGAATAAATATCAGATGAACGTCCTTGTCTCAACCTGAGTAACCACGCCCCAGGGTTGGCCTTCAATTGGAAATAGCCCAAGTTGGCCATCACAATTGTATCAACCTGAAATACAAATTGTGATTCTTTCTTAAAACACTCTAGAGAATACATACCACAATAGGTAAACAATAATGTATGGTACAGTACAGTACTACATAATTATAATGTGACATTTCTACTTGATATCCTTCCGTTTAGCTACATCTTTTTGTCAATAAATTTACAAGAAACTTTCTATGTGAACTTCTTTCTCACTGTAAATATCTATTCTGTGCTTTTTATGTTTCATAATTCTTTTAATGATTCTAGTAAGGAGGAAAGATAATAAGTAAAACAGGAAACCAAGAACTGGTCATAAACCACTTAAGTGTGGGCTGGTCAGCAGTGTCACCAGCTCAGTCTCAACATTAACCATTAACACCAGGCTTTAGTGAATAAGTCTTAAAGCTAACATACTGGTACACAAGAAGGTAAAGTGAATTAATTATTATTATTATTAATTTAATATTAGTATAGTATTATACAGGTATATGAGTATAGTACAGTATTTTAGATGTGGAGGAGTTCGGTATACATCGAATTCATTTGCTAACGAGAGGTAATACTGGAATCTGATGAGCAGTTCGGTATACAGTAAGATCTTGTATTTCGCGAGTAATATAGACTGGAAAAATTGTGCCAAATTCAAATTTGCCAAATGCAAATACATAAACTAATGGGAAAAATAACAATATAGACTGGCCATTCTACATCAACCTCTGATTTTCCCATTTATAACCTCCAAATGATACAATTTCTGCCTTTATTGACCTGATTGTGCTGTCTGGAAACTAGTTTTTAGGCCTTCCTCAGCAATTCGATCACCAGAACACTTCTTGGAAACATTCTTCTTACCTTGTCTTTCCATATTCATCGCTAACACAATAAATTGGAGAAAACAGTGAAAAGCGTGGAGTAATCGACAAAGACCGCGCGATTCAACGAAGCATGTGATGTAAACAGAGAGAGCTGGTGTAAACCGTTATTAGTCCTCACTGCGAAACATTCTTTTTACTTATTCTTTTCATACAGTATTTATGGGTAAAACAGCTAAATTTGCAAAAAATAAAAAATAAATAAAAATTATTGTGCCTCTCAAAAAACACTTCACGAATCAATTGAACGTGTGATGTTGAATGTGAACTGTAAACATTGCATAACCCCGCACCACGCTTAAGACGTTGAGGATGGAATCAAAACATTGAGGATAGAATTATGTTATAGCCAACATTCGTATGCAAAAGTTCGTTTTTTACAAACAGCGTTCCCCTATTCATCAATCGCGTTGACAAAACAAGAGTTGTAGCAGAAATGACTATAACTGGTATGAGGGCTGTGACGTCATTCAAGATGGTGGCCAGCATTCAGCTTGCTGGATCTCGCGAAATTTACGATATTTTACGCCAAATGTAAGACTTGGTTACATTAGGTAGTGCTCGCGAAATTAAATCGAGCGAAATATGAGAACTTACTGTATAATGAATTTCGGTATAGAGAGGTAATAATATATAAGTACTGGTCCTATACAGGGATACCTTATTTAACGATCATTTACTTTGCAAGAGATACTGTACCTGTAATATGGAAATTTCAATTGTGTGGAATGGTTACCGCTAAATGTTCCAAATAATTGTATTTATACAACATGTTATCCAAAACAAGAACTAAAAACACCTGGAACAGCTAAATTCCTTTACGTACACATAAAAACGTGACTTTTTTTTTCCATACTTTGAAAACTGAAATAAGTTAAAAAATATTACCATAACAGGCTGTTGTATGTTGCCAAGAGTGAACTGCAAACCTCGTGGTGGATTTCCTGATGACTGTTCGAAGCAGTGTCCCTCCAGGAGTAGATGTTCCAACTCAAACTCACTGTGTAAATGATTTATAATACTGTAACAATATCTTATTCATGAACTGGGATCTATAAGAAAATACGCTTTTAAAAAGAAGGTATTTTCTCCATTACATAAGTTGTTGGGACTTTTACCATTTCCTACCAAAACAAATACTGTATTGTGCTAAACTTTTAAGTCCTTGAATACATATAATTTTATACCTTGACCCTTTAACCTTAAAATCAAAAGGCTCCTTCCTCCACAAGTCTTAAAAAAAAATTAATATTCTTTTAATAGGCAATAAAGATAACTAAGGAGAAGAATATTAAACTGAATACTAACTTATAATTACAGAATAAATTTGATTATTTGTGGTTCTGATGTAAGTGTCTTGAAGACTGAAATGATTTGTATGTAAGCAGGAAGCAAAGGTGATAAAAAAAAGTACAAAAAGATAACAAAAATGGCACTGAATAAAAAAAAATATCTACTTTTACCTGTGAACTCCACCTTCTACAGACTCCAACTTGATGTTATCCAGATCATATATAGATTGGACCACCTCCACCAACCAATTCTCTGGAGCATGGTAATTCAAAGTGAGGATTGGCGATTCAGGAAGACCAGTAAACCTAGCATGGGGACCAGCTGTTAATTCTCCACCCTCCGAGAACTGTGGCTCAGGCTCCAATACATAACGGTAGAAACTGTAAAATGAAAAATAAAAATACCCATTACAGATATACTGTAACATGTTTGGTAATATATACAAGACAGCAAAAACAGATGTTAAGGTTAACTTGTGTATGCACCTAAATTTTATATAAAAAGCAAAAACTTTTAGCATTTCAAGTGTTAACCAATAATACTGGACACAAATTCAAAGACTTAAGGAACAACTACAAAAAAAATTAATTTAATTTACAGTAATTATGAATGTGTGTAGATAAATCAAAAGTACCTCTGATTTTTTCCATGACTAGACAGTACAGTATATGATCACTGTACAGTACTTGTATGTACGCCTTATAAAAAGTCAAGTTAAATGTAGTAAAACCCTTAAGTATAATACAGAGGGTTCTCTACATGCTCATTACCTACTACCACACAAAGTGCGACTCCAGCTAAAAGAACTTGTATTGAAAAATGGCTTTTATTACGACAATATCCTGAAAATTCAACTGACCTCGTCAGTGGCATTTCTGAGTGTTTTTCTCTGGAATTGAGAACAATACGAATATTGGCATTGATCACTTCTTGAAGCACCATTATGATTGGGCCTATCTTCTGGGCAGCAGTGGACACTGGGTCACATATTACCACAACATCAAACGCTGGCACATCTGGATCCTTAGGAGGAACTTTGACAACAGAGTATTGCTCTGAGCGGAGAGGTACAGTAGTCCGACCCTTGGAAAGGGGCTTGGTTTGTAGTACACCAGTGACCTTCATCAACATGTCACTAATATCTCCAGGCAATGTGTCACCTGAAAACATAAAACATATTACTAGAGACTTGTGTATGATACATAATTAAATATACTGTACTATAATATATATATATATATATATATATATATATATATATATATATATATATATATATATATATATATGAAATAATTTCATGCTATATGGGATAGGGCACAGAACACAATGGGGGCATATTCCTAGGATTCCTGAGACTCACCACATTTAAAAGTTATATCCTTTTAGTCACTGCCAGCTTATGCTACTTCAAGGCAGGAAAATAATAAATAAAAGGTTGAGAATTTCAATATTAAGAAAATGAAGCATGCAGCAATAATAAAAAGTAGAATTACTGTACTGTACAAAACAATTACCTTGACCATCAAGGACTTCAGTAATTTTCTCTCCATAGGTAGACTGGACATACTTTTCAAGTAAACCAAAATCTTCTTGCACAAATTTCTCATCTTTCTTGAGGGTACCAAGCATTCGACCATTAGCAACCACTGTGCGTATCCGTGGAGCTATTGACAGCACCTAACATTATAATGAAAATTAATTAACTAAAACAAATAATATATCCTTGATGTTTTACTACAGATCATGGTTTCAAAAGTGGTATAAGCTCATATTTACAGTCATTATCAATTAATGTATATCAAAAACAATATATCAACCAAGAAAAAAGAATGAGATTAAATAAGGCAAACATCAATTTTCAACATTACCTTTCTACAATAAAGAGAATGAATTTTAAAAACATCTTCTTTTAATGATGCTAAACGAGACTGGAATGCTTCCATGTCCAAACCCTGCAAAAAGAAGTAATAAATTACATATATGGTATGTTTATTAATTGTTATATACTTGTACTGCACTAACACTGTTCATGAGTTGGTAGCTATTCCTACATGAATTCTGGATGATACATTGACTGATTCGGTGGCAGTAGAGTATAATAACCAAGACCTATGACTGAAGACGATGGATGTATACAGGATACAAAGCATAACTGAAGGAACATATCTAATAAGCCAGGAATTTATATAGTAGCATAGTTACACAGAACAATTAGGAAGGGTGAAAATGCAAGATATCAAGTATTTTCATTGAAAGAAATACAATACTGTTTCTGAGAGTTAGTTTCATATTTTTTTTGCTGAAACAATTCATTGATGAAGTTCTAGATAACACCTAGAAAATTATCCTACTATCAGTCAGTGATTAAAACTTCCAACCTGTGTACAATCCAGGTAGGAAAAGAGCACTGGTTCAATATATATGTCAACATAAAAACCAAAAGCCCTTGACAACAATACTTTTTATAAGCTTGAACTTTAGAAATTATTACCAATATAAAATATGCAGGTAAATAATCACATGAAAGACCGAGTTTTATCATTTTAAGTAAAGTAAAAAAAATTAATAAAATAAACAGGAATTTTGGTTTGGCGTAAATGTACTGTAACAATCTTGCCGCCACCATGTACAGTATTTAGACCATCAGAACCCTTCCTTCTCAATGCAATTGTGAGAGACTGACTAAACCATCAAATATATACAGTATATATACCGGTACATAAAAATAACCCATCATACAAAACCATCAATGTCTATCTTTCAGAAACAGTTCCAATACTTACTGAAATTTCATAGTCAGTCCACTTCTTACTTCCATCTAGTATCTTTCTGGCATTTTCCTTTGCCAAAACCTTTGCTAAGAACTGACGAGCAACAGCCGGAGAGAGGGTGGCTTGTGCTACCTCTACTGCTCGACTAAATATTTTTGTAGTATCAGTAGCTGTATCTCTGTTGTGAATGGCACACAGGCGAACACTATTACTCTCGCGCTGAAATAGAGACATCAAAACACTTCTATCAATTTTAATCTCACATACGGGCAAAGGCTTTCTCCATCGTCAAATATGAACCAGGTTATATTCCTTTCAAAAGCACAAAATAATGCACTGACCAAATATTTCACAGCTTCAAGCAGCAGATCTCTTCCTTCATAGGTATCAAAATCCCCAACAACCCACACGGTCAAGGGACGCACAGCAGGTTCACTTTTGGTGGTTATGTAATGACAAGAGTTAGCAATGATTGCACTCATCTCTGGGGACTTAAATGTAGAGAAAGCTTCAACAGAAATGCCATTAAGAAGCTTGTCAGAGGTATCAGTCAGATCGATGTATGTAGAGCTCTTAGTGTTTAAGATCCTCTCATTCAACCTGCAAGTAAAATGTACAGTAATTAGAGTTAAAGTTATAAGATCGAGAATCCTCACAACCGAGGACTTAGCAAATTGTCAAAAAGTTTTTAATATCAACATCATATTGATTTTATAAACTTATATTTCTATAAAAATTTACACCTAGCTACTCTTACAGGTATTTTTATACAGTATATGAATATGAAAATTATACAGTACTGTACATACAAAAAACAAAGGAGCTATGGTATAATCTCACAAAGCCATGATAGACGGCAGGCTCCAATTGTCACTGCAGTAAACAAAGGAGTTAGGCTAGACCATTCTTAGATATGCCAGACACAATACATTTTAAATTCTGGTTTACTAAAATTATCTTCCATTAAGTGCTAGTTGAAAATTCTCGTTTCTTGATAATTCTGGTTTGCTAAGTGCTAAATTTAAAGAGTCAACTACACTCTTCCCTGAAGATATCAAACACCAGGAGGACTGGCTTAGGGTAATGGAATGAGTGCCAAGAAATAAAAGAAAATTAACAAGCTAATCACCTTGGCATAATGTTTGGGAGAGCCATTAACCAATCAACAACATCATGGGAGTTAGTTAGTTCTCCATTATAAACGGCCCGTTGTACTGACTGTGTTGCTCTCATCACTTCCATTAATACAACTTCTTCAAATTCATCAACATTTAGGTGTTTTTCTGGTAAGGGAACACCATTCATCAGGGCCTGCAAGAAGAATTTTGTTAGTAAAAAATATGAAAAGAGCTTTTTGTAAACATAGATTCCAAAAGCAGAAAGAAAACTGCAGCAAGAACACCCTACCATTTAATACTCTCTTACATTTCTACTGGTATTCTTTAAAGGAAAACTTTACAAAATCCTTAAAACCAAGATTTCTTCACAAAGTGAGATGATGTATTAGTCTAGAACACAAATCTTCATAAATTAGGCAAGTTTAAGGCCTTCTACATAAGAGTATATAATCAGAAAAAAAATATTTTATGGTTCTTAAACATGATTTGGGAGGACCATAACAGAGTTAACAGAGAGACACTGACAGCATGATTGATAACAATACCCATCTGTCCCTATGGCAGCTAAAGAAAAAAAATAGCTCACCTGAGGTAAGTTAGTGATTCCTGCCTTCTCAACAAAATCTTGAGCAAGCATCCGACCCACATCATAATCTGAGTCTTCATCAAACACATCATCAAGGTCAATACTTGGGTACTTGCTCTTGAACATGTTAGTAACATCAGTAACAGTTACATCCTCCTGAGTGCTGGAATAAACCTGGAAAAAAAAAAATAATATAAATAAAAAGATACAGTGCTTAAATCATACGGTAATGGAATTAAATTAAAACAACATTTTGACCAAATGGAACCTCTTTGATATTATGTTCATTTGTACAAACTTGCGGTAAGATATCCGAAATAAATTTTTAGTTACAGTCAACCCTCGCTTTACGCGGTACCACTTTACGAGTTTCCACGTTTACGCGGTACCCTGCCGAACACGGAATGTTCACTTTCCGCGGTGAGTGTACCCTTTTACGCGGAGAGCGGAGTGAGCAGGATGCGCACAAGGTCGCCCAGTCATCAAAACATTACCGAGTTCTTCACCCGCCACAGCCGGCCCAAGTCAATGATAGTGATAATGATAGTGAGGATATGGACTTGTATGGACTTTGAGGGGTTTGACAAAGAGGCCCTGCAAGCCTCTGTGGTGGATAGTGATACAATTGATACAGGTGAGGGCCAATAATCTGCCCTCTGCCTCGGAACCAACCCCCCATCCCCGTGTGCCCAACCATCTTTTCTACTAATGCAAGTGTTAAAAAACCTAATATTATTGATATTTCTCTTAATTATTAATTGTGTGTGCATACCATCATAAAATTAAGAAGTTATTTTTACTACAACGTAGGTATTGTGTCTGAAAAAGTGGAGTTTGGGGTCGGCCCGTTCTCAATTTCAATTAATCCCATATGTTATGTTGTTCACTTTACACGGGCCGCCGTGGGTTCAATTGACCGCGTAAAGTGAGGGTTCATTGTATGTTTTAGAAACAAACCTCAGATATACAGGCAGCGGAAACAGAGAATATATACAGTACAGTTAAATAACAATAGTAGATAAACTGTGAGCTAATAACATTTTATATAAGTTCATTTACCTCAATCAAGAACTGCAATGCTTTGTAGTTTGAATCTTCCCGACCAGCCATGTTCTCAGCCACATAGTTGAAGGCACACAGCATAGCTAACCCAGCATCATCATAGCCCCTCAAGGACTCCTCTGGATTCACAGACATAACTAAACCAACACGAACGGGTGCACTGTGTGTTACGAAGCTTTCAACCAATCGTATTAAATCAGCTGTGGTCGACTTAACTGGATCAGCTACGATAACCTGAAAAAATTTACCAATAAGTTACGTAAAAATCATTCTAAAAGATAAAAAATGTCTATACAAAAAACTCAAATATACTGGACGACTTAGAGGCCTGTGGTGAGGTAATTAATAATATACATCCTTCAGCTGACATATTATCTCATGTATTTCTCATCTAACAAGGGTAAACAACTAGAAATAAAGTGTTGATGGTAAAGTTGTAGGGAAACCAGAATCAAGGACAGTACTGTACTTACTTTCCCCCATTCTCTCTATATCTACCAGCCAAAATGACCATGAAGAGAGAAATCCACCTAATAACCACTCATTTAGTGCTAGTGGAGGTCATCTTCGCCAAGTGAAGCCATGAAATTTTGTATTTTTTGGGATTATATAAAGATTAGCATCCCCAGCTTATTTCACTTGATAGTTAACACCGTAATGCTAACATAACCTAACTTAACCTATCACTTCCCCTCCTTCAGGTAGGATTAGGGCCTTTAATCATCAGGAAAATGAAACAGTAGGTATTAGTCTTCACATGGTCCTGTTTATCAATCATTCATGCAAACTCTTTCCCACTAGGGCACAGAAAAGCCACAACCAAGAACATCAGACTCTCCCCCTCCTTCACTGTCAATCATTCAGTCATTCTTTATTAACTTTTCTGCCATGGCTTCTCTTACTATAACTCCAAACAGTTACCAGGTTGTGGAGATTTTTCTTGATACTGCGCAGCATGCCAGGGTATGTCGGCCTAAGTAGTTCTCCTATTGTTGATGGCCACTTGCGGTAGGCTTTATCAGTTTCAATATTATTCATCCACATAATGGCTGAGTCCCGGATATCAATACCATATTCTTGGGTACTTTCACTGACGTCCAATTGCAGCAAAGTGCTCAAAGATTCTCCAGTCACACCTGTTGAGGATAATACAGTATAGATTATCATAATACTGTAATAATAATAATAATAATAATAATATTGTGATAATAATAATAATAATAATACTGAATAACAATAATACTGAACATGATAATAATAACAATAATACTGAATAACAATAATGCTGAACAATAATAATAATAATAATAATAGAAGCTCAACAAAATAATGAATGGTTACTCTGTGTACCATCAAACAGATCCATCACATTCATACATAATACATTACCATAACTGTAATTACCACAAGTTCTCAGATCGGTTTCTAAAAATAATACAAATCCATGGAAACATGTACCTTAGAAACTTATAAATACAATATATACGTAGTCTATATTCTTTGGGTACTACATACAAAGCCAAACTATTGTAAGTTTTAAGAAATATTTCTTCCCTGGCATTCAGAAATACAGTACAGTGCTATACAGCATCTTCTAAAAAAATTTAACAACACATATAATACCCAATTATAAGTTCTGTAACATACAAACTCATTTCTAATCATGGCTTCAAAACATTTTATCTGCTACACACCATTAGGAGAGAACCATAATATTTATAATGTTAAAAGGAGACAGCAACTAAAGTCCATTTTCTTTAAGCAAAAACCTGTAAAATACAATATCCCTCCCTAAGAAAAGGGGTGAAAGAGAAAATGGGTCCCATAGGCATGACTGCCTGTTAGGGACAGTGTGGATACAACACACTGCATATTATGCCTTCGCTACACAAGGAGGCATCATGGCTGGCACTGCATTCGTGCACATTCACTTCCCAAAGTTGCAAACTTAGGTACCCATATGAAGTTGGGTGAATTGGTAGCACCCAGGAATCAAACTAACGACCCCTGGAACAGGAGGCGAGAGCTGTATCCATTTGACCCCAAAAGCACTCACCAAGTTTATGAAGACCTCCCATTACTCGCTCTTCACTACGGATGTGATCGAGTAGTGTGAATATATTGGTGAAATCCATGTCAAGGTGCATCCCATTGATAAATAGTGCAGCATCTGAGGGGTTCACTTCCATATGCTGGCTCATCTGGTTCTGGTTCTTCAGGATCTCACGCTTCATCTTCTCATCTACCTAGAAATGTTAAATTCATAAGTTTACACAATCCATGAAAGCTAACTTAAATGCCCAAACACTAAACTAACATTACTTAAACTACCCTTACACAACTAACTAACCTAACCAACCATAACTTAACCTAAACTAATCTGACCTCACATAAATTAACCAAATCTAAACTAACTGAATCTAACCTAATCCCTCCAGGTAACAGTAATATTTGAATCGTAAGGTGAAATAAGCTGTATTTTAATCCTCATGTGAACTGAAAGGTACCCAAAAATTTATGATAAGTACGAGAAGGCACAGATGTACAAGTGATAAAATAGATGGATAGCTTTTATTCATTAAATGCCTTTCACAATAACTTCAAAGTGCATCACAAGTCTACCAAATTCTTAATAGTGTACTGTACTTAAATTTTTATCATTGACAATTTTTTTTTATGTATACTAAAAACAAGAGAGAGAGATGTACTGTACAGCATAAAAAAATGCAAGTTGGTACGTAAAGCCTTACATAACTGAAAAATAGGTTACTCGTCCTATCTAAAACCAGGTGTACTAATTTATAGTTATAATCAATCACATAATTTCCTGTCTCATTTAGGTAAGCAACAAAACACACTAACATGGGCATAAATAAATAGGAAAGTGAGAAGCTGAGATGCAATCATATAAATCATATGCAGCATCTACTCATATATACGTTGTACAGTATACTGTATAACACTCGTACTCCAAAACACATGAACAAATTCCCTCTTACTTCACTTTATTAATTTTGTAACTGGGTTTTGGAATGATGTGTGTGGCCTCATTCCACAATGT
Source organism: Homarus gammarus (assembly GCA_958450375.1). Classification (NCBI taxonomy): domain Eukaryota; kingdom Metazoa; phylum Arthropoda; class Malacostraca; order Decapoda; family Nephropidae; genus Homarus; species Homarus gammarus. The sequence goes on along the minus strand of CAUDMG010002639.1, from coordinate 1,907,509 downwards.
TAAAACATTGTCCTCACAAAATCTTGGACAAGTATATTACTGTAAAAGCATTTCAATAAATAAAATCAATATCAGTTGTTTAGTGACTGTCTCTGTGGGTGCCAAGTTATTCAAAATAGTACAGAATATAATTGTCCCATAGCATACCAAAAACAAGGATAATATTTGTCAATGATTATTTCCAAACTGTAACACATACTTTTATCCTAACAAGTGAGCGAGCAAGCATTGGGAAGTTCTGTGCAGTATGAACAAAGAGACCAAGCTGCTGATCTTGGGGAGCTGACATGATGCGCTGTGCAGCTTGCATACTCAAGTGTTGCAATTGCCAGACTTTCATTGGAGCCATTTCATGGCGTGACTCCTCCAGGTGTTTCCTAAGTTGATTCAATTCCTCCTCTTTTTCAGGGTGGAGAGACCTGGAGAAAAACATACAGAAATTAAAACTTAAACTTTAATACAGTACTTGTATACATAAAAATTTAAAAGGAGAGTATTTTCCAAGCTGGGAAATAAATGGAATAGCTACTTTCTTTAAAAAGGCATTTTATCCCAAGACAGATTCTAGTTTCATTGAAAGAATTGACCATATCACAGTTTACGATACAACAGTGAAGAATTCTGAGCCATGCCTAACCCTTTCAACTTATTTTACCCCATATCTTATCTACAATCTTCCACTGATGGGGTGACCAGGGCAAAAGAGCCTCCACAACACTACCATTATGTACCTCTCTATTCCCCGCATCTGCTTCCCTATCCTCTCATTGTAAAATGTAGTGAGTCTATACCATATCAGTGATCTGCTCTTCACCCATCTCATCACCACAGAATTTATACCCTCTGCCTTCTCAGCCATTAGTACAAACAGCCTATACACCTGACTACTGTATTTCTCACCCCTTCCATTCTGGTACCCCACATGCACTTCCAAGGTAAATCATCTCTGTTGCTTAAATTCTGGGGCATTCCACTCCAAGTCTGTGTTTGACCTCCTTTACAAAGTACATCTTCCAAACACCACTAGCCACACTAGCCATATAGTGATCCTTACCTTACCAAGTCCTTTTCATTACTTACTGTACACTGCACTTTATCTTATTTAATTCCTTTCACCACCTACCATAAATGCACTTAACTTCATCAAAAAACTTTTACCTGGTAAGTATTTGTCGCATCACAGTACTTGAGCATAATTATGTTTCCAAAATAGTGACAACTGTCTACTGTATCAAGCAGATTGTCTCTAATTCAAAATCTTTCACTTCCCAGACTATACAAAGCAACATGAAGAGGTGGAATTTCAACTCTTTACCGTAAAGAATACAGAAATCCTATACCGGTAAGCCATAATGATAAAAGTAACCTTGTCTTTTGATCCTATAACCCCTAAAACTATAAGCACACCAACATCCCACCACTTAATTCTTTCAGGAAACAAAACATAGAGACAGATACAGTAAGTAGATTCAGATCCTAACTGTTGTTCAAAATATTTGAAACTGAATTTGACTCACTCTAATTTTGAGAACAGGAAGCCCTCAACCTCCACCTCCTGTTCTTCATCCTCTTCATGCCTCTCTTCATCTTCCTGAACTTTGGTGTCATCTTGAGCCTTGTACTCAGTACTCTTGATCGCCAGCTCTACTCCATACCCACTCAATCGAACTTTCTTGGACGACCGATTCTGTTGCAAATATTATTTACCTTATTGGACAAAATAATGACATTTATGAAGTTTCACACACCGTAACACAAATTACTAAACAAACTAAGCCACATTTGAATGTTCACATCTTCAATATGAGAAAATTTACTTGTATTATTCATACTTACCAGTAATAAGTTCTCTATTCAGCAAAAAATATTTCCACAAATAATTTGTAATATTCATGAAGAATTACCGACTTTGAAGATAATGAATGACGAAAGTAAAAAACAAAAAACAAACGTAATTAATAATATGACTGTTCTCTGACAAAACTGATGACAGTGACAAGATTATACTAATGACTGATGATCAAGATTACTTTGCCTTCATGACATGGGTTTGGCTAATATGGACAGAAATATAGCATTCACTGTACTTACTTTCACTCTGTGACGAAGAATGTAATCAATTTTTCCAGCACTCACAAGCTCCTTCAGGATTTGATGGAACTGCTGGAACTCGACTGATCCTAATTCACTGTACAGCACCACCCCAACCTGGTTTATAATGAAGTTACAGTACAGTATTGCATCAGACTTGAAATTCAGTGTCTAAGACTTACTGAACCCAGAAAAACTGATATTCACAAACAATACTAAGCTGAATACCATCAAATTAGTTCATTCAGACTGAAAAGTTTTCAAAAAATTGTCCAAAATACCACAACTATATTTGTAGTAATGAAATACAAGACAGGTAGGTTTCCATAGTAAAAGATTGGTTACTATCCTGGCCACACCTGAAGTCACCCTTCTGATAAATATTTTATAAGTGATTTATCTTTATTTGTGGTCTTGAATGTAATATAAATATTGTAGTGTATTTTAATCAAAACACTGAATGTTTATTTACTAACTGTAACACAAAATTTTTGGGATATGTAAGACAAAACAGTACATGGAAGAGATCTTTACTGACAATACTTTGGCATGGCTCCTGGCTAGCAGTGATACCAACGGTCATCATTTCCAGAATCATATAATATTATGACCTCTAATAGCATAAATATATTTCCAGTATGGTATTTAGCCAAAATATTACTTAAAAAAAACATGAGGGAACCAAGTGCAATGATGAGAAAAACTCAATTTTAAATAATAGGCTTTCTGTGCTAATAATGTGGCACCAGTAAATGAAACAGTTTTAGAAGATAGTTTCAGTACTGTACAGTAGAGAATTTGTTTCTAATCCATCATATAGTAGAGTATGTGTGACTTTTGTATGAAACTTCCTTATTCATTTGGTCTTAAACAAGTTTTCCTAAAATTGTCTTTCCTCTGAAAAATGCATCACTATCCTTTATTGTATGAGTAAGGAATATTATTCATCTTTTGTTTTTATTCTTTTATTTACTATAGTATGACGTAAATTTATTCATGTTCTAAAATGTATTGTACATTACTGTAATGTTATCCAACTACAGTACAAAATGTCTATTCACTAACTACAACACCAGAAACTGCACAATTGCCTGACAAAACAGTACAGTACTAGGTAGAGGCCTGGATAATGCTTGCTTACAATGCCTAGGTGATGATGATAAATCTAAAAGCATATAAATGTACATTGTATAGAATATGAAAGGGTTATGTTACAAATCATAATTTTTTGATACTATTCACCTTTAGTAATGAACAAATTATAATTAATATTATTACCTTGGCATTTTCTCCACCGGGATAATGATGATCAACTTCATATGTGATGGGTTTTGTTCCAGTTCCCTTCTCCACAAGTTGTCTCATTGTCTCAATGTCACAGGTCACCTCACCATTAACATCCACTGCTGCTCCACAATTCTCAGGACTTGGAAGACCTCTGTCACGAGCTATCTGACTGAACATTTCAATCTTTGGAGAATACGCTCGCAATGATAAGCTGAGCTTTAATATACGAAGCTGAGAGGCAGAGAGGAACTGTCCTGCCACTGAGAGTGTCTCCGCAAATATTTCCTTATCACTTCCTGGTTGAAAGAATGCACAATTATGGTTTTTCAAAAATGTAATTTGAACATATTTAGAATACTATACTGCATATACACTCCTCGCCATTGCATTATGCGCGAGGTGACCGACGGGAAGTGATCTTTGCTGAAGTGTCTCACACCCCTCCACGCCAGCCACCTGGGCCAGAGGCAGGCATTGTAAGTCTGGCAGCGAAGGGAGACTCGAGGACAAGTCAGCCAGTAATCAAAACGTTCACCAGCTGCCAGCGTAAATTTTATGAATGAAAATTTATGAGTTTTACCCCCCCCCCCCCCCCCGACAATGCTCCTATTTATTGCCACAACGCCTATTGATTCCTTGCTTTTTTTTACCACAATGGGCAAGAGGAAAGACTGAACAAAAGAGCAGATAGCGTCAATTATTAGTCTGCATAAGGGCAAGAAACCTGCAAAGGAAATATCAAGAATTGTTGGTGTGAGTGAATGATCAGTTCAGATTTGGAATATATGATTTCCAGATGACGGTGCGTTGGCAATACCAGTGCACAGCGGATGGCCAGGGAAGGCTAGAAAAACTTCCCAACGCACGTTAATTGTTCTTAAGAGGCAACTTGATGCTAATACACGTCTAGATGATGTTTCTGTAAGGACCGTTCACTGCCGCATCAGTGACGACCTGCAGTTTCGCTGCCACCGCGCACGCAAGAAGCCACTCCTCACCCTTGTCCAGAGGTAGCGTAGGGTCGCTTTTGCCAAGACTAATGCTCAGTGGGATACGACCAAGTGGTTGCACGTGCTGTGGAGTGACGAGGCAACGTTTTCTTTTACTGGAAGTCGTACCTAAAAATGTGTACAGGCGCCCCTGGGAGTGATTCGTTTGACCCCAAGTTCACTTTTAGCACAGTTATGCAGCCTGAGTCACTAATGGTGTGGGGTTGTTTCTAGTACTTTGTTGTGCTACCTAGGAATGTGGTGATGAACCAATTTAACCACTGTACTTGGAGCTGCTTTGTGATTATTTGCCTGGGTCTTTTGAAAAATGCCGTGCTGATGTGTTTATGCAGGATGGTACCCCATGTCACACAGCAAAATCTATAATACAGGAACCATGGCATGTTGACTGTCAGGTAGACTTATTAGGTGATTGGCCAAGCAATTTGCATGACCTTAACCAGATAGAAAATAAGTGGAGCATTATCAAGCTTCGTCAACAAGGCAAGGACAGGAATACCATCCCCAAGCTGGAGACTGCCATTCATGAGGAGTGGAATAATTTAGACCCACAAATAGTCCACAACTTGGCAGTCAGTACATTCACACCTGCAGGAGTGTATCAAGAGAATAGGGAGGCCCATAGACTACTAGAAGTTTGTTAACTTGTCAGAATATTTTTTTATTAATATTTCATCTTGTTGTTTATGTCCGTCACGGCCCCGTGCATAATGCAATGGCGAGGAGTGTACAGTATAAGGTAATAAAGAACTAAATATTAATAATACAAAAGTCTTTTACAATTGTAGGAGATAGAGCACAGATAATAAGCATTCAACACTATATATTCTATTACTATCCTGGAAACAATTTGAAAATTTAAAAAAAGGAAGATCTTACCATCTGTGTATAGTACTGGATCTGTTTGAGAAATAGCTTCCGCAAAACTCCAAAATGAAGCTGTGCTTTCCTCTCTCATATATTCTGTAGCCTCCAACAACAGTGGAGTATGAGTCCATTTTGCTGAAAGGTGTGTGGTGACGGGCTTCACTTTGGCCTGCCCTCGTACTTCCCCAGTCAATAACAGTAGGGTACAGAAAGCCCACAATAGGGATAGTAGAGACTCTCTCATCCTTGAAGTTTCTGAAGAGAGAAAAACTCTTTACTTCCATGCTTTTGTGGGGGCACTACCAAACCTTAATAACCTAACCTGGACCAATTTAATGCCATGTTCCTAGCCAGGGTGCCCCAGCCATCACGTCATGATTGGTGAGGGTTGCATCATAGTCAACACATGCTGATTTCATCGACAGACACTCATTTTACGTGATCAAAATATTGCTTTTAAAGTATCTCCATGATAATCAATTTGCACAAGAAGTACCATAAAAGAAATTTTATTCAAATATTAATTTCTATATAAGAACCTATTTTCATCATGCAGTCCAGGTAATGTGCTAAACCGAATATTAACCAAACAAAGGAACTTACCGAAACCAAACCTGAAACTAAGATCTAAAAAATATATATTTCCCACAAAAAAGTAAGAATGCACACGTGCAGGAGTATCGCATGACTAACACTTCTGCTGACTGGCTGAGTAAGAAGCAAACAATGTACAGTATATCCCCACGAACTTGTACTCTCTTAGGTGAATTAAAAAAGTGAAAAATAACTAAAATACAATAAATTTCCGGCGGAAATGCTATACTACACAGTGAAACCTCCATATAACGGACATCTCTCACCATATAATCCATTACTGTTTTTTTTTTACATATAACAGACCTTCGATATAAAGGACTTTCATCTCAATACAACCCGTTAAATAAGAGTTTTCACTGTAAAGTATTTTTTTCTATCTCCATCTATAAGAATCAATGTAAAGTTTCATGCATGGTCACTAGAGAATACTGTATTAATCAATTTTTCTACCAATGATAAAGGCCTCCTTACCTCAGGAAACATAAAAAACACAAGATGACATCATCAAAGCAGGCATATAAAAGCAACATGTCATTATTATTTACAGAAAAAAAATGGGAACAAAAACCTGATTGGCTTCAGTCTTGAGTTAATACATGTAAATGGTAATTAAGAGAACACAGCTACCCCTAGAAAGAGTTCTGATCATTACAGTTTAATAAGTAGTGCATTTTGGTAATACAGTCATGGAGGAGAAGGCTAACACCAGAAGTTGTTCAATTTTGTTCATTATCTCCACAGATTTTCTAATCATTATAATAAGTACCTTAAAAAGGCATCTTTATATTTTAATTAAAAGTATCAATATTTTTTTATTCCCCATCTACAATCATTAATCACCTGTAGTGGGCATGTGCTTTGTACATGAATAAATTAATTACTGTACTCTGCATTGACCATAAATACTTATAAAAATAATCTGTGGAGTCACCACATGTTGGCTGTTTGTTTACAACCGACTTCTGTGGTCCAGGTGTACTCTCATGTCCACAAAAAAAACATAAGATTACAACATGATGCTTCAACAAGTTGCTGTCATTGGTACCAGATAACAAAATACAGTAAGGACTTTCTGATTACTATGGCGGTGGTCTGTTTCCCGGCTAGAAAGTGAGGGAAGATTAGGTACGTTTCTTTGGTTGGTTAGGTACAGTATGAGGTTCGGTTAATATCCGTCCATTGGCTGTCCGCAGGTTCCCGCGTGTTTACTTAAGGCTTTACTCCTCATTTGAGTCACTTGTCTCCTCCTTGTAGGTTAGGTAGGTTGGTTGGTTCCTTTGGTATGACAATTGTTTTTGTATGTTTTTTTTTTTGTGTCTTACTCAAACCTGACCTCTATTCATAAGCAAATTAGCAGTTTGTTAAAAATGAAATATTAATTTTTTGCAAAAACCGATAATTTGCACATGAAATGAAGGTCAGCTTTGAGTAAAACATACCAAAACCACCACATAAACCTATTTTCACTCCAAAACATGAGTACAGCCAATGGACGAATATTTACCATAGGTTCTAGTAAAACCTAACCTAACCTCGACTAGTATTTGGTGTCACGAAGTCACAAAAAATTGGTAAACTTAATTTAATCTGAGTTAATAGATCAAGTGCATGTACCTAATCTAATCTAATCTAATCTAATCTAACCTAACCTAACCTAACCCAACCCAACTCAGATTAAATTAAGTTTACCAATTTTTTTGACTGACACCAAATAATAATCGAGAAGTGATTCACAGCCCGAATTATTCATGTAGGACCATTATTTGACTTCATTGCGGCTACATTTGGGTAATTAGTCGGACCGATATTTAACAAATGACACTTCTTGTAGTCAAGCAAAATTTTCCTGAAGTTTGTCCTCTGTGATACAGTATTTCACTCCTAAAATATACTACAGTTAGGACACTTGAGTAAATCAACGGTACATGTAGCTTTTATATTCTATATATAAAAGTTCCTGGAACTGACAAGAACATAAGTAACACTGTCCAGAATAAGATTTAACCTGTTGGTGTGTGTACTTCAGGATATTTAAATTCAGTCCCATTTGAGTAAAAAAAAAATGATTTATAAAACGAAAAAAACAGGTTTTCAAACCTAATGAAATTACATCAATATCCCAATAAAGGAGTAAAATTGGGTAAGAAAGGTCAATCTTAAAGTTACAATAGTGGCCTCCCAGCAACCTGGGACAAAGTTATTGTAACCTTCTGCATCACGTGCGACACATAGGTGAACCAACGTGTGTCTAGAGCTGCAGACAAGACTATGAGTTATTACTTGCAGTTTAGTAAGCTTAAGGATCTGGAAGCGGCATAACCATCGTCTACTGTCAGTTCGTAAACATTTCAGCAACAACACATGTTTATAACTCTCACGATCTACAACTTAAACCGTTTAAGGTGACGACCACTGCCACTACTAACACTCCTTGATCCTTCAACACGGCCACTTTGATGCTCTTTTATTTTATTGTTTACACGTCTTGACCCGCGTATACTACAGGCGCTCCAATCAGAGGCCGCCGTGTACTGTGAGCCACTGCCACCACACAGATTTTGATGAATATATCTAACTACCTGTCTTAACGCGCCATTTATCTATAAAATATAATCCAAAAGCTTTATATATATATAATTAGATAATTGTTAGCTAAAATATATGTTTATGTATCATTTTCAAAAGTGAAATCAGTATAATACGTAATTCTTTACTTTGCCAGGACTTAACCGGCATAAATAAATAAGTTAACTAATTTCGAAATAAAGACGACTATGGATTGTTTCAGATCTAGAGATCTCCATCTTGTACACATAAACTTGTTTATTGCTGCTGAAGACATAAGTCAGAATTCTAGTTTCTAAAATTAGGGTTGCCGTATTTTCCATCTCACTGTCGACAGGAACAGACATGGGGACGGTGTTTGTCATAAGAAACGATTTGGCTTATAACCTTAAATCAGACAATATACTGTAGAGTCTTTATGGCTGGACTGGAGATATTGTTATCTCAAAATAAACCCACCCTAGAAGGCACGCAAGTCCTTACTGTCCAAGGACTAATAACAGTCTCTTATCCTTGCTACTGCCCACCCAAGAGACCCAATGGAAGTCAAATTGTGAAACACTTTTCCAGAATAAACTACAAAATATTGATGGATTTCATGGAACAAATTGCACGGAGGTAAAGATGGCCTCGGGGAAGTTCAAACTACATAACCGCAAGCAGTGTGTGGTGATTAACGGCACGAAATCATCCTACGTGCCTGTCACAAGCGGGGTACCACAGGGTAGTGTATTGGGCCCGCTGTTGTTTGTTTGTTTCATAAATGACATGCCTGACGTTGTACACTTTTTCATATAAATGTTTGCCGATGACGCCAAGTTATTTCGGGAAATCAAGAACCAAGTGGACTGTGAAGAGCTGCAGAAGGACCTCTGTGGGCTCCAAGAATGGTCGAAGAAATGGCTGCTGAGATTCAATGTCACGAAGTATAAGAGGATGCACCTGGGGCGTACCAACGGTAAGGAGGCGTATCATATGTCCCAACGGGATGAAGAAACTGCACTATTTGAGACTGAATGTGAAAAGGACCGAGGTGTGTATGTTGACAATGAGCTGAAGTTCTCGGGCCATTGCGAGAAGAAGGTAAAGCCAGCAAATCCATTATTGGGTCGTATAAGAAGGTCGTTCAAATATCTAGACATTCCATCCCTCGTAACGATCTTCAAGAGTGAAGTGCTTCCCAATCTGGAGTACTGTCACCCCGTCTGGTCCCCGCGATATGCTAGGGACTGTCAATTGGTTGAAAATGTTCAAAGGAGGGCCACCAGACTGGTGCCTACCCTCCGGTGCCTCAGCTACCCTGAGAGATTGGAGCAAGGGGTGACCTAATAGAGGTGTATAAGCATCTCAAGGGGCACTACTCAGTCGAGTGTCCTTACTTGGAGCTGGCGGACGCTCGCCCCACAAGGGGTCACAGGTCAAGATTGAAAAAGCCGCAAGTCCAGAAAACTGTGAGGGCAAACTTTTTCTGAGTGAGAGTTGTGAACTCTTGGAACAATCTACCAGAAAGTGTTGTGACGGCACCGAGTGTGAGCTCTTTCAAAACAAGACTTGACCAACACTGGAGCAGGTTCAGGTACTGTTCATTCAGGAGCCAGTACATGCCCAGTACTTGCCAACAGTGCGTGACAGAGATGTGACTGATCGCCCAAGCGGCTAACGAGCCGGTCAGTGGCGAAGAGGATAAAAGTAAATTATAATATAAATTCATTAAATTCATATGATTAAAGGTGTTACCGTGGTATTAAAGAGACCAACAGAGTATCACTATAATTAAATGGCTAATAATAATAATAATGACAGTAATAATGATAATATTATTTATTATTATTATTATTATTATTATTAACAGTGTGGTAGATCATGGCAGCCATACAGTGTGGTAGATTATACCAGCCATACAGTGTGGTAGATCATGGCAGCCATACAGTGTGGCAGATTTTACCAGCCATACAGTGTGGTAGATTATAGCAGCCATACAGTGTGGTAGATTATAGCAGCCATACAGTGTGGTAGATTATAGCAGCCATACAGTGTGGTAGATTATAGCAGCCATACAGTGTGGTAGATTATAGCAGCCATACAGTGTGGTAGATTATAGCAGCCATACAGTGTGGTAGATTATAGCAGCCATACAGTGTGGTAGATTATAGCAGCCATACAGTGTGGTAGATTATACCAGCCATACAGTGTGGTAGATTATAGCAGCCATACAGTGTGGTAGATTATAGCAGCCATACAGTGTGGTAGATTATAGCAGCCATACAGTGTGGTAGATTATAGCAGCCATACAGTGTGGTAGATTATAGCAGCCATACAGTGTGGCAGATTTTACCAGCCATACAGTGTGGTAGATTATAGCAGCCATACAGTGTGGTAGATTATAGCAGCCATACAGTGTGGTAGATTATAGCAGCCATACAGTGTGGTAGATTATAGCAGCCATACAGTGTGGTAGATTATAGCAGCCATACAGTGTGGTAGATTATACCAGCCATACAGTGTGGTAGATTATAGCAGCCATACAGTGTGGTAGATTATAGCAGCCATACAGTGTGGTAGATTATACCAGCCATACAGTGTGGTAGATCATGGCAGCCATACAGTGTGGCAGCCTACCCAATGTAAACAAATTTTGATTATATACAAATTAGAGTTCTTACACCAATGCTTTCATAAATATCATACAGAAATTACGGGCTAATAATCACACTAGTCCACCAACAAATAAACATTATGAGAATGAAGCAGTGTACAGGTATCATTTGTTTCATGAAATATATTTTTATTGGTAAATAACATTTTTGAAACCCCTGAACACTTGAGGGTGGGTGAAACTTTTTGACATTAGAACGAACATTGTGACAACACTACAGGTTGTTTCGTTCACTCAGTAATACTTCGTTTTAAGGTAATATTATATCCAGTAGAATTGACCTTATTAGTTTATTTTAATGCGAATAATAACTGTCAATAATTTTATGCATGATGACACTAATAAAATAATTATTTATTTAATAGTTTCTGAAAGTGAAATTACCAATATAAAGAAAATAAAAGATAATATACTCGTTATGTAACCCATTTTTAACAAGTCACTTACCAAAATAGCAGCTGAAGTCCGAGGCTGATGAAAGAGATTGACCTGGTAACAATTACTGCCCCAAGAAACTCCATGGAGGTAACACGACGGATATTACAGACATGAAGCTTTACCTACGATACTAGAGGAGTTAACAAGGGAGGTAGAGACAAGATGGTTCAGGTGGGGTTCATCACAGTATCCCTGGGCACCTCTGCAGCTCTATTTGGGGCGGTTATTATTGGGGTATATGTGGTATTTGGTGGACCTACTGACATACGCAAGAGAAGGAGAAAGAAAGGTGAGATATATTATACTTCATTAGGTACTTTTGGAATTTAGTTTTGGTTAAGTTCCCCGTTTTTTTTTTTTTTTTTTTTTTTTTTTTTTTTTTTTTTTTGGTTATGTTAGGTTTACATACCGGAAGGTTAGGTCAGGTCCTTCTGGTTTCTCTGGTTAGGTTAGATATGTTTACTGATAGTTGAGGTGTTAGATTTGTTAAGTTTGGTTTTGTCAGCTCTATAAAGATTTATTTTCCGTCTCCCTATATGTAGTATACTAATCAATGTACTGTACTGCAGGGTCTGTGAATGGTTACTATGGAATATTTACCATTTTTTAAGTGTTAAAATATAATGAAATCAGTATTTTAGTTTAGGTTAGGTAGTTTAGTTTGTAGTACATTTTATTTAAGATAAAATATCAACAGTACCCCCTCGGAAACTCCTGGTCACTGCTAACATTCCTGAATTACAGTATATATACTGCTGCATTTTGTAAGTTGTGATTTTAAAAATTAACTAAACTCGCCTGAAATAAAACCTAACCCAAAATTTTTTTTTTTTATTTAGATCCATTATACCTACACGCTATCATTGTGATGAAAACAATATGGTGCTGGTTATGTGGCATCCCTTACCGGAAACTATAAATAATCATAAATTTTTTATTACTCAACACATATTGCTTGTGCACTTTTCATTGATTTCATGAAGAAACAAAACCTTTTATGTTTTCTGGTGAAATATCCTACAGTACCAGTAGGTAGTTAAGGTGGGTAACTAATCTGAACTAATATTATTGTTTACACCTATTGTATGCCTAAACCAGCAACTTAAGGACATTTTACCATTCAAGATACAGTATGCTTTTACTGTACATCTCATGAGGACAAAAAAGTTTTTTGTAATACTAATTATTAATTTTTTTTCTCCATCGAGAATGTTAATTTTTCTTTATTTACATCCAGTGGCTTTGGGATGTTTTGTTGAGTTACTTTCATAGACTGGAATTTTTTGCTATCTCATTTTGGTTTCAGATTATATACCTGGTTTGGCGAATGTTGGGAATTCGTGCTTTCTGAATGCCTTGGTGCAGTCACTGGCATCTTGTCCTCTGTTCATCACATGGCTCAGCTCTAAGTTTTCGGACTCGGCGCCACCACTAGTGTCTGCCCTCCACAACTTACTTAAAGGTAGGTGTACCACTTGTATATTATTATGGCATTTACCAGAGTGTGAGCTTGATAAACCAATGACCCATGTTACAGTATTTGTCTAACCAGTTTTAACCATTACGAGGTTAAATTAGTGTAAGTTCAATTTATTCATGATCTCCCTAATGATTGGGGAAATAAAGACAGGGAGTGATTGAATGTATACTCTGATGTATCTCCAAATGAAAATACATTAACTTCAATGCCTTTATTTGAACACACACTCGCATACAGTATACTACTGTATAAGTGCAAAAAGTCCTGCACATGATACTGTCAAGTATTTTCAAATGATACAATAGAAACATTAAATATCCAAAGACATACTATTAATATTAAAAGAATTAAAGTGGAAAGTTAAAGGTATACAAGAGGTTATATTAAAATAAATGACTTACCTTCCTCTTAAGTTATTCGGTATTCTACTCTTGCAGTGTTTATCATGTCAGTTCTTTTACCTCTTGTATGCCTTTAACTTTCCACTTTAATTCTTTTAATATTAATAGTATGTCTTTGGATATTTAATCTTTCTATTGTATCATTTGAAAATACTTAACAGTATCATGTGCAGGACTTTTTGCACTTAATGCTTGTGTAATAAAAGTCAGTCATAATATTATTTAGTTAAATACTGTACTCTGTTGTAGTTTGTCTCCCTCAAACTTTTCACAAAGGAGAAGCAAAGGATTTTGGAATAAGGTACATAACTCCTTTTAGTATTTTTCAAGAATATCACAAGTCTTTCATGACATTCTTACAGTACTTAATAATGAAAGTGACCTTCATGGTGATGCCTGTGCTGGGGAAGTGCTGAGTGCCCTGAGAGGACATGGCTGGGTCATCTCATCAGAAGAACAAGACACCCATGAACTTTTCCATGTACTCACTGCCACTATTGATGATGAGCTTGTGAGTGCTTCCATTGTACCCTCACTTCTGGATGTCTCGTGGGTGGATATCAACTGTATGGATTCATTACAAGATGGGGTGATTGTAAAAGCTAATTCCTGGGGACAGAGTGATGAAGATAGTGGCAGGAGACAAAAATATGTAAAAGAAAAGAAAATACAAAAAAGAAATACGAGTGCAAATATAGATATTAGAAGTAACAATGTTTTATCAAATGTACTAAATGGAATATTGACTGAAGATAAACATGAACAACCATTTGGGGTTTTTGCTAATGGAACTGAGACTCAGTCAGATTACAGTGATGGTAGAATTGTCAATGGTTCATCTTTTGATGTTGCAAACAAACAGAGCTGTGATAATAAAGGTTGTGAGGGTAGTGATAAGGTAAAGGAGTCAAGTCATAGTACAAGTGAGAATCACATAGCCAGTAACAGTGCTGACACATTTAACATGGATAGTCCTTGTGATACCACCCCGGAATGTAATCATTTTGATATAAAAGTTTATAAAGGAAATAAAACTGATGGACAAGTGGCTGAAAGTGTAAACGAAGATAATGAAAATTACAAAGGCTTTGCATGGAGAAACAAGGCTGACAGAGAGTTGTGTGTGGACTCTCTTGTAACACAAGCTCGGGACAGTGAAAACACCTACTGGAAAATTCATGGTGATCATCATGACAGTCCTTTCAGGGGATATTTGGCCAGCCAGTTGCAGTGTACCTTGTGCGGACAAAAGGTAGGTGTTGTGATTATTACCACTTCCTAGCTCCCACTTTTGCATATACAATTTCACATCCCAAGCTTCTACTATCACGTTCAAAGGTGCCAATTACAGTACAGGTACCAGTTTAACCAACTTCATCCTGTGACTTTTATCTATTTCTTTGTGTATTATGGGAGATATTACTGGTACAGTACAGTATTGTACTGTATAGTATTGGCTATTGTATGGCACTACTGCAAAAGATTGCTCATCCTACACCCTCCATGAAGAATTTTAATACACTGTACATGTAATAAGAAAGTTGAATTTGTTTTTTACTGAAGACTTTTACACATTGATTTGGTCAGTGTGCAAGTTAGGCCTTTGCTCTGGAGAACTGAAGGGTCTTATAGCATTTAAGATAGCAAAATGACTAAAGCTGGGAAATTATTGTGAATAGGAATATTTAGTCAACACTTTTTTAAGCAGATAATCTGAACCTCATACTAGAACCCTTAGATAATTATGATTAGGTTAGATTTTCTTACAAGAGTTGTTGTTATAATGTTATTACTGCACTTCAACAACTCAGGTCTTCCAGCAATATTGGGTCTGGTTAGTACTTGGATGGGTGACTGCTTGGGCCTAAGAACACCAGATGCTGCTGGAATTAAGACACTACTGGAAAGAAGTCTCTCATGGCTTTGTCAGCTGTCCGTGGTCAAATTGACTGAACAACAATCACTTTTATTTATGCAAACTTTTTCTGAGTATGAGAGAATGAGCAGATATATAAGAAAATATTCTCTATGTGATTAATCTTTCAGAACCCTGCTCAGTGGACAAGCTTTGAGTCATTGTCTTTGTCTCTTCCATCACTGCCATGGGGAGAGGTCACACTGCAGGAACTCCTGGACTCGTACATTACACAAGAAAAAGTAACTGATGTGACCTGTGACAACTGTACAAAGATATCTGGATCCAATATTAAGACCACATTTACCAAGCAACTGACCATTGGGAAAGTAAGCTTTGAATATCTTAATTGTTGACTTTTGCTTCTAAGAGCCATGTCTACAATGGGGAGATTTAACAATGGATTAGGCTCAGTTGCAAATGATAAGAGATGACCTGGGTTTTCAACTGGTAAACTTTTGGGTAAATACAGTACAGTAGTCATATGGTCCAGTCATTTGGTCACAAACTCAATTTAACAAAAGAGTAAATTTAAGGAAAGACACAAAGTCATTGACTTTTCTTTCAACCTCATTAAATTAAAGGGTCATCTTTTCTTTAATGAATGATTCATATGGTGGGAAATGACATCAGTTGATGAACTAATGAGTCACTAATTACTCAAGCCACTTAGGACATAAACATATAGGAGTTAGTGCTGCATGTATGGCAAAATGTCTGCAGGGAATCAATTGAGATATGCCTTTGTAAAATTTTCACCTCCTGTTGTTTCTTTTCTTTGAACCATATACAGTACTGTAATTGGTAAATGAATTTGAGTTACTAAATGTGTTGCCTTTTTCTGAAGAAATACATTTTAAGAGTTACGTAGTTTAAAATTATTGATAATTTCAGCTTCCAGATTGTCTGTGTTTTCACATCAAGCGCACTGTGTGGCTGGAGAATGGGTCAGCAATCAAGCGCCGAGACCACTTGATCTTCCCAGAGTTCCTTATAATGGACCCCTTCACCTACACCACTTCCATTACCACCCAGGTATAGCATTTGACTTTCTGGGAGTTGTCTTCTTATTTATCGGATGTATTTTGGCATCTAACTCAAGTACTGTATCAACTTCGTTTCATAATGTTGGTATCATATGCTAAATATTTCATGGGATTCATGTAGTAAGATATAATTAAGTTAATGCGACATGTACTACTGTATATAATCCTTCTGGGAATTTCGAAGGTGAGTTTGAGAAGTTGTAGATATTATTTTTCTGGAATAACATTACTGTATATACAATTTCCAATAGGGACAACAAAATCGCAGAGTTGTGGAACAAGATGGTAACAGTGTACCCAACAGTACCTACTCATCGGGAAACAGTTGCCAGTACCCGATCTCCTCCATCATAAGTGAGAATGCTACATCCTCCCACGTTGAAGCCAGGTGACCTAAGTGCACTCTTTTTCCAATACCCTCTGTACAGTATTATTTTTTGGCCAAGGTCTGTTGATGAAGTAGTACATTAGCTGGCCATTTCTAGGCATGGTAACACTACTATTTAACTACAGTTAAGCCAGGGAGGTTTTTGGTAATTATACAGTGGTGTAACCCACAGATCTTCCGTGCATCTCCTTAGCCATAAAACAGAATTTCATTACTTAGCTTTTCATTCATGAAATTAGTACAAGTATTTCTCGAGATTAGTTTCCCCAAAAAACATTCGTTAGGTAAATTTTTGTGTTACAAATAGATAAACATATGGGAGGAAAGTGACAGAAAATACCTCAATATCATACCCCCAAAACACAAACAAGAACAAAACCTGCCTAACTAACCAAACACATGAAAAAATCAAATAAAATACTGTTTAACTTTGGTACATTACCTTATGGGAGGGCAGTCTGAGCTCACCACCACAAGGGGGTGAGCAGGGGTGGGCTTCATTCAGCGAGATGAGGAGGATTGTCCTCCTCATCACTGCTGTCTGCCAAGGAAACCACAGTCGCACCAGAGATGGAAGGAATGGCAAAAAATCTGCTGGTAGGAGGAGTGGGACTGGAAGCTGAAGCTGCAGGAAGCAGTTTGAAGGTGGTGATGCATCTGAAGAAGGAGCATATGGTGGGTTGTCTTGTCTTTCTCTTCAGCTGTTGTTAATATTTCCAGTTGCTTGGTTGATATATTCAGCATGCTCGTAAATTGTAGCCACAGTACAAGCAGCTAGACCAAGATCTTTCCCAATCTTGGTCGGGCCATCACCGTGTTCATGATGGTTAATTACTTCCAGCTTTGTCTCAAGAGTCACAGCTTTTAGTGGTTTCTTCAGTGTAGCACTGGCAGCTGAAGATTCAGCAGAACAACTTGGATGCCATAATGAAAGGATGGCACAATTACACACACACATAAAAGAGAGATCATTTTACACACACAATGAATGGCAGGAGGGAGGGGGGAATGATTAGTGAGCAAGATTATATCTGCACATCATCTCCCCAAGATGGGCGCTTTTGTTTCTTGAAATAGCGATGTCAATTCAGGAAATTTGTATAAGCGTATTTTCGCGTCTTGAACGTTTGTATATCTAGGGATACCTGTACTGTATGTAGTCTTTAGAATTTTTGTATTAGCTTCTATCAGTTCTGAAGTTTTGTGATCATATGGACTCTCATTTTTAGTAGTAACAACAAAAGCTTATCTAGGTAGTTTCAATAATGTACAGGTAGTCGTCGACTTACGACCTAGATTGGTTACGGCCGCCCGGTCGTAAGTTGATCTGGTCGTAAGTCGGCCTATGTTATAATTACCTTACGTATTTTATAATGTGTAATGATAATATAATCATCTTTAAGTCATATTTTATCAACATTTTCTCTGTTCATTATTGTTACGGTCGTCAGGTTTAAGTAAATCACTGCGTGTTTGTAATTGAGCGCGGGGATGCGCGCGGCTCCAGCTCCCGGCAGCGCCAGGAGGCTGGGGCCAAAACTGTCGTACCGCCGGTCGTAAAGTCGAACAGACGTAAGTCGCATAGGTCGTAAGTCGACGACTACCTGTATAGTAAAATGATCAGACCTCCAGTCAAAGAAACGAGTACAAGCATCAGAGAGAAAGTACAAACACTCCTATGCCCCCTTGCAGAACATATACAGTAGTCATAAATGTGGACTGACAAAAAAAAGGAAACATGCATGTACACACGTAACTACAGTAAATGTATTTCTTTTCCAGCCCCTTCGTCCATGTGAGGCGGGTTCGCTACGAGCAGCTGTACCGCCTGAAAGCTGTTATTGTTCATGTGGGAGATGTCTTTTGTGGACACTTTGTAACTTATCGTCGTGGACCAATTGGTTCACGTACAAGGAACAGGCAAGTCATATACAGGGGGTCCCCGGGTTACGAACAGGTTCCGTTCTTGAGGACGTTCGTAAGTCGGATTTGTACATAGGTCGGAACACATGCTGTATGCATACCATACTTACAAAACAATGTTTAAAATCCCACTATATCATAGCCGAAGTCCTTATGTACATCTAAAATCAATTTAAGACAAAAGATGTAGAATGACAAAATATGGTACCGGTAAATGAAAGTAAAAACAAAAAGTCATTGGTTAAATAAAATACTGTAAATTTCAAGTTAACCCCGTTTGTATCAGTGTTCGTTCGAAAGTTGGGGACCTCCTGTTTTACGTTTTCACCGTTGTGGTGAGAATCATTAATGACCTATATTATAGGGGATGTGGATTAGCTTGCTAAGGTTACATAGGTAAAATTAATATGATAGTACCTGAGGTTTAGCTTTGGATACATCATTTTTAAAAAGCTAAAGTTTGATGAAGCAAATGGCCTATGGGTGTGTTGCATTGATGAAATATTTTAAAGTGTGTTTATGAGAACATCCGTGTATTTATTTGGGGGATAAGGTAGTGTTGTTGTCTATCTGCCTGACAAATTCCTGTACATGTGTTTGTGTAGAGTTTTGGGTAATAGGGAACTACTGTACTGTTCAGTGATTTTTTTTTATATTAAATTTCCACTTTTTGGACAATGATTTTTTAATCTTAATGCACAATTTATTTTTTCAGATGGTTTTACACCTCTGATTTGTTAGCGAGAGAGGCCAGCCTGGATGAGGTACGGAAAGCCAACGCTTACATGATCTTGTATGAAAAGGTGACTTAATGTTGTTAATCTTAACTTATATCAAATACTCCAGTCTGTTAGCTGTACATACTGAACAATTTGTGGGTTGGCTAAGAAGGCTTGTTTTACTGTATGACATACCAGTATGATTATTTTAATCCTTAGTGTAGGTACTGTTGGTTCCTTTTACCACTGCAGTGTCCAACACACACCACCTTTCACTCTCTGGTCTTGTTGTAACAGCTTGTACTTTGGTCATAAAATTTGTTTCAACAATCCTGAGAGAAGGTTTACTAGATATGTAATTGTACAAAATCAGTTTGTATACTTATTGTTTATAATGAATAAACTACAGTATCTCCACTAGCCGCTTCAATACTAGACACTACTTTTGATATATTATTTGGCTAACGCCTTGATATTTTATTCAACAGAGAGAGATCCCTTGTACCCGAGGGGTTCATACATTTTCTGAATGCTAATCTGAAAGAAAAACATGTATATATACAGTATATACATATATGTATGTGATATTTTACTGAGAAGTTTAATGATATTTAGTTTTTAATTTATTTTCTCCAACTCCCTCTCTGTATTGTGGACATGCCTTCCCACATCCTTCACTGGGTAGTATTTACAGAATCTCATCAAATAGCTCTGTTTACCAGCCACTTCATGCATACTCCTGTCAAAAAGTCAAAAGCAATGCTCAAGGCATGCAAGTTTCTTGTAACTTTTATGTCTCAATATGCAGTTTAATATAAAGCAACACAAATAGAAAGAAATTTTGTGTATGGTAGAAGAAAATGGAACAAAATTTTTTTATGAATTTAAGGAATTTCTGTGCTTCAACATCTACTCTTAATGACTCGAATGGTGTTTTTACATTTGTCAACAAAACAGTTAGCAGTTGATGCCACCCAAACATACTTTACCTTATCCTACCAAAATCTAGGGTACAGTAAATAGTATGGTATCTCGGTAAGGTTTAGTTTTCGTTAGGTTGCATGTAAAGTAGTTTGAAGTGGAATGCAAACTATTTAGCTTTGCAATCCTCATCTGGTTACATTAAAACTCTGCCTCATTTAAACTTAACACATGATCCATATGAGTTCATGATTATTTTCCCCTCTGTTCCAGTGTCTTTCCTCACTTATTTTATGTTTACTTGTGCTTTTTTTTTGTCTAAATTTGGTGATAAAATGTTGATTTGGGAATCTAAAGACATTGTTTATTTGGAATTTCAATCATCACTTTCCAAAGAATTACAACCGGGACTTGGCCATTATGTGGAGTGAAGCTTACCGGCACTAGACATACAGTCAACCCTCACTTTACGCAGTTAATTCAACCCACAGGGTACCGCGGAAAGTGGGAAACGCGTAAAGTGAACAACATAACATATGGGATTAATTGAAATAGAGACCGGGCCGACCCCCAAACTCCACTTTTTGACGACACACAACTATGTTGTAGTAAAAATATTATCTTAACTTTATGATGGTATGCACACATAATTAATAATTAAGAGAAATATCAATAATATTAGTTTTTATAACACTTACATTAGTAGAAAAGATGGCTGGGCACACGGGGATGGGGGGTTGGTTCCGAGGCAGAGGGCAAATTATTGGCCCTCACCTGTATCAATTGTATCACTATCCACCACAGAGGCTTGCAGGGCCTCTTTGTCAAACCCCTCAAAGTCCATATAAGTCCATATCCTCACTATAATTATCACTATCACTGACTTGGGCCGTGGGTGGCGGGTGAAGAACTCGGTAATGTTTTGATGACTGGGCGACCGTGTGGCACCCTGCTCGCACCACTTACACAACATGGCGGGAGGTTTGGATCCAAAAATGGCGCGGCTTGCCAGCCGCTCTCCGAGTAAAGGGGTACACGCACCGCGGAATGTGAGCATTCCTGTTTCGGCAGGGTACCGCGGAATGTGAGCATTCCTGTTTCGGCAGGGTACCGCGTAAACGTGGGACCGCGTAAAGCGAGGGTTGACTGTACATGCTTTTAGAAGGCATCTGTCAAACAGGCCGACATTTCCAAAGCAGACCACATGAACCATTTGAACATGTTCAATCTGATCTTAGGATAGGTTTGTTTGCTTGGTTCAAGTCCTTGGCTTTAGAAACATGACATCACATACCCAGCTGATGGTCCTCACTGACTGCACTAGTAATTAGAAAGTGAGGAATATTTGAGAAATCTATATGCCAATTGGGTCTTGTAACAATATAAATCAGGAGAAAATGAAAGTAAATACTGTACAGTTAAAGATATGAGGTGTAAGAAATGCTGTATATCCTTCAGTAAGCGAGTAATTAATGAGCATATATCAAAGTTTCTCAAATAAACAAGTAAGATAGACTAGTATGAGTGATTTTATGTAATGTGGCTAACCCCATCGGTGATAGAAAGGGCAAACTTGTACTTCTTATATGATACAGTGCTTCCATGAATGGTTGGCCTTAGTCAGTCACTCAACTAATTTTTCTAAATAAATATAAATAAAATAAAAAATATCATGGTATTTATTTGATATTTTTCTATCTGTGTTTGTGTTAAAAAATAATTCCTCATACTGTATTTAAAATAATGACACATGGAATTTTATCAGTTGCTGGCTATTCTACATATTCAATTATTGGAGACTTTAAATTAAGGCTCTAAACTTATGCACCAAATTTGAAAGCTTGCTATGTGTTATAAAAGGGAAATGATCACTATGTACTGTATTTTAAAATGGTATTGTACATTTTTTCACATGCAGTTCTGTACTGTACTGTACTGTATACGGTATGCAAAAATGTACTGTATGACCTGAATTGGCCAAGTTGTAGGGATCACTAGATTCTTCTACTCATCCCTGAACTATAAACACATGTTTGGAGGATGGATTTCCTCTCTGTAACAGGTGATGTAAGAATACTGTACAGCCAACTAGTTCCTGTAATCTGCGACACAATGTCCTAAACGGTGTCTAACTGTATTCTCTTATCGCTGGTTAAAGAGGATAAATTTGACATAGAAACTTTTGTGAATCAGGGCCCAACTACATATTGTACTGTATTGTTTGGGCTACTGGAAATGACTATAAGAGGATACATTGATAACATCTATATGAATTACAAATATCATCTAATACAAATAAATAGCTTCAGTGTAAAAAGACAGTAGTAGTACTGTATTAATTACAACCTTCTATGCTATTGCAAAACTGATCCAGCATGTAGCAAATGGATTAAGAACTCATCTCAAGTGAGTACTCATTGCCTTTATTTCCAGAATTTTATTGATTAAGCAAATATTGGTTTTAAATATCTAGATGTATTTTCAATGTGCCGAAATTGTATTTGAAAAATAAATGTTGATATACCACATGGTATCTGACAAATAAACCAGTTCAGGACCTGATTTTTTGTCATTTCCCCCCAAATAAGGCTGCCATAACATCTTATTGTTTCTTTTTCCACAAAGCTTAAATGAGTATCATTCCTTAACACCTGTGCTAAACATATATAAACTAAGAACAGCTCTATATTCAGTGTTCATACAGATACAGTACATTAATACAAGATATTTTAATCAATAGCAAAAAACAAAATTCTTTATCATAAACATTCAGTAACAATGTTGGTTTTAAATACTGTACAAAGTAAACCCTTGACAACTTGGGAAATATGGGGCTCTAACCATTTCAAGTCATTAGGGTACTTTTATCCCAGTCTTTCGGCCCAATCCAATACCCAAGTTTTTGGCCATAATATCCTCCCAGAATCAGAAACTTGCACATAAATTAACACTTACCAGCACTGCAGGTGAAGGATGGGGATAATTCAAGCTTATGGTGCCATGTGGTAGGTGTCAGAGGTGAAGGGAGTTCACTGCACTACAGCACAATTCTGTATTTTAAGCACTTACAGTAGCAACTTAAATATTATTCACAACATGAAAGAATGACGTGGGTTCATTTGCTCCATCATTTTCGAGATTTTGAATGTCTTTATGAGATCTGACCAATTGTGTCTGTCTAAAAGTTGTTAATCCTAAGGCCTTGTCTATTTTCTCTAGTTTCAAGAGATTTATCAAATTTTCTGTATTCTATCTCGTTTTCAATTTTTCTCTGCAAGCTATGAAAGGTAACTAGTAGGGTTGGATATAAGGCTCTTATAAGTGTAGGGAAGTGATTCAGTCTGTATAGGGAAGCATAAATGATAACAAAATATATATATATATACTTGGGACATTTCCAATTATATAATTACAAAGTTATTACAATTTAAAATCTTAAAATGCAAACTTCTCTGGCTTACACAATACTGATGACAACAGCAATGGTTTTAAAAAAATAATTAAGCTAATAATAACTTGAACATTGTGTCTACAAGCTTCACAGAGATGTCTGTAGATAATTAAAAATAACACCATCCAAAATATTAATTAACTTAAGCAAAAACTGATGTCAATGATTTTTTATGATTATTTACCGATCAGAATAAGGTTACCTGTAATACTGTACAGTAAAACCTCGATTAACCGTCAATCCTGAAACCCCCCCCCTTTTTTTTTTTTTTTTTTTTTTTTTTTTTTTTTTTTTTTTACGGGGATTAGCCCACCCGGGCACAGGTCACTGACCCACATCAGGGCCTGGGGGGCGATAATGTAATAATATTAATAATGACAATGCTAATAATAATAGTAATAAAGAACCATAAAAAAATGAAAAAGTGAAAAAAAAAAATCAAGTGAGAAACAATGTACCTGTATGTATATTGTGTTGTCAATAGTAAGAGAAACAACTGAGACCCTGCAATTGTGTGTAAATGAGGCAGAAAGTCAGATCAGCAACCTGGGACTTGGGCACAATTTTTGTGATGACACATGTTCTTTGACTTTCCATTTTTTATTCACGGTTTCTGTGCTGGTTCATATTTATTTACTAAAGTAGTTAATGTTTTAAAGCAAATTCTATTGAAATATGAATGGCAAATGAACAAAAATGAATAGAGGGACTTAAATAAGGTAGGTTAGGGAAAGGTACTTTGAAAATGTATGTATTATTTCCGTAGACTTAATTTACTATGAACCGACCTTTTCGATTATCCGTCGGCCCCTTCCCACCATATGTGGTCGGTTAATGGAGATTTTACTGTACTTTCCAGGTGTCCACATACAGTAAAAGCTTTACTACCCGCCATTTATCTAACTTGAAATCTTTTGTATCCAGAATTTTCAGTACCTTATGCCTGTTGGTACACTACTAGACACTTATGACATAAAATTTATGTAAAAAGAAAATGTTTTTATTCAGTTAATTATTTTTTACAACTACCCTGTATTATTATTATTCAAAATGTATTACCTAGAACTCTACTTTAGTGTCAACAAAATTTCCAGTAAAATTTCTAAGGGAAACGCTTTTGATACCAGTGTGTTTTCACAATTGACACCGATTGTGTTAGATAGATACCAGTTAATACAGCTTTCAGTGTACAGTGTCTCAAAAAAGTATCTGTCCACACTGTGAAACATTATGAGACCACGGATGATAGATATTGGAACGTGCACATTTACTTTGGTAGTGTATATAGTTTAACATTAAGCAATGAAATGTGTATTTATTTTTACATAATTACCAAATGTAGAAGGATCAGTATGCCATAGTCACAAATACCAACCCTCCGGGGACATCACAAGTGGCATGTAACATTTTGGAAGCCATCGTATATGTATTCTAATACAGTACTGTACCGGTATAGCCTAAAAACAAATGTCATTTAAATTTGGTATGGATTTGTTTTGCATGAATATATAACTGACTAGGAAGTTTAAATTCTTAACATTTCATTCACTCTACTGAATAACAAAAATTTGTGTATAAAATAAATTTTCAAAATTTTTCTAACAATTGTGCATACCTGTACTATTATATAATTCTGGTTAAATTTTTCATTTCATAAATCACATCACATAACACACTTCATATCCCACAAGAAATTATGGTATGCACAAAGCTATGGATGTTATAAATCTTTGTTTTTCAGTACAGTACTGTACATCTAAATTATTTAACAAACTTCAGTTCTCTTACATTTCATGTGCTTTGACAACTCCAAGAATTTAAAACATATATGAATCTAAAAGGAGATAAATATTCCATAAACATTTAAAATCTATGAATATATTAATAAATCATAATCTCTGTTATGTTCCTAATATCCTCTTAACTTAACAACAAAGCACACAAATTCTTAATGCCTCCAAATATGGCACTTTTTACACACATCAACCATTTAAGACAGAAATTATATTCACATACAAGGTGACAAACAAGGAAAATATACTGGATTTATAATGAAATACAGTACTGTATACAGCAATTTCACTCTACAACACCAACAATTTATGAGTTTCAGATGGAAGCACCAAAGCATAAAATTTATACAAAATACTATGTAATGGTTCAGGTACTGAAAATTATCAGTCCACTTTTTAGGTCCTGGTGATAGAACTGTACTGACATGCAGAGAAAAAAATACGACTATAGATTTGAAACTGCAATCCTCAGCAAATCAAAGGTATGTGTGCTGTTACAGTAATATGTGTACCCCATTAGCTAGAATCTCTAGTACCCAGAACTCTCCAATAGCCGGAATAAATTTTGCGCCTTCTGGGAAATTCCAGGAAAACTCTCCATTCCGGGCATGGGAACAAACTTCCAAGGATGAAATCATGTGCATTTTCAGGAAAATTTAAGAGAAAAACTTTCCATTCTGGGTATGGGAATGTTTCCCCACAAACCAGGTGTGTGGGTGGGCTAGCCGCTTGGTAATTCGTGCTTAGTTCATATTCTGCTGCCATTACACAAGGTTGTTCCCTCTTTCCTGAAAAATCTTTTCTAAATCTATTTTTTATTAATCAGATCTTACTTCCCCAGAGTCCCAATTTAAAAGCCAAGATACATTCCCAAACATATTTTTGGTGTACATAATGATTTTAAGCCAATAATAAAGATAACTACGGTAAGTCAAATTCATACAGTGGGGGACACTGACATCAGATCAAACCCTGAGGTACTAAACACAAAACCATTCCCACAGTGGAAATATTTTGAGTCAGAGTTTTACTACTACTGCACCTAGTTATCCTGTGAGCCAAGGTAACTAAACTCCTACATACTGTACAGTATGTATTATTATTTTATTTTTTTGTCTTTATAAACTGTCCAGGTTTGGTATGGGAACCGGAGATGCCCACAGGCATGACGTGAAAAAATACGAGAAAAGTAAAGTTTCTCATAACTTAGGATTTTTCTTATGTAAACTGAAACAAGGAACTTGTACTTTTTTGTAACTTTGGATTTTTATTAACCAGATCTTTGTAAATTGGGGACTGCTTATACTGTATATGCACTCAGTGACAGTCCCTATACAGTACTGTATATGAGGTGTTCTGGACAAGATGTGGGTGAGGGGATCACTCCGTTAAAGTTTAAATTAAAAAAAAAATGAAAGTACAGATATAATGGCACAAAACAACAACAACAACAATGTCAAACCACTTTGTTACTTGTCATCTCACCCTGAGCACACTCACATACAGCAACTCCTAACTACTTCTCCATGCTCTAACCACACTTCAAGCTCTACATCAATTTGAATTGCCTGTCCTCCAGATACCATTTTGCTGCTACAAACCTACATACCAGCAGCATACAGTAATGCCCGGATATTATTCAATATTAGGCTCCTAGAAACATCATGAATCAATGTATAAAGGGAAAAATTTTTATGTTCCCTGATGTCACCAAATATGAAGAAAATAATTTATAATATACAGTAAATCAAAATAGCATACAGCATGTAAATACACTCATGGTAAAGAACATAATCAGTAATTACTAGCATGTTGTAACTAAACATAACACAGCAAGGAGCAAAGCAAGACGGAGGACGTAGATGTGGAGTAAGACAACTGACAGCCCCTGAAATAACCGCCTGAGGCATCGGAGATGTTACAAGAAAATGTTCGAAAATTGAACTGTTCCATAGCAGAAAATGATAACTAGCTCATGGAACAAAACCTCCCATCAGCACTATCACCAACATTCTACCACCATCATGGCACTATCACCACCACTACTAGTACCACCACCTGTGGCAAGATGAGTTAAAGATCCTTGGGAAATTAACAACTGGAGCCTGGAGACACTGCTGTTACAGATTTTCTGAACTGCATCTTGAATGAAACTAAAATCCACCCACTGACTGAACTTCTAGACCAAGAAACTCTACTACTCTATAATGTGGAAGATAATATAACCAGAGGAGGAAGAGAAGCACCTATTCTACATTGTAAACATAATAACGGGGTCACGGGTTCGATTCCCGGGCCGGTGGAAGTTGTTTGGACTTGCTTCCTAGCCCCCATTAGTCCCTGTTCACCTAGCAGTAAAGTAGGAACCTGTTTTAAGTCGAAAGTTGCAAATTCGTATTCAGGGAGTTGTTGGAGCTCCCAATAACTTGATGACATAAACCACTGACTCTTCAGGCTTCTACGCCCTTAACTCTTGAGACATAAAGGCAAGCAAGAACTTAGCATGCTTCCCTGTTGGGTGCTGTAAACGTTTCTGCGCTTCACCTTACACAAGGATGTAGGGCAGTGCCCAATAAATAATAAAAACAAAATAAAATAATAACAGGGATAAGAAATACTATGCAAATGATGCAATAATAAAAATGTTAAAGACCAAGGCTAAAGTACCAGTGTTTCTCAAACTTTTTCACTTCATTCCCCCCATGAGGAACTCTCAACAACCTCGTGGCCCCTTCACTTCTCTCCCAAGCCCCTCACAAATAATGATCAAAATAAATTGTTTTGGTTCTCTTCCTTTATTTTAATGTCTTCAATCATCAAACAGAATGCATATTTTGTTACAGTTCAATGGGATGGATGACATTGTTTCCTTTCAGTCAGTCGACTGATTCGAGGTTGAGTCACTGATAAAGCACATCTCATGTCTGGGTCCACATGTAACCGGTTTCGGCTTTTATTCTCTATTTGAAGAAGGTGGAGAAACGAGATTCACAAATATAATTAGTAGAAAATGGCAAGAGGACTCGAAGTGCGATCTCACTAACTTTTGGATATGACTGATACATTGAGCACCAGAATACAGTCAGATATTTTTCTTCATGGAGGTCTCTGGCAACAGATTCGTTCTGAGATCAAGGAATTCGTCTGAACAGGAGCTAGAATCGTTTAATCTGAGTGAATCCGTTGGAAATAAAAAACTAGCTGCTGCACCATACTATGTAAATATAAAAACTGTACCGTACGGGTATTTTATGATTAAAAAAAAAAAAAAAAAAACCTCCCCTAACAAGGCAAAGTAACAAAAAAAAAATTTGAATCAGAGTTTCCACATTTTCTCCAAACATATACTACTTACACTACCCTGCCACGGCCCCCCTAAAATCTTGCCATGACCCCTAGTTTGAGAAACACTGGGCAAAACCTATACTCCCCCATAATAATGGACTTACTATTAAGGAATGTATAATGTACCAATTTTTGTCTATTTTACTTGTAAAAGAAGATAAATGTATTAGAGTTAAAGAAATCTACATGTATAGAAAAAAAAATGGAAATAGAGTAGTGAAACAAGTTACCAAATACATGTATCATCATTAACTCGAATACGCTGGACAGCTTCAAACATAGGTTGGATGGATATATGAGCGATAGGGGTTGGTGTGTAAATGAGACTGCCCAGTATGGGCCAATAGGCCCACTGCAGTTTCCTCCATTCTCATGTTCTTATTTGGACTCATTTACTGTACTAAGACCTCCTGAGGCCGGGATTTTGAGGGAGTGCTGTGTTACAGTACACAACTATTGTTATGAAGAGGTGGGCTCGCTTAAGGTTTGGAGCTGGGTGGTAGGTGGGGGTACAAAAAGCTGGGTGGTAGATGGGGGTACAAAAAGCTGGGTGGTAGATGGGGGTACAAAGAGCTGGGTGGTAGGTGGGGGTACAAGGAGCTGGGTGGTAGGTTGGGGTACAAGGAGCTGGGTGGTAGGTGGGGGTACAAGGAGCTGGGTGGTAGGTGGGGGTACAAGGAGCTGGGTGGTAGGTGGGGGTACAAGGAGCTGGGTGGTAGGTGGGGGTACAAGGAGCTGGGTGGTAGGTGGGGGTACAAGGAGCTGGGTGGTAGATGGGGGTACAAGGAGCTGGGTGGTAGGTGGGGGTACAAGGAGCTGGGTGGTAGGTGGGGGTACAAGGAGCTGGGGGGTAGGTGGGGGTACAAGGAGCTGGGTGGTAGGTGGGGGTACAAGGAACAGCTGCAGATATTGACTATGAGGCTACAGTCACTGAATGCCGCATAAATCTGCGGCTCAACTAATTCAACATACACAGGATAGCTACTTATGTATTAGAATATTTAATATTAAGGTAATAAAATGGCAGTGAAGGTGTGGCTATTGGGGGAGGATGGAGGCCACGTTATTAAAAAAAAGGGGGGGGGGGAGGGGGTACAAGGAACTGGGTGGTAGGTATGGGAGGAGGGGGTACAAGACATAATATACAGTGTGTAATAAACCACTACAAAACAGCATCAGGTGGGAACTAAAAACAAAGTTACACTAATGAACCCAAGGGGTTTCAATTTTCTGTCCTGTTCTCCGAGTCAACAGTAAACTAGCCTGGAACATGAGTTTTAAACTGTACATGAACAATCACATGTGTAATACAGTACTGTACTCATTTTTTTTACATATTAACTAAATTGTATCATTATTAAAATGTACTATCCAGGGATTACCGTACTGTTATTAAGAAATAGCTATATAGTTACCCAAGATAATGCATTATTTCTTTGAACACTCTTCAACAGATCTATTTGAAATCCTTATCATTCTTTCCACATCCCCATAACACCTTTGCATCCAAATGTTTAATAAAATACATTATTTACTATCTTAGCTTTATAATTTATAATTCTACTCTGCATCTATCTCTAATTATATTGTCAATCTCAAAAATTATTTCAATATTGTACCAAACTGATACTAACTCTTTTTCTCAAGTTTCTTTTTTAACCTTCCATTCTAGACTTAACGAGGTCACACATTTGTACTCGGGCTAGGGTGCTTCCAACTCCCTCATATGATAACTCCTGAAATGGGCTTCAGCCTAGCATGACCACTGGGACATGGAACAAAGTAACTCCTGGTCTCAATCTAATGATATAATCAGGTTAGGTTTCATTCAGCCTGCAACCCCTTACACCTGCTTAGTTGCCCCTACAACATACACAAGATTTGTTCTACAGTATGGGTTCTAAATCACCTTTCAGGAAATTTGTCACACTTTCCTATTACATTATTTATATTCCTCAAAGCATCGGCAATGTGTAGGTCTCGACACAACAGTAAGTCCTTCACTGCTAACTAAAGACACAATCTGTACATCTCTGTTGTTGAAATGTTTAACTCTCACAGTTTCCCTATGTTAAAGAAATTTGAGTAAATACAATTTTTAGTTCATTCACAGAACACTGCTGATGGTTTTTGGTAATGGAATGTATTTAGACAGATCTTCGGAAAATATTCTCTGTATGCCACCTTGCTTACAGTATACAGTATGACAAAAAGCAAGGCAGCAGAAAAGATCAAACTAAACTATCGAGATAATAATGCAACCAAATTAAATAATATCCTAAACAAGAAGAAGAACAAAAAAAGTACGGTATGAAACCGAGATTAATGAAGTTAAGAGGTGGATGGCATGAGCAATATGGAGACAGAAGATATAATAAAGTATGACCATACATAAGGATGGTTCAATGGACCAATAGTGAAATGGTATAAATGGAAGAAAAAAAAAGTCGATATATGAACTAGTTAAGGAATGGTATATATGGACCAGTAAAGGGATGGTACAAATGCAGAAGTGAAAATCACCCGGAGTAAATATGGATGGCTGTGTGATAGTTATTATGATGCCTGGCAAATTTTCTCATCTGACAACTAACTTTGACCTTGAAGGTATTCTGTTTTACCAATTGAATCCACCTATAACTTTTCTTCCTGTTTCTTACATCCATATATATTAATAAATCTTTAAATGTTTATAATATGCTGGGTTACTCAAATTCTAGTCTGGGCACACCAATTCTCTTCATTGAATGAACTTGTGTAATTTTGATTAGGATCCAGACTAAGAGTACAGTACCTCACCATGAAGGCAGACACTAACTACACTCACGTGAGGGAATAAATTATCAATGCCAGCCACAGTTGTCTTGACAAGTGCGTGATACTGTATAAAAACCGGTGACATGTACAGATCTATAAATCATAAACTACAGTGGTCTTGTATGGAAATTAAAACTGCTCACAATACTAATCTTTAAGAGCCAGGCACATGGTCAAATATAGTACTGTACCTGTACTATACTCCAATAAAGTAGAACATGATGTTGTATAAACAGGCTAAGAAAATATTACTGTGGTGAGGTGAAACCCTTAATAATACACCATTTTAAGTGGCTGTGTATTTTGACTCTTGGAAGCACTTGTGAGTGCACTAAGGCATATTTAAATACAGTATATATATATACTGTATACATATCGTTCCCTCTGCATGTGCACTTGCCCGGTATGTGATTATATGCACGAATA
The DNA here is from genome assembly GCA_958450375.1 of Homarus gammarus. Taxonomy (NCBI): domain Eukaryota; kingdom Metazoa; phylum Arthropoda; class Malacostraca; order Decapoda; family Nephropidae; genus Homarus; species Homarus gammarus. Next base: position 1,875,373 of record CAUDMG010002639.1, on the reverse strand, counting down.
ACCCTAAACACATTGTCAAATTAAAAACACGAAGATCTTCATTCTTACCCCCAAAATTTTTTTTTTAAACATGATACATTTGTAGTAACAAATTATTTATCACTAAGGATAATCTAATTACATGTACTGTACTGTTTATGAATTCTAAAACTAAGAAGCATCTTGAAACCGAGATGAAACCCAAATGACTAGTTTGATAAGTACCTGATTTGAAATCATGCTGTCAGACTTTTGTCAGTGAATTAGCAGGAGCACTGACTGCCTCCTTCCTCAGCCTCGTCATCTTCGTTCATAAGGAATCCCTTCGAGCGGCCCCTCCTTCCTGGCAGGCGACTAGAATCTACTGCCACCTCCATACGTTTCATAACAGCATTGAGCAGGTGATTCACAGCATTTTCAACATTTTGTCCTGTTGCAGCAGAAGTCTCGATATATTGGAATCTGTGCGCAACATCAAAAGTTAATTTAATTTTTTCTGAAAACTTTGATGGCGAAGATTGACATCCAAGGATCAAAATGAGAAAGGAACAAGTACTGTAATACATACAAAAGTTAGTGGCTCTGTAGTGTTTGGAAACAACCACAATACAGGAAATTTAAAACATTACATATCCAAAAATGAATCAACCCCTACCAGTAATCCCTTCCTGTATGCATAGTGCAAACTTCATGAACTATTGGACCTCCCCACCAAAAATTTATAAATGATTTCCCAGTGTTGAGAAATACATCCTTTCTACAGCACTACTACTATCAACAGCAATCCCATCTCAAAGAACTAATGAACCTTAATGAAAAGGTTCAAGTTTTTGGATCACCTAAAGATTTGCCACCCCAGCTTATTCCACCCGTAGATTTACCACCTTATGCTACCCTAACCTCCTTGGGTAGCATTTACATACAGTATTTAATCATCAGGTAAAATAAGCTGGGAGGGGCTTATCTTCAGGTGATCCAATCTTTCCATTGCTGTTGCTAAAAGATACTTTTATGCTGGGCGCTAGACAAAACTTTATTCCCCAAGAAAAAATAAAAAGGAAACCTCAGGGAAGAAAAGAGAAACCATGCTTCAACAGATGATAAACTTACCCAAACTTCTCAGAAACCTCTTTAGCTCGCTGCTCTGACACCACTCGTTGATCTGCCATGTCCACTTTATTCCCACATAGAATTATGTCGGGATTTTCACAGTATGCATGGGTCTGGAAATGGACAATTAAGTTTAAAAAAAAAAGAAGTTTTTGAGACTATTTTGTTAAGAGTATGGCATATTGAAATACAGTATACTGTACAGTACTGCATATGTTAAAAGACTCAGTCTTGTGTACAATTTCTTTATTCTTATGAAATATTTCTACTTACACAACCTCATTGTACCCTCCTGGTTGTTCTGAAGATGATTGTAAAATCATGACACAATGACCCTCTGCAGACCAAGGTTACAATCTATCCCACTCTAAACTATCAACCCTAATCATTCAATACAGTATCATGATAAAATTCCTAATTATGACTGTTCAGGTCACCTTTGTTTTATTGTGTCACATTTAGTTTTCAAGATATTGCTTACACCTAGATATCTTTACTGTAACTTCAGTGAAATACCTGACAACCTCTTAACTGTGGTTTGTCTGGTGAATTAATTGCAGATAATATAGATAAAAAAAAGTAATGCCAAAATACAATTTATCTACAGAAATGCTTAATGTCCATAGGACCCTTTGCAAAGTGCTCATACAATGTCACTTGAACTATTCCTGCTCGCCATTTGTACTGTACTATGCCTTAACACAGCAGCTAAAATCCAAGCTACAAATTATTCAAAACAAGGGGGATGAGGTTCATTCGTGATATGAACCCAAGAAATCATGTTAGTCACAAAGTTCTTCAGACACTGAACATGTTAAAGTGTAATGGACAAAGTTAAGCCAACTGAGGCTGAATCACACTGACAGGATTTTTACTGAACTGTGCCCAGAGTATCTAACAACAAACATTGCAATGATTAGGGATATGAACCAGCAGGGTACTAGAGGGGGTGAACATAAGTTTATGGTAACTGGTGTGTGTGGTCAAGCAAAAAAACACTTTCTTCTTCACTGCTATAACAGACTGGAGCAAGTTACCAGACCACCATAAAACCAATTATGGTATTAAACAATTGAAAGCTAAAACAAAACCAAGAAATACATAAAAGATGAAGCTACAGCAAGAGAAGAGAGTGAATTTCTATATTATTAAACCACAGAATGTAGTACTGTGGTAGTGTTCCACCAGCCACGGATAGTCCAAGTGCAATGTAATGCTTGTTGAATTCTATCAAATAAACTTCCACTAATATAGGTGTACTGATTACAAGACCAAGCATAAACCTACGCAATGGACCCTCCTGAAGCACCTGACAGCTTTGTTGGCAATCCTTGGTCAAGTTGCCTTACTGTTTACCATGGTTTACCTGCACTGTCTCAACATACAGGAAACAGTACTCCCAAGGCCTACGTGCACTGTATACTGTACCTAGAGTGTCTATATTACCGGTAAAGCTGAACTGTTAAATTGCATAGTTTATAAACATGCTTATCCACCTGAAAACCTAAATGAAAGTTTTACTGAATAAATATTATTATTTATATTGTACAGAAGATAAAAAAAATTGAAGACACATGCATAGAAGACTAAAGGGGGTCTCCGACTTACGGACGTCCGACTTACAAACGCTCGTCAATACAAACAAGGTTAAACTTGAAATTACAGTATTTTATTAATCTGATGAGTTATTTCTTATGGGTCATTTACAGTATTTTGTCATTCTATTTCTTCTTTTGTCTTAAATTAAGTGATTTTAGGTGTATATAAGGACTTAGGTAATTATATAGTGAAATTTTATACAGTGGTCCCTCGGTTAACGAGCGCCTCGGTTAACGATTTACCTTCCATAAGATTCTTAACTTCGGTTAACGAGCAATCCCTCGATTAACGAGTTTTTTACGAGCCGACTTCAACATGTTTTCGCTTGCATCTGGCGGTCCACCAGCTGTAGTATTAGTCCGCCAATACAGTTATCGGTTTTAGGGCTTAAATTCCTTACTATTTTAGTAAATATCAAGAAGTTTATACTATTCAATAATTTTAAAAGTTTAATATTAACTTTTTTAGTAATTTTAACAATTATTGAGCATAATTGAAGATAAAGAAACTAGTTTCTGGCATGCCATCCAGCCTGTTAATACACCAGACAGGCATTAGTCTATCTGTTTTCAGTGGAGGTAACATCTTGCTTGAGACTCTCTTCAACTAAACAATTTTTTCTGTGTTTCCAAGCAAATTATTGGTCATTTTGAAATATATTTTACGTATTGACAATATATAATGCAGTGCAGTGTTGATTTAAAGAAAATAATCTTGAATTACACCAAGAGAGCTAAAATTTTATGGGTGAAATGGCACCATGGGGTGACTTCCCTTCCACCCCAATGCCTTCTCTTCTTCCTTCTCCACCACCCCCATTCTAATTTCCATCACCATCATCATCCAGGAGCCTTCTACATACACACCTCAAAGTAAGTGTACTTTTCTACCTTTTTTTGTTGAATTTAGGCAATTTTTGGTGAGCTGGAACCAATTACCCAAAAACCCATTGACACAATGGTTTCGGTTAACGAGTTTTTCGATTAACGAGCAACCTGCTGGAACGGATTGTGCTCGTTAACCGAGGGACCACTGTACATTCTTTTGTAAATACGGAATGCATATACTGTAGCATGTATTCCGACTTACAAACATCCTCAGGAACGGAACCCATTTGTAACACGGGGACCCCCTATATTGTAGTTAAGTGATTACCAAAAAGAATGTGGTTAAGGAGAAAACAGAGATAAATTTCCACATTGAAGTGAAACTGTATGGAGCAACACACTGACTGGTCAAGTACACTTCCCTTCACTAGTGCGTTTACAGGGGCTCGTCATATAAACATAGCAAAAATCATTACATTGAGATATTTGTTTTAATACTGCTTATTTGTTTTAATTTCATTCCATAGTAACGGTTTACGATTGCAAGTTTCCTTCTGTTGAATGTAAACAAACACAGCACTACCACACTGCACAAACCTGACGAGCGCCTGTAAAAGCACTTCCGAGAAAGACATGTGATATTCCATAGGGGAGGAAGGAGGGAATGAACATATATGCCGATACAATTAAGGACAATATATATCTGAAAAGATGTTTAGTTAAAATTAAGTGTGGAGTTGGTTCAGTCAAGTGTGGAGTTGGTTCAGTCAAGTGTGGAGTTGGTTCAGTCAACTGTGGAGTTGGTTCAGTCAACTGTGGAGTTGGTTCAGTCAAGTGTGGAGTTGGTTCAGTCAAGTGTGGAGTTGGTTCAGTCAAGTGTGGAGTTGGTTCAGTCAAGTGTGGAGTTGGTTCAGTCAAGTGTGGAGTTGGTTCAGTCAAGTGTGGAGTTGGTTCAGTCAAGTGTGGAGATGGTTCAGTCAAGTGTGGAGATTTAAGGCTTTCATAACCCATGGGTACAAAAAACCAATATACTGTAGTGATCAATTGACAATTCAGAAGAATATCCTGAAAGAAGAAATAATGGTTTCTTAAAAATAATACTGATATTATTTATCTGTTACTAGTCAACACTGAAATATCAATCATCTTCCATTTAAATAAAAAAAAAATCAAAGAAGTTCCTCATAAAACACATTTGCATTTACTTATTACACACAAGAACCAGCAATAAAATTATACTCTAATCCTACCTTGAGCTGCTCCAGCCAACTTCTAATATCGAGGAACGACTGTTCATTAGTCAAATCAAACAGTAGAAGGAAGCCCATGGCATCCCGATAAAATGCTGTAGTTAAGCTACGAAACCTACAAAAATGATGGTGCATGTTAGTAAGCAAAAACATTAAACTATACTTGTGTTGGATGTAGTACTATAGAGTACTCCAACTCTTCAGAGAAATATGTGATGATGAGATTAATGTACAACCATGACAAGAGAACTATCATCATCATCATCATGTTAGAGAGATGCTATTTTTCTGAACAGACAGAGATTCCCACTAAACTCTCCTGGACATAGGCTGCCAATGCCTAAGAAGTTTGCAATGATTAGCAACTGGGACACGCTATATAATTATGTTAACAATGTTTATGCTGCAAACATCATTCTCTTCTCTCTCAGTCAATCAGTACCAGAGGTTACCTCCAAGGGTTAGCAAGGCTTCAATTTACTTCAACCCTTTAAATTTCCTAAGGGTGGGAGGAGGTGGTCATGTGATCACCCTGAATGAACCATAAAATTTGAAGCAAACTCCCTATGAAAGGTCTTGAAATGAAGAGAACCTTCCATGGAGTTTTTAATTCTTGACCTAAAGCCACACTAATCCTTGAGACATCCTATGATCTAGATTGAATTCTGGATTAACATGGTGAGAAAGCTACTTACATCATGAATAGTGTTCATATGGTTAATGTGTGCCTGCCATTAAACACTGCACACATCTTAGGCAATGGTAGACTGTGCCTGAAGGTGCTTGGTGGTAGTATCTCAATAATCAATCACAAGGACCTGAAGGCCTTAAAAATATTACAGAAATTCCAATAACACAAACAAACCCCTTTACATCACATATTTCTATGACATATGGGTTAATGTGAAACCAAGCAATAATAAAAATACATCTCATTATGTAAAGTGCTAAATTACTTAATACTTGCAAAAGCAAAATTATTTGTGCAATGTTATGTTGAAAATACATGCACATCATATGGTATATGGCTAAATAAAACTATCTTCATATATACAGAGGACCAAGAGTAAAAATTCTAGCAAACCTCACAAAAGGTAAATATATTGACTAAAGTACAGAATGCCTAGTGATAAATTACAAATTAGTGATATCACAAGCACAGCAACACCAAATATGTACGTAAACTATATCTCTTGCTCGTCAAGTTCATGTATGTTGTGTGTAAGTCTGACAACTTCATGCTGTGAACAAAATAAGCCACTGAATATTTGTAACCATTTGGATAATAACTTGGTATATCTAAACCTAAATCTGAAGAACAGAAAACCTGTAATAGATATAAAAGATTATTTTCTTGTCAGTCGAAGTTATGCAACATCTGACTATGAAGGTTACAAATACAGTATGTATATACAAACACATGAGATGCAATGGGTGGTAATGGTGTTACTATGAGTGGTGTATGACACAAGAGTACAGTGTACAGTACAATGGTAATTTATGAGTGGTGAAAATAATGAGAACTTTGCAAGTCACAGCTACACACAGGGGAAGGGAAGGTATAAAGCAGTGATTCCTAAACTTTATTCACATAACGCCTCCTCCCTCTTTAATCAATTTTACACCTTGTACTTGTATTTATATTACTGTTCAAAACTGATGTTACTTTTTTTTTTAAGTTCCCAATCAAGAAAAAAAAATCAACCACTGAGATGCTCCCTCACACTAGATGTTCCCTCCATGTTATTCTTGTAAAAATGAAAACAAAAGAAAGCAGAAAAGAAAATACTTCTATGTTATCCAAGTAAAAAGCAGCCAGTTGTGTGGTGACTGGTGAGACAGGATGGAAAAGAATATGAAGGATTGAGGTAGATGAGCAATACAGGTACTGAGTTTAAATTTTTTTTCTCACATGGCCTGATGCCCTCCCACCAGCAATAACCACACCCCCCCTCAGTTTGGGAACCACTGGTATAAAGGATTAAATAACAAAGACAAATTTACAATAATGGTAGATCAATATGGTGCAATTTTGGTCTGCAACTTAAAATTTGGATTTATGGATGAGATGATGGTTGGGTGGTTATTTCACAGGATTGATTGTCTATCAGTCTTGGGTTTGAATCTTCAGAGAATACAATGTGAGCTTGATATATGGTGTGAGATGCACAAAAAACCCTTCACATGATACAGTTCATCCTCTTATAAATGCACATACAGTATGTATAACGAAATAAAATAGTCTTAACGAACAAATGATGAAAAGATAAGGATATGAATTATTAAAATGACAATCAATGGAAAATGTATTAAAACCTGTGCATGTAAAAGTTGGATGTATAGCACTTTGTAAAAAAAATAGATTAAATATTTGTGTAAGGCATACAGTGATGGGCTGGTACACGAGGTTATGTTCAGCAACCTAAGTCACGGTGCAGAATAAATAAAGCAGGAATTCCCATAATTTGGCTAAACCAATTGACCTGTGAAACACCACCACCAAGCACCCACAGGCAGAGCCAGCCACAACCTAAGAAATGTACAAGTACAGTGCTTAACAGTAGGGACAATATCCAGGTGGACAATGCTTATGCTAAACATTAACATTGTTTACATGGATAATACATATATCCCTGCCACTAAGTATTGCAACCTTCCTAGGCAATGGTAGGGTCTGTCTGGTGGGTGCATAGCAGTGGTATTTGGCAAGTCACCCAGGAGGACTCTTAGGCTATAAAATGAAACAGTCCCATGAACAGAAAATAAGAAGCCCATGATACTGTATCTTTACCCAAGCTGCTAAGTCTACAACAATAAGGACAAACGCATTCTGTAACAAACTTATAATTTGCAATGACTTCCATTAATATTAATTTAAAACAATGCTGGCAAAAGAAATTAATTTTATTGAAAAAAACAGAGAAAACAAACAAAGTGTGCATGATGGAGAATAATATAATAACATGGCCCAGAAATTGTAGACACAGAAAGTGCTGGCAGGACGTGAAATTGAAAATTATTTGCAGCAAAACCTCAATAATTTGGAAACCATTTTTTCAGGAATCTTGGACAACTGGTACTGTACCCTTAAAAAATAACAAATGAAAAAAGTACATTTAGAGTTAATGGAGAGCAGATGATGGACCCTCTCAAGGTCTCACAGCCAGCGTTCTAGAGTAAACAGTTATCAGCTGAGCGGTGCTCACTCTGTGATGATGTGGATTTGTACTAAAAGTATGCCTGTTTCACCTTTTTTTTTCCACTCTTGTAATGTTGTTCTGGCAAAGTAAAATGATTAGAAGTGAATACTAAGTGATTTTGTAAGAAAAATTCTACTTATTAATTGTGCACCACTAAACTGCTTCATGATTTCGCATCGGGATATTAGAGGAATGACTTTGTTCAGAAGTAAAGAAAACTCAACCCTGCTTTGGCTCCAACAGTGCAGAGGTTGAACTGTATTTTGCAATATACGTACAGTTCTGTGCTAATGATAAACTGATAAGGGCAGAACTGGCACAAAATTACAGTGGCAAAAGAAACTAGAAACCTGCTATTGAGTGAGAGGGAACAGTGCAAAATACAAGAAGAGGTCAATAAAGTCACTTGTTAAAGTTCTATAAAGAGAAAATTTGGGCCACGGGGTGTACAGGATAAGTGTGGTTTGTTGTATGGAGTCGTGTACCTACATTCTGATGTTCTAACTAGCATATAAACCAAGAACACATGCAGGTGTAATGGATCTCTTTTTATTGAAGTTAATGTGAAGCAAGAGCAAGCAGCACTGTTAACTGAATGAAGAATGAGAAATGAAAAAGATTTGGTATGATAGGAAAACCAAGACTATTAAGTAATCGTGTATGATAAAGGAAGGAAGAATATTACTAAGTGTATATAGGTGTGATTTTGGCAAGAAAAATAGCTATAGAAGAAGAATGACATTAAGAAAAACCATTAGAGTAAAGTACAAGCACAAGGGAAAAGAATGTGACAGAATAAACCCACAGATATGTGAAACCACTGTGATGGATGGATGAAGCTCTGTATTACACTGCTATATGGTGCACTGACAAATGACAATATATTTTCATTAAAGAAGTCCATGCAACAATGTAAATTAATAATCCATCAAATAATGCAGTACATTCAAAATACAAATGCAATACTAAACTACTGTACTAATGAAACTAAACATTACACTTATGATTAACTGTAAATGAAGAGATGCACAACTATCATGTCAGTAATAAAAGGCACTCCCTACTTTTCCTGCCCTGCAGTATCCCACAACTGGAGATGAACGCCCTGTGGTCGACCTGTACCATCTCCACGATAAATCTGGAAAGTTAAAGAGTCTTAGGAACAATGTGCCAGACAATCGGATATTTTCCCATCTCAACCAAACAACATTCTGTGGATATATACATTACATATGGTTCTATATTCATCCTTGGAAAGTGTTTTCATCAGGAAAATGTAGACAACAAACAACCGGCACACATCATGGAGCAACAAGAGTATACTGTACTGTAAGCAACACATTACACTTCTGCAGAGATGTTAAGGCCAGGTTCTATTTAATCAGGTGATACTGACCTTGATCATTCAACACCAAATTTCAACAGGTGACTGTACAGCACTATTGACAAAGTATACTGCTTTTAAATAAATAAATAAATGCAACATGCACAGGGAGGATGACTGACCAGGCGCTTTTCTCGAAAGTCAATACCGACAGTGGAGATGAACTGCTGCTGGAAGACATTTTCTGTGTACTGGTACAGAAAACTGGTTTTACCCACCCCAGAGTCCCCCAGTGCCAGGAACTTGATAAGATAGTCATAGTCTTTTCCACTACTCGTCTGGAAAATTGGGGAAAATACATCAGTATAGACCAGTCATTAGTTCCTTCCTGCTAAAACCCAACACAGCCACAACTTACTTGCTACTGCATTCTCAATCAATAAATTAACTTAAATATATATAAGTGAAATCCCAGAGAAAAGAAACCATTATTAATATGAAGTACCCTAAACCATACCACAACTGTAGACTTTATTGAAACAAGCAAGGCATCAGTGGTAAATCTTACACAAGGGGAACTTAATGAGGCAGTCAGTTATTGTACGACTGTGTTTTCAATTTAGTAGATAATCTTAATATTAAGCCACTCTGAGGACACAACAGTTTAAATGAAAACAACTTGTTAATCCTGCAGTAAGAAAAGATACGAATGTCAAAAATATTGGAACAACATTTGGAGTTGTTTTTCAGATGATTAAGTAACAATTGTCAAGTACAGCCCTTGCCCCTATCTGAAATGCCTGTAGCAGTGGAGACTACTTAACCTAAAATAGTAACTCCTATTTTTGATAGTTTCGTTGCCTAATTATGAGAAATTAAGAAGCAACTTTTATTTGGATAATACATTGGATAAATTAATTCCAGCTATGAACACATCCAAAGCTGCACTCAGTGACATCTGTGCTTAAGATTTCCACGAATTAACTGCCCAATACGAGGTTAACAAGATGCTGTTTCTGCCTATGTTTCCCACTAATAAACTGCATTGTCAGCTGATAACTATATACAAAGTCCACAGTTGATTACTTCTCAAATGAAATTAATTCACTTACTACAATCTACACAAAAGGACAGCCACTGCCACATACTGAGTGTAAATAGTTCTGATCCTCCTTCAGAGTAGCAGTGTGCCAGCCGATCACTAAATACTTATTCCTTCTTACTGAAGCCTATTTACTTATTAATTTTGAAGATAATAACTAGAAAAGACTACATACGGTTGATTCCATGTTTTGATAATCTTCCTCAGTCTTGGAGAATCTTTAACAAGCAGAAATTAGCAGGAGCGAGGGACGTGAACCACCACTTACTGGCACCACAACAACACTGGGTCGCTTTGCCTCTGTTACCGCGTCAGCTGATCCTCCAGTCACTCAGATTGTATTGATCATTTTGCTTCTTACTTGAATTTTAACACTAAACTGATATTCCAAATTGTGTGAATATATTATGATTAAAAAAAATATACTATGGATCTCCTTTATACATAGCGTTATACTGTAGTTCATTTCAGGTGACTTAAGTAACATCCCTCAATATGTTTATGGTTGTCGCATCTCGTTATCCCATGTTACAGTTTCCACATTTTTCTTGAAATTTTATAATTGCTGTAAACTATTGGTATATGATGGTCATTTTTCAACAGTTGGTTTTAGTAACAACAATTAATTTGGTTTGGATTAGATACTGGGTGTACCACTTGGGGTCAAAATGATCTCCTACGCCCTGACACCAAAAACTAAAGCAGGAATCTCACGCAGTTTAAGTACTGTACGAGTAATTTGTCATTCTTTCACGTATCTACCATTTCCGGTGGCTCTGTTTACATTATTCGGGATATAACGTAGTGGGCAGAACTCTCCCTTCGGACAACGTTTCTATTAACTAGTGTAATAAATTTCAAAGTTGGAGCGATAAGGGAATATTAAGTCATCAATGCGGACAAATTCTTCCGCCCTCACTACGACACGTTTCTAACCCATTAATTATCTTACTGTTTGAAAATATGATTTGATATTAAAAATGGTTCAGATATAGTACAATTTTACAGGTACTGCAAACATTTGCTGCTTTTGATAGAAAAGTTTAAACTGTCTACCCTAGTACATCCGATATCCTGCAGTTATACATAATTGTATTTTCACCCGAAGACTAACCCCTGCTTATTCCACCATAAGATTAACCAGCCCAACGTTAACCTACCTTAACCCCCCCTTGGGTAGCATTAGGGTGCTTAACATCCAGTAAAATAAGCTGAAAGAGGAAGAAATCTTCTGGTGATCCATATACATGTTGGGCTCAGAAATCGAAAAACGTTGTGGTCGCTTTTCGATTTCTGAGCCCAACATATACACAAGGGAGGTGATTTACGGCAGGTAAATAAACACAGTTAAATCTCTAGGTCTCCAGAATTCGAGAAGTAATTTAGACAAATAACTACCAAGAGAACGATATACCCGGAGGTTCTCACGCCCAGCTGGAAGTTCTCACGCCCAGCTGGAAGTTCTCTGCCCAGCTGGAAGTTCTCACGCCCAGCTGGAAGTTCTCTCGCCCAGCTGGAAGTTCTCACGCCCAGCTGGAAGTTCTCACGCCCAGCTGGAAGTTATCATGCCCAGCTGAAAGTTTTCACACCCAGCTGAAAGTTCTTATGCCCAGCTGGAAGTTCTCTCGCCCAGCTGGAAGTTCTCTCGCCTAGCTGGAAGTTCTCTCACCCAGATGGAAGTTCTCTCACCCAGCTGGACGTTCTCTCGCCCAGCTGGAAGTTCTCACGCCCAGCTGGAAGTTCTCTCGCCCAGCTGGAAGTTCTCACGCCCAGCTGGAAGTTCTCACGCCCAGCTGGAAGTTCTCTCGCCCAGCTGGAAGTTCTCTCGCCCAGCTGGAAGTTCTCTCGCCCAGCTGGAAGTTCTCTCACCCAGCTGGACGTTCTCTCGCCCAGCTGGAAGTTCTCTCGCCCAGCTGGAAGTTCTCTCGCCCAGCTGGAAGTTCTCACGCCCAGCTGGAAGTTCTCACGCACTTTACTCAACAATAAATCGGCCCAGGATTGAATTGCAAACCCATCCACATGACATGGATGCTCTTAAATTGCGTTTTGGAGAAATGTACGGACTTTCCTTGGAACACACACACACACACACACACACACACACACACACACACACATACACACAGAGGCGTCTAAGCAAATTATTCATAATTTGCAACCTAGATTATGTGATTTTTTATGAAGGCGTTACTGAACAAATAACTATCTATAAACATGAATTTTCTATAACATTGATGGGTATATTAGGCTGGGTGGGGTATGTGTAACTCTGACTAACCTGGTGGCTGTTGGATGGAGAGATAAATAGATAGATAGATGTTTATTCTGTAAAATCGCCAAGTAAGTTTACACGTTGAATATTTCTCGTAAGTGAAGGTATAATAATGTACAGTACCTTATTGCATTACTCTTAGAAAATAAAAGAGAATCGGAGAAACACTCACATTGTTATTATTTTTTGTCTAATGTTAAATGGACGTATATAGTTAAGGTTAGTATAAATTTGAGTTATTTTTTAATATTATTTTTGTTGTTTTAAGTGAACCAGTGACATCTTTAGGAATATTCATCGTACCAACTTTGTGTGTTGACTTATTCACGACGAGAAATAACAAGAGGAAAGCAACAACGTTTCTCTCAGTGAAAATGGAAAAGAGAACCCAAATTGTCCATTAAGCGTTAGATTCATAATTTGTAACTTTTCTTTTTACCTGAAATTGGGGATTTAGTTAAGCTAAGGTGTTTGCGCTCTTTGAATCTATTATTTTTGTGATCATTATGTCCTCGGTCATAATTTATATTTGTAGCTACTGTGTATGAGAACGCCATTGTGACGCCGTACGATTCGGTCTTACAAGTCAAAGGAATAAATTACCTTAAGAACCTTTGAGAATCTGTTCTCTATACCTGAACAAAGTCTTATTGATTATGAGTATATTTAAATTACAAGAGGTGTGTGGGTTAAAGATGTTCATTAATTAACGTATTTCCAAATAAAGCTTCAAGTACATTATTACTCATTATCAGGACGGTGTTACGTTTATCTTCGACTGAACTTAATTGATTCAATAAACGTGATGTTGATGTTATAATAAAAATGATGATTATACTACTACTTTATTTTTATTTTTAACGTGGCCTCCAGCCTCCCCCAATAGCCACACCTTCGCCGCCATTTTATTACCTTAAAATCAAATATCCTAATACATAAGTAGCTATCCTCGCTGTGTTGAGTTAGTTGAGCCGCAGATCTATGGGGCATTCAGTGACTGTTGCCTCATAGTCAATATCTGCAGCTGTTGTCGGCTTTGGGGCCGATGCTCTTGTTCCCCTGAGGCAGAGCAAAGCCGACTTAAGGAGAGAGGACAGTCGACATCTCATCCAGGCTGTAATATAACTTCTGGGCTGCTGCTTCTGTTCAGGTAGGTAGCACTTCCGCGAGTCTGGCATAGAAGCATCTTGCACTTGGTCCCATCCCACCAGAGGTTGTGAACACTAGGGGAGTGAAGCTGCCTTGATCAACGTTCTGAATTCTCTCCCCGTATGCCCTTATGTTGTTGTTCTCGTTCCTCCTGTGTGCAGCATCGAGAGCTAAGTTACGGTGACATGCGGCCATGGGATCAAAAATCCTGATGTCGAAGAAGGCTCGCTGTCCCTGTGTCCAGAATCCTCGAGCACTGACGTCAACACGTGTTTCGTTGGATGTGTTTGAAGTCCTGTGTTGGAAGATCTCACCGTCCAATGGAAGGAGGGTCGGTTCTACTCTGACATCACGACAGATTTCCTTCAACATATTTGCTGTGAGATCCCTTACTTCGTCATGCCTCATGCATATGAAGTCCCCTTTCTTGCAGACCATGGCGTGATCGACGTCATAGGAAGAGCCACACACGCATTGGGAGGGCAAACCTTCTACTGGCCAACCGTACCTTGGAGCAATGGCATCTGTAAATTCTTGTTTATTGAGACTGAAACCATTTGCCCTTATCGGTAACGTAGTTAACCAGTTCGAGGCGCCCACCTCCTGCGCTACAGCTACTTTTTGTTCAAATTCTTGGTACTTGCAGCAACAGTTGCTGCAACTTATCACCTTGGCCGTGCTGTCGTTCTGTCATAATGGACCTTCGAATCTTGTTTACTTCACTGGTATCCACCTCACCTGTTGCATTCTGAGCTATTATGTGGTCAGTGAGGGCTGCCGTGAGCTTAACTGAGTTTTGATGTTCGGTGGCAGCAATCTACTACTACTACTACTACTACTACTACTACTACTACTACTACTACTAATAATAATAATAATAATAATAACTTATACGGGATAAATAAACCAAGAATATGAACTCATACTACTATTCGATATTTAAAAAAAAATAAAAAAAAATAACGAACTCCTACACGTCAGCCTACCAAGGCAACTATTCTTACATATTCTTATCACTTATCGGTGACATTAGACGTAACCTTATCACGTGTGAACTGACAGCTCAAGCTGGACCAGTACACCTTATCGTTCTTATCAAGACATTCACACTCAACCTAACCGGATATGAAGGGCAGCCAAGCTTTATAATTTGCCTTACATATTGACCTATTATCCAATGTTGAAGTTCTGATAGAGCAAATGTTTATTAAGCGAAAATGCTTTAAAACTGCAGTTGCTGTTATCGTAAAGCGAACGACTTTATTCAAGTTATAGCACATCAACACCGCTACTTTACAGTATATCAGCCGTGAATACTTCGAGAAAAATTTGATTGTAAATCCGATGTTTTCAGAGTGAGGAGATAATCTATGGCGATAACGAGGACTGAGGAGTGTGTGGTGGAGGTCACGGTGGTGGTTGCGGTAGTGAGGTGAGTGGCATCGCCTGAGGCCGCCGTGTATGGCTGGAGGTGGTGTGAGCACTAGACCTCCCTCGCTCCCGCTAAGGTGCGCTGCGCTAAACTTCAACTGTGCTAATAAGAAAATCAACTAGTGCCCTCTTATCTCGAAAAAGCAACAACTAATTTGTGGATCAGTGAATTTATAGTGGAGAACTTATATAAAAACTCCTCTTTTGTGATTGAAGAAAAATTATCCAACTAATTCTGTTACATCAAGTTACGAGGAAATATTTTTTGGAAGTAGCTGTGAAAGTATATCCAAGCTGGCTCTTTCAGATCCCACAATGGTGTTCTGTGGTGTAGATCACGGGAGGAGACAGAGTAAAGAGCTGGAGAAGAAGATTTCTACATGGATGAAGGAGTACACGAAAGCTATCAAAATTTTGTTATTAGGTGAGTCCGATTTTATAGGATTTTTTTATCGTGTAAGTCTTGAGGATTTATTTTAAGAGAATTAAATTTTTGTGGGTTTTTATTCAATAGTATTTAAAATGTTGTGGATTATGTTTTTATTTTATTTTAAAAGAATGAATATTTTAAGTATATATATCTTCTCAAGTTAAAAAGATTATAAGTAATGTTCCACAATATTAAATGATATTTTAAGGATTTTCTCCATTAGTGACAAAGGCATCACTTTTGAAACAAATATTTTTTTTTTCCATTTTCTCCTACGATTTTCATTTCAGAATTCGATTTTGTATAGTTATCTAAACACGAAAAGGTTTATTTCAATCTCCAAACATTAAAAAAATATCTCACGTGAAAACAGACGTACTGTAGGTAAGATAAAGCTACACACAGACAGGCATAACGGGTAATAAAGATAAACAAAGCTAACAGATATCCAGATAGGTAAATATAAAGAAAGGTAAACAACGAAAGCTAATATAATCAAAGACAGACGTATAGACACAACTTTACAAACAAGTAGACTAAAGTAAGGTACACAAACATTCATAGTTGAAATAAACACAGACTTGTAAACACTAACATATATAAGACATAAAACTTATCGAAACGTAAAGTATTATTTTAGGCATTAATATTACTGTTAGATAATTACTAACATAAAATATATATCAACAAATTATTTTAACCCCAGCAGATAATACATACTTTTTTTTCACGGCAAGAAGACAAATATCATCTTTAAAACAAATAAAGAGTTTGGAAAATTTTCTACTGATGAAGAGGAAATTCTACCCCCCACCCCCCGTTGACGGAGAAGAGTGGGAAACTTATAAGAATTTCCAGGAGTTCTGTCCACTCGGCTTCCTCCTCTTCCCAGCTCTAAGCACTCGAGCGAGTGAATATGCCGACTGTCAACACAGCCCAGAGTCCTCCATCGATTGTGTTGCCCGGGTGTTGTGCCGACACACTGTTCTCACTGACACATACAGTAGAGGGCCCGACCAAGGCCATCTAGAACTCTTCTAGGTGGCCCGACCCTGTGACGTGTAGATTCTAAACAAAATGATCTACTGTAAACAAGATGGTGAAACCGTTATTTCTACAGCCTAACCTAACCCTACCAAAACTATTGTAACCTATATATTAAGAACTTTAGGACAGGTTAAAGGCTGTTAAGGTTAGGTTAAGGGCATGCCCTGGCCCCTGCACTAGTGTTGGTCAAGTCTGGTCTTGAAACAGCTCACACTCGGTGCCGTCACAACACTCTCAGGCAGATTGTTCCAGAGTTCACAATTCTCACTACGAAAATGTTTGCTCACAATTGTCTGGACTTAAGGCTTCTTCAACCTTGAGCTGTGACATAGTGGGGCGGGTGTATGCTAGCTCCAGGTATGGCCACTCGACTGTCTAGTGTCCTCTGAGATGTTTATAAACTTCAATTAAGTCACCCCTTGCCTGCCTATATTATACTCTATGGCTAGGCAGTTGCAGGCGCTCTAATCTCTCGGGGTAGCTAAGGTGCGTGGTGGCCCTACTTTGGACATTTTCAATCAACTGACAGTCCCTAGCATATCTCAGGGATCAGGTGGATTGACAGGACTCCAGGCGGGGAAGCACCTCACTAGCTTAGTTGCTTAATTCACCTTCTTCTCACAATGGCCCGAGAGCTTCAGTTCGTAGTCAACATACACACCCAGGTCTTTTTCACATTTGGTCTCTATTAAAACAGTTTCTTCATCCCGTTGGGACATGTGATACAACCCCTTAATCTTAGCAGCCATTTCTTCAACAATTCCTGAAGTTGACAGCGATTTTTCGGTAGCTCTTCAAAGTCCGTTTAGTTAATAGCTTCCCTGAATAACTTGGAATCTGCCCTTTTGTGCCATGTCTGAAGTCCTAAGGCCCTCAGCTTACTTGAGTAGTCTAGATGACATAGTTCCGGAATCATTTATAATCGTTCTGTGTTGTACAAGTAACTGCACACATCTAAAAATAAACAAACCCGCCGTATCATCCTTTTTCGGTGCATTAACGTTAATTAAACTAAGATTAGATAGTTAGCATAGATACGTGTGGTCGAGATAGGTATAATTTGGTAGATTACGAATTATCACCAAGTTTCCTGTTGTGTGTGTGTGTATGTAACAGTCCAGTACTTGATTTAAAGCGACCATTTGCACACATATCGGATCAGTATACCAGTAAGCTCACCAGACAAGTGTTAATACGCACACACCGTATTATTTACTGAGTGGGTAAGCCGTCACTGAGGACTAAGTACACACACACACACACACACACACACACACACACACGTAACTATACACTTACGGTAATACATAATACTGAAGAAGTTTGGGGAGTTGATCCAAAGTGGTGGTGAGAGATAAATTAATATATTGTGTTGTAAATATAGAACTTTTGCTCACTTTAAAATACGATAGATACAAAATTTCGAGAAGCAGGTGTCCCTATGAGTGGTCAATAACGTCCATACATCACTGTTATTGGTTGATAGGGTCCATGTATCACTGTGATTGGCCAATACCGTCTATGCGTCACTCTTCTTGGTTGATAGGGTCCATGTATCACTGTGATTGGCCAATACCGTCTATGCGTCACTGTTATTGGTTGATAGGGTCCATGTATCACTGTGATTGGCCAATACCGTCTATGCGTCACTGTTATTGGTTGATAGGGTCCATGTATCACTGTGATTGGCCAATACCGTCTATGCGTCACTGTTATTGGTTGATAGGGTCCATGTCATAGTGTCATTGCTGTGATTGGTCAGTACCGTCCATGTTATACTGTGATTGGTTGATAGGGAATTCGGACACTTACTTTTTCATCCAACAAATTTTGCGAGGTTAAGTTAGGTTAGGTTAGGTTAGATTAGGTTAGGGTAAATTAGAACGCAACTTAGATTAATTTAGCTTAGGTTAGGTTAGGTTAGGGTAAATTAGAACGTAACTCAGGTTAGTTTAGGTCAAGTTAAACTAGGTCACAATAAGTTTGGTCAAGTAGGTGAGGTTAATAAAGTCTTTATTCAATACTCTACGTAGCTGAAACTTATTTACGAGTACTACCTAATGAATACCTGCCACATACACCTGTACACCCTTAATTGTACCCCCCACCTACATCCCCTCCCCCCGGTGTCACATTCATTAACGTCTAAAAAACATATAATTTTCCTAAGTGTGTGTGTAAGTGTATAGTAAGATAAGCAACTCCAACCCACAGCTTATGATGGACACTCCTGGCAGCTCACTCCTGTTGTCATCTCAGGGTCCAGTATTTTTTCTTTTTAGCTTTGATATTCACCTACAGAGCAGTCTTATAGAGTTTGTTTACAGAGCCTTCCTACCGAGCAGTCTTATAGAGTTTGTTTACAGAGCCTTCCTACCGAGCAGTCTTACAGAGCAGTCTTATAGAGTTTGTTTACAGAGCCTTCCTACCGAGCAGTCTTACAGAGCAGTCTTATAGAGTTTGTTTACAGAGCCTTCCTACAGAGCCTTCCTACCGAGCAGTCTTACAGAGCAGTCTTATAGAGTTTGTTTACAGAGCCTTCCTACAGAGCCTTCCTACCGAGCAGTCTTACAGAGCACAATAATGTAATATATAGCAGGGGATTTAAACAGTCTATTGTATCGCCGTATACAGTAATCTCTTTTGATGTAGTTATGACCACAAATACTTGCTGTTATCTGTGTGTGTGCGCGCGCGTGTGTGTGCGCGCGCGTGTGTGTGTTTTACTTTACTATATACTTTCCATCATGTGTTATATATGTGTACCATCATATATGTAACCAACATGTGTCTGGTCATGCATTCTAACACATATACGACAAGTTACACGTTACATCAGGAGTGTTGTTACCTGACATGTGTTGGAGGGACTTTTAAACCATCCTTCCATCCTTCCTTCCTTCCCATAGGTGCAGGAGAGTCAGGCAAGACCACCATTATCAAACAGATGAAGATTTTACACATCAGTGGCTTCTCACCTGAGTAAGTGATGCGTCCTATGTTACTATTGTGTTACCTGTCCTCTCGACCCTAATAAAGCCCTTACCCCCCTTAGTGAATTTCAACAATATTTATTAAACATTTTGTAATATATAAAAAAAAACTAACCTGGAATTGAGGGTAAAATCTGGAGGTCATGATTTATCAGCGTGTAAGATTACGAGTGAAATCGGGTCAAAGTGGCAGATTATGGGTCGAATCGGATTATGTTGATGTCGTAGTCTAGCTAATGAGGCGACCATTTCCTCCAATAGGAATGAATAGTTTAACCAATAATTACCATAACTTTGATCAGCCAAGTAGAGTAAATAATAATAATAATAATAATAATAATAATAATAATAATAATAATAATAAAAATAATAATAATAATAATAATGGTGACGAAAAAATAATGATAGTTAGAATAATAATGTTTCTATATAAATGAGGATACTACTACTACTACTACTACTACTATTACTACGGCAATAATAATACTGTACCAATATTAATCAAAATAATAATAACAATAATAATCACAAAATTTAATTACCATTCTACACCCCACCATCCTACACCCACCACCATCCTACACCCCACCATCCTACACCCTACCATCCTACACCCCCACCATCATACACCCTGCCATCCTACACCCCACCATCCTACACCCTACCATCCTACACCCACCACCATTCTACACCCCTACCATCATACACCCTACCATCCTACACCCCTACCATCATACACCCTACCATCCTACACCCCTACCATCCTACACCCCCACCATCCTACACCCACCACCATCCTGCACCCCTACCATCATACACCCCCACCATCCTACACCCCCACCATCCTACACCCCCACCATCCTACACCCACCATCATCCTACACCCACCATCATCCTACACCCCACCATCCTACACCCCCACCATCCTACACCCCCACCATCCTACACCCCCATCATCCTACACCCCCACCATCCTACACCCACCATCATCCTACACCCCACCATCCTACACCCCCACCATCCTACACCCCTACCATCCTACACCCCTACCATCCTACACCACCACCACTCTACACCCCACCATCCTACACCCCTACCATCCTACACCACCACCACTCTACACCCCACCATCCTACACCCATACCATCCTACACCACCACCACTCTACACCCCACCATCCTACACCCCCACCATACTACACCACCACCACTCTACACCCCACCATCCTACACCCCTACCATCCTACACCCCACCATCCTACACCACCACCACTCTACACCCCACCATCCTACACGCCCACCATCCTACACCACCACCACTCTACATCCCACCATCCTACACCCCCACCATCCTACACCCCTACCATCCTACACCCACCACCATCCTACACCCCACCATCCTACACCCACCACCATCCTACACCCCTACCATCCTACACCCACCACCATCCTACACCCCCACCATCCTACACCCCCACCATCCTACACCACCACCACTCTACACCCCACCATTCTACACCCCTACCATCCTACACCCCACCATCCTACACCCCCACCATCCTACACCCCTACCATCCTACACCCACCACCATCCTACACCCCACCATCCTACACCCCCACCATCCTACACCCTACCATCCTACACCCCTACCATCCTACACCCCACCATCCTACACCCCTACCATCCTACACCCCACCATCCTACACCCCTACCATCCTACACTCCACCATCCTACACCCCTACCATCCTACACCCCTACCATTCTACACCCACCACCATCCTACAGAGAGAAGAAGGAGAAGGCACAGGACATCCGCTGCAACATCCTAGAGAGCATTACCTCCCTCACCAGGAACTTAGATGAGCTCGGGATTAAGTTAGCCAGCGACGATAACCTGCCCTCCAAGGATTATGTCCTTAGCATCGATCCTGAGGACTTCCCCTTCCCTGAGGTGAGTGAGAAGGGGTGAGAGGGGGGAGAGGAGACAGGGGGGAGAGGAGAGAGGGGGAGGGGTGAGAGGGAGGTGGACGGGGAGGGGGAGGTGGTTGGGTGAGGTAGTGTGAGGGAAGGATTAAGGGAGAAATAGTGGATGAGGGAGGGAGGGAGGGAGGGTAAGGAAAGGAGGGAGGTTGAGGGAGAGAGGAAGGGCGACAGAGGGTGGGGGAGCGTGGAGGTGGACCTTGACCTCAATACTCGTAATACCTCCTGAGTAAAAAGACTAGACACTTGACCTACCACCACCACCACTACCACCATTACCACCATTACCACCACTACTATCACTACCACCACCACCACCACCTGTACCTGAACCACACACACACACACACACACACACCTGTTGATGACGGCACCCAAGCATGTTTACCTGGCCAGAGACTCTCCCAGGTGAGCATGTTAAAGTTCACCCTTAATTAGATACCTGAGAGAGAGAGAGAGAGAGAGAGAGAGAGAGAGAGATGGCGGCTAGGTGGGAGTTATCTGTAATAAGTAACCCTCCATCCTGCTCCTCCCTGACCTCCATCCTCCCTGTCCTCCATCCTGCCTTCCATCCTGCCATACTGTAAACATCATTAGTCTGAGATAACGTTACATCACCTCTCTATCTCCTCACGACAGAGTTCTAATGCAATTTCGACTCCATTAATAGCTCCACCTTGTCACTCCTACATCGCTAATGACACCATCTTGAGTTCGGACTGTGGGGATGGTGTATTAGGTTAATGGTTTTGTTTCTAGTTGTTGATTGGTTTATGTTAGATATTTCAAGACTAGTCAGTGTTTGTGATTGGCTAATTAGTATATAGTACCTTAATGAAAAGAAATAACTGTTTAATTACCATTCTGATGTCTGGTACCTTGGAAAGAGGAGTCAATTGTCTATATTCTGTCTCTGTTTGTTTGTTTCCAATTGCTGTTTTCACTCGATTTCTCTTTTTTTTAACACACAGGAGTTCTATGACCACACGTTACGGCTATGGAGAGACGCAGGGGTCCAGGAAGTATATTCTCAACAACACAAGTTTCAGCTAATAGACTGTACCAAATAGTAAGTCTAAGTGAAATATATATAATGTCTTAAAATAGGGTGAAGTCTAGTATCTATGAGGGACTATATTATGTATAACTCTGAGATCAGTTGTGAAACAGTGAAGGTAGAGTCTCAATTTTAATTATGACGCTATTTTAGGGATATTTAACGTTAACAAATTAGTAAAGTTACGTTTTTTTCTTTTATTACCCAAATAACAGTAGAAATTTCACCTGGCCAGAGGGATATATGGTGACTCAAACTCTCACCGGAACTCCACTATCTGGGCTGGATTTACATGGTCTAATTTTAACCCCAGAGATAAGTGGATTAAATAAGTGGATTAAATACTATTATAACTTTTTCTCTCCCGTAATTGTGAGTTAAGAGACCTCCATAACGGACGATTAATTGACATTCAGTTAGAGAGAGAGAGAGAGAGAGAGAGAGAGAGAGAGAGAGAGAGAGAGAGTGAGAGAGAGAGAGAGAGAGAGAGAGAGAGAGAGAGAGAGAGAGAGAGAGCTAACAAAGGCTGGCTGTTTACACGATACACTGATTACCATAACAATATGATGAGTGATGAACCAGGCTCTTGTTGTGTACCCTGTGGGGGGGGGGGGGAGAGGAGGGAAGGGGGGATGGGAGGGATGGGGGGAAGGGGGAGGAGGGGGAGGGGTAGGGGGGCTCTAGAGGGGATACTTATTCGTTTAAAAAAAAAAACTCAAAACAATAACACAAACCACAGATTTAATTAAAATAGTCTTAGGGTAAATAAAACGTCATTTTTTTTAACATTCTGAGTGTACCAAGTTAAAATAATTCTCTATAATTAAGGAAAAAAATATATATCTTACGATCCTCTGGGAATCTATGTGCTGTGTACGTGTGTATGTATGTATGGATGAACGTTATACTCTGTCTGTCTGTCTGTCTGCCTGTCTGCCTGTCTGCCTGTCTGTCTGTCTGCCTGTCTGTCTGTCTGTCTGTCTGTCTGTCTGTCTGTATTTTTTCTTCTTCTTCAGCTTCCTGGATCGAGTGGAGGAAGTGAGACAGACTAACTACGAACCCACGATTCAGGTGAGTGATTGAGTGAGTAATTCTGGTGAGTGAGTGATTCAGGTGAGTGAGTGATTAAGGTGAGTGAGTGATTAAGGTGAGTGAGTGATTAAGGTGAGTGAGTGATTCAAGTGAGTGAGTGATTCAGGTGAGTGAGTGATTCAGGTGAGTGAGTGATTCAGGTGAGTGAGTGATTCAGGTGAGTGAGTGATTCAGGTGAGTGAGTGATTCAGGCGAGTGAGTGATTCAAGTGAGTGAGTGATTCAGGTGAGTGAGTGATTCAGGTGAGTGAATGAGTGATTAAGGTGAGTGAGTGATTCAGGCGAGTGAGTGATTCAGGCGAGTGAGTGATTCAGGTGAGTGAGTGATTCAGGTGAGTGAGTGATTCAGGTGAGTGAGTGATTAAGGTGAGTGAGTGATTAAGGTGAGTGAGTGATTCAGGTGAGTGAGTGATTCAGGTGAGTGAGTGAGTGATTAAGGTGAGTGAGTGATTCAGGTGAGTGAATGAGTGATTAAGGTGAGTGAGTGATTAAGGTGAGTGAGTGATTCAGGTGAGTGAGTGATTCAGGTGAGTGAATGAGTGATTAAGGTGAGTGAGTGATTCAGGTGAGTGAGTGATTCAGGTGAGCGAGTGATTAAGGTGAGTGAGTGATTCAGGTGAGTGAGTGATTCAGGTGAGTGAGTGAGTGATTAAGGTGAGTGAGTGATTCAGGTGAGTGAGTGATTAAGGTGAGTGAGTGATTAAGGTGAGTGAGTGATTCAGGTGAGTGAGTGATTAAGGTGAGTGAGTGATTAAGGTGAGTGAGTGATTAAGGTGAGTGAGTGATTAAGGTGAGTGAGTGATTCAGGTGAGTGAGTGAGTGAGCGAGTGAGTGAACGAGCCAATATATTAGACTGTGTTCATGAGTATTTATATAATTATGTACAGTATATATTGTAAAGTATTATTCTTCAGTATATCAACCAAAATAACATCACCATAATTATCATACATTTTAACGTATAACTATGTATATAACTATGTATAAACACCCATAACAAAACCATCTGTGACCTCCTGTGACCTCATGCTGTTTACATCCCCAAAAAAATGACCTTTCGTGACCCCTAACATGAACCCATCCAACAATGACCTTTTCTGACCCCTAAAAGCAACAATAATGACTCCTCCCTTCCCCCCTATATGAATCTATCCAAATATGACCTTCTGTGACCTAAGTTGACCTCTTGACCTCCTCCTACAGGATATTCTACACAGCAGGCGGAGGACCACAGATATACAGAAGATTGAGTTCGAGGTCAAGGTGCCGAAGAAGTATGGAGGCGGGTCACTTAACTTCTGGATGTTTGATGTTGGTGGCCAGAGAGGAGAGAGGAAGAAGTGGATACAGGTGAGGGGTGAGGGGTGTGGGGTGAGGGGTGTGGGGTGAGGGGTGAGGGGTGAGGGGTGAGGGGTGTGGGGTGAGGGGTGTGGGGTGAGGGGTGTGGGGTGAGGGGTGTGGGGTGAGGGGTGAGGGGTGTGGGGTGAGGGGTGTGGGGTGTGGGGTGTGGGGTGAGGGGTGAGGGGTGTGGGGTGAGGGCTGAGGGGTGAGGGTGAGGGTGTGGGGTGAGGGGTGTGGGGTGTGGGGTGAGGGGTGTGGGGTGTGGGGTGAAGGGTGTGGGGTGAGGGGTGAGGGGTGAGGGGTGAGGGGTGTGGGGTGAGGGGTGAGGGGTGTGGGGTGTGGGGTGAAGGAAGAGAGAGAGAGAGAGAGTTAAGAAGATCCCGGTGAGAGGCTTCCAAGGGCTTAAGATGGGGGTATTATTGTGCTATACAACAGAGCAAGACGAGAACCATAAGGACGAGAATCACTTTTATATATGAATATGATTTTCACTCCTATATACTGTACAGCGTCGTTATCCGAGACCCAAACCCACGTCTTCTCTACTGTATCTACCCAACGTCTACTTTTTTATTCCCAACGTTACACTACTACTACTTCTACTACTACTACTACTACTACTACTACTACTTTTAAAACAACAAAATTTACTACTAAGATTTTGCGAATGAAATATACCTAAGAGAAATTGTTGGAACTTGGAGAATATTTACCTAGTAATAGTAGATAAGTTAATAAATCGATAAATACGTAAATAAAGAAATGTAATAATAAATCAACACATATTTTTATCTTAAGAACACAAGGATATATATTAAAAGAACGAACCCGATCAAGTAATTTACGAACTAGTTTATTCTTACTATTAACGAACAGCCCAGTAAACTAAGTTCTCTTAAAAAATTAACTACACTATTGTATCTGATTATAAAAGAATTTCATTAAACAACTTTGAGAAAACTGAATAAGGAAATTAAGGTTTATAAGCTAAATTAATTACCTTTGTCATTTTACCACTGTTCCCAACTGATCCCAACTATGACGTCATAGGTCAGGCTTACGTCACACAGGGGAGATTTTAATTTTTTTGGCAAGTAATTTTTATTCCTATATTGAGAGTTAACTTGTTATCTAAACCGACCTAATTGAACGTATAGATTAGATTAGTTTAGTCTGATTCACCGGAGGGGGTTTTAATACAGGAAATAGCTTTGATATAATTCAGTATTAGAGTATTATTATATCATGGTATCAGTTTAAAATTTCAAGGATAAAATTGACTTCTTTTAAAAAATAATAAATATAAAATAAAGAAGGTTTATATTCGTCTAAATAAAAAAACTACAATATTACAGATGGTTTTAGAACAGGAGGAAAACAGTCGAATTAATATATATTGAAAATTATGTAGGAAAAATATACTTAAGAAAATAAGTATCAGCCATAAGTCACAATTGGCTGAGGAAAAATAATTATGCTTACATTTTTACTTGTGTTTATTTGGCTGTTATTCAAGAGTGGTTGGGGTCTCTCTCTCTCTCTCTCTCAATATGATAGTCTGACGTTAACCAGGATAAAACACTTAAATGAAACACTACTCCTTAAAGGTTAATGATAAATGGTGACAACACACACACAGTACCAGACATAATACCTGACATGAAGTCTATAGTATTTTCGGTGCCATTTTGTGTTATATCTCATAATTAATTTTTTTCTCGTTAATTTATTCTAAAAAAAATCCCTAATTAGGAGATTAAACATAATGAATTTATTTTGATTATTATTTGTTTTTATTTTTAAGTTTTTTGGGTAAAAATTTTTGTTTATCGTCTTTTGTTTTGACGAATCAGCTGACCTTTTGGGTATGACGTCACAGAGATAACATTATTGGAACAGTTAACCTTCACTACCACCACCAGGGGGGGGTGAGAGGGGGAAGGGGGGTGATGAGAGGGGGACGGGGGTGATGAGAGGGGGAAGGGGGGTGATGAGAGGGGGAAGGGGGGTGATGAGAGGGGGAAGGGGGGTGATGAGAGGGGGAAGGGGGTGATGAGAGGGGGAAGGGGGATGAGAGGGGGAAGGAGGGTGATGAGAGGGGGAAGGAGGGTGATGAGAGGGGGATGGGGGTGAGAGGGGGAAGGGGGATGATGAGAGGGGGATGGGGGTGAGAGGGGGAAGGGGGTGATGAGAGGGGGATGGGGGTGAGAGGGGGAAGGGGGGTGATGAGAGGGGGAAGGGGGGTGATGAGAGGGGGAAGGGGGGGTGATGAGAGGGGGAAGGGGGTGATGAGAGGGGGAATGGGGGTGAGAGGGGGAAGGGGGATGAGAGGGGGAAGGGGGTGATGAGAGGGGGAAGGGGGATGAGAGGGGGAAGGGGGGTGAGAGGGGGAAGGGGGGTGATGAGAGGGGGAAGGGGGTGATGAGAGGGGGAAGGGGGATGAGAGGGAAGGGGGGGTGAGAGGGGGAAGGGGGTGAGAGGGGGAAGGGGGGAAGGGGGGTGAGAGGGGGAAGGGGGGTGAGAGGGGGAAGGGGGTGATGAGAGGGGGAAGGGGGGTGATGAGAGGGGGAAGGGGGGTGATGAGAGGGGGAAGGGGGGTGATGAGAGGGGGAAGGGGGTGATGAGAGGGGGAAGGGGGTGATGAGAGGGGGAAGGGGGGTGAGGGGGAAGGGGGGTGATGAGAGGGGGAAGGGGGGTGATGAGAGGGGGAAGGGGGTGATGAGAGGGGGAAGGGGGGTGAGAGGGGGAAGGGGGTGATGAGAGGGGTAAGGGGTATGAGAGGGGGAAGGGGGGTGATGAGAGGGGGAAGGGGGATGATGAGAGGTGGAAGGGGGATGAGAGGGGGAAGGAGGGTGATGAGAGGGGGAAGGAGGGTGATGAGAGGGGGAAGGGGGATGAGAGGGGGAAGAGGGGTGATGAGAGGGGGAGGGGGGGGAGGAGAGGGGGAAGGGGGTGATGAGAGGGGGAAGGGGGGTGAGGGGGAAGGGGGGTGATGAGAGGGGGAAGGGGGGTGATGAGAGGGGGAAGGGGGTGATGAGAGGGGGAAGGGGGGTGAGAGGGGGAAGGGGGTGATGAGAGGGGTAAGGTGTATGAGAGGGGGAAGGGGGGTGATGAGAGGGGGAAGGGGGATGATGAGAGGTGGAAGGGGGATGAGAGGGGGAAGGAGGGTGATGAGAGGGGGAAGGAGGGTGATGAGAGGGGGAAGGGGGATGAGAGGGGGAAGAGGGATGAGAGGGGGAAGGGGGATGAGAGGGGGAAGGGGGATGAGAGGGGGAAGAGGGGAGGGGAAGGGGAAAAGGAAGAAGGAAAAGGGAGGAGGAAGAAGGGAAGGGGGAAGAAGGGGAAGGGGGATGAGAGGGGGAAGGGGGATGAGAGGGGGAAGGGGGATGAGAGGGGGATGAGAGGGGGGAAGGGGAAAAGGAAGAAGGAAAAGGGAGGAGAAAGAAGGGAAGGGGGAAGAAGGGGAAGGGGGATGAGAGGGGGAAGGGGGGTGATGAGAGCGGGAAGGGGGATGAGAGGGGGAAGGGGGATGAGGAAAAGGGAGGAGGAAGAAGGGAAGGGGGAAGAAGGGGAAGTAGTTGCGCCATACAGCTCTATACGTAACTAATATCGATTCACTGACTGACTAACCTACTGACGGCGTCTCTAACTAAATTACCTAAGCACTTTTCTTGAATTAAAACCTAACCTAACCAAACCTAACCTAACCAAACCAATCCTAACCTAACCTAACCAAACCTAACCTAACCAAACCAATCCTAACCTAACCTAACCAAACCTAACCTAACCTAACCAATCCTAACCTAACCTAACCTAACCAAACCTAACCTAACCAAACCTAACCTAACCTAACCAAACCTAACCTAACCTAACCAAACCTAACCTAACCTAACCTAACCTAACCTAACCTAACCAATCCTAACCTAACCTAACCAAACCTAACCTAACCAAATATTTAGAAACTGTGCCGGTAGCTCTATACACGCTTGTTTCTGACTCACTTTCACTATCTGGGACAGCTTAAGGGTATCTGATAAATTATATACAACAATAACAACAACTACAACAACAATAATAACAACAACTACAACAACAACACCAACAACACCACCAACAACAGTAACAACAACAACAACTATAGTCTTAATAAAGGCAAAACACTGTACAAAGGTAATAATTTTTTGACTCGTTTTAAGCCACAGATTATAAGCTTTACATTATGACGTCATCGGCGACAACAGCGTAAGCGATGACGTCATAAGCTTCCGCGACAACAGCGTAAGCGATGACGTCATAAGCTTCCGCGACGCTGATTGGTTTATTCATCACGTCTTCTATTTCAATATTCAAACATTGTTTTTTCATCTCTATTCCAACCATTTAATTATCTATTCTATCAACTATCTATCCATCATCTATCTATCTATCTATCTATGTAGCTGTCAGGTTTGGTTAGCTTTGGTTAGGTTAGGTTAGGATGGGTTAGATGATGATGTTGCTGATGTGTGTATTTTGGTCGATGTGAAGGAATAGGAGAAAAATTTATGTTATTCTGGAGGATGTGTTCGTATATAGGGGCGTCTTAAGGGATGTGATCGTATATAGGGACGTCTTAAAGGATGTGTTCGTATATAGGGACGTCTTAAGGGATGTGATCGTATATAAGGACGTCTTAAAGGGATGTGTTCGTATACAGGGGCGTCTTAAGGGATGTGTTCGTATATAGGGGCGTCTTATGGGATGTGTTCGTATATAGGGGCGTCTTAAAGGGATGTGTTCGTATACAGGGGCGTCTTAAGGGATGTGATCGTATATAGGGGCGTGTTAAGGGATGTGTTCGTATATAGGGGCGTCTTAAGGGATGTGATCGTTTCAGGACGTCTTAAAGGGATGTGTTCGTATACAGGGGCGTCTTAAAGGATGTGTTCGTATACAGGGGCGTCTTAAGGGATGTGATCGTATATAGGGGCGTCTTAAGGGATGTGTTCGTATAGTGACATTTCAAAAGATGTGTTCGATACTCCGGGAGAAGGTGTGCGAGCGAGGGAGCCATATCAGCAGGTCCCCAGAGCAGATAACAGCTATCGGCTTTGTTCTCTGTGAGCCACGCGACGCCCTGGTGCTGTCTGGCTCACAAGGTTCCTCTATCTTGTTTTATCTCGACTGGATTATCACCATGACGTTGTGTTTGGTGTCGCCTTCACCAAGATGAGGTTGTAGAGGGGTGGAAGAGGGAAGGAGGGGGTGGACAGGGTGGAAGGGGGGTGGAGGAGGGGTGAAAGAGGGGTAGAGAGGGTGGAAGAGGGGTAGAAGAGGGGGTGGAGGAGGGGTGAAAGAGGGGTAGAGGGGGTGGAAGAGGGGTGGAGGAGGGGTTGAGGTTGTGGTAGAGGGGTGGAAGAGGTGGAGGAGGAGGGATAGTTGTGATGGAGGGAGTTGAAGGACGGAAGGGGGTTGGTGGTAGAATGGTGAAAGGAGGGAGGCAATGGGAGAGGAGGAGGCGGATAAAGGTGAGGTGAAAGCGAAGACGGTGATGAATTCCTATCAAACCTAACCTAACCTAACTTAACCTGACCTGACCTGACCTAACCCACCTGCAGGTATTCGACGGGATCCAGGCGGTGTTGTTCCTCGTGTCCGCCAGCTGCTTCGACCTCGTCATCCGGGAGGACGAAGAGACCAACCGCCTTCAGGAGTCCATCGACATTTTCCAGAGCGTGTGGCACTCCAGGTAGGTCCTCCAGGTGTGGCACTCTAGGTAGGTCCTCCAGGTGTGGCACTCTAGGTAGGTCCTCCAGGTGTGGCACTCTAGGTAGGTCCTCCAGGTGTGGCACTCCGGGTAGGTCCTCCAGGTGTGGCACTCCGGGTAGGTCCTCCAGGTGTGGCACTCCAGGTAGGTCCTCCAGGTGTGGCACTCCAGGTAGGTCCTCCAGGTGTGGCACTCCAGGTAGGTCCTCCAGGTGTGGCACTCCAGGTAGGTCCTCCAGGTGCTGCCAGAAGGTGTGACACTCCACTGTTATATAATTCTACACCATTATATCACCTTTTAATGTTATCTTACACCAAAATACACTGTTAATCTTTTACTCGCCCCCGTTACAGGTTTCTCAAGAACTGTGGATTCATTGTCTTCCTGAACAAACAAGACATCCTGAGGGAGAAGGTTGTCAGTGGTCGTAAGAATATTGGTGATCACTTCCCAGATTATGTCACCTACAAGCTCGAGAGTAGAGGTGAGTGATGGTGAGGATGTGATGGTGTGGGTGTGATGGTGTGGGTGTGATGGTGTGGGTGAGATGGTGTGGGTGTGATGGTGAGGGTGTGATGGTGTGGGTGAGTGATGGTGAGGGTGTATGGATGTGGGTGAGTGGTAGTGGGGGTAACATAGATCAGACGATATCAAAGACTAACTGAAGAGTTACTAAGGCTTCTGTTTCTGACTGTCTGTCTGTCTGGTAGCTGTCTCACCCTCCAGTGTGTGTCTAGTAACTGTCAATGTGTCTAATCTTTAATATAATCTCTCTCACATGACATAATCTCACTCTTCCTAAGCTCCTGGAGTCGTCTTTCCTGATTTTAGCTACAGTGAGGGACTTCCCGCCTTTGCATCTACTTTTACCGCGGACCACTCGGCTCTAAGTCTGGTCCTTAAAAGAATTAGCACCTATGATGTCAGGATGTAGGGGGTTTGACTATTTTTAGTGACTCCAGAGCAACATGGCATCTCTGGAGTGTTTCAGTCTCACCCACCCTCTGGATTTAGATATTTTTAACTGGCTCGTGGTGCTCTGTCGACGGGGCTTTAATATGGAATTGTGTTGGCTTCCCGTCCACGTCTCTATGCGAGGTAATGAGAGAGCTGATGAGGTGGCCAAGTCTGCTGCCTCTCGTTATGCCCCTTTGTGCTCCCTCCCTCACACAGATGTCAGGTCAGTCGTCCGGACCTCCTGGCAGCTGCAGTGGAACTAGTGTTTGCCTGTCGCCAATGAACTGAGGGAGATTGTGGAAAATATATTCCCGCCGCTGTGAGACTGCTCTTAGACACAAACCACCTCGCTCACAGTTTCCTTATGGCCAGAGGACCACTGACTGTGAGACACTTGCTGGTAGAGTGTCTCAGTCATATGGTCTTGGGGAGTCGTTTTGTTGCTGAGTGCCGGCAGAGGGATGGATGGTTCCTCCTTCTCAATGGTGCTCAGCGGGAGAAGCTCAGCGCCTGGTGATGGGCATTTTAAATTTTTAACTGCAATAGTGGTATCCAGCCGCTTGTGATTTGAATATTATTCTATTTTATTGTAATTTTGGTTTTAAACGTAATGAACTTTCATTTTATTTATATCATAGCTTTAATTTATTTAAATTTTCTGCATCAAATAGCCACAGACTGAGACGCCAAGAAATTTGCTCACTCACTCACCCACTCACTTAATCACTCACTCACCCACTCACTCAATCAACAAACAAACAAATAAGTAAATAAATCAACCTTAGCAGATAATATGTCTGTCTCCCGTAAGTGCATCTCTCCCGTAAGTGCATCTCTCCAGTAAGTGCATCTCTCCCGTAAGTGCATCTCTCCAGTAAGTGTGTCTCGCCTCGCCCACAGATCGAGACGGTGAGGAAGACGAGGACTACTTGAGGACTCGTTGCTTCATCAGAGACAAGTTCATTGTAAGTAACTCATCACATCTAAGTTAACAATGAGAAAAGTATATAATGAGTCACTTATATTTTATGTGTATGACTTTAAAGTTTAATTGTGGAAGGAATATTTTGGAAAGTCTTACAATGGAATGAATGATAGCTTCTGAGTTAACCCTTTGAGCCCTGGTGGAGTAAATCGTCGTGATCAAAGGGCTAACTCCTCCTCCTCCTCAAAGGGTTAACTCCTCCTCCTCCTCAAAGGGTTAACTCCTCCTCCTCCTCCTCAAAGGGTTAACTCCTCCTCCTCCTCCTCAAAGGGTTAAATCCTCCTCCTCCTCAAAGGGTTAACTCCTCCTCCTCCTCAAAGGGTTAACTCCTCCTCCTCCTCCTCAAAGGGTTAACTCCTCCTCCTACTCAAAGGGTTAACTCCTCCTCCTCCTCAAAGGGTTAAATCCTCCTCCTCCTCAAAGGGTTAACTCCTCTTCCTCCTGAAAGGGTTAACTCCTCTTCCTCCTCAAAGGGTTAACTCCTCCTCCTCCTCCTCCTCAAAGGGTTAACTCCTCCTCCTCCTCCTCAAAGGGTTAACTCCTCCTCCTCCTCCTCAAAGGGTTAACTCCTCCTCCTCCTCCTCAAAGGGTTAACTCCTCCTCCTCCTCAAAGGGTTAACTCCTCCTCCTCCTCAAAGGGTTAACTCCTCCTCCTCCTCCTCAAAGGGTTAACTCCTCCTCCTTCCCCTCAAAGGGTTAACTCCTCCTCCTCCTCCTCAAAGGGTTAACTCCTCCTCCTCCTCCTCAAAGGGTTAACTCCTCCTCCTCCTCAAAGGGTTAACTCCTCCTCCTCCTCAAAGGGTTAACTCCTCCTCCTCAAAGGGTTAACTCCTCCTCCTCCTCCTCAAAGGGTTAACTCCTCCTCCTCCTCAAAGGGTTAACTCCTCCTCCTCCTCAAAGGGTTAACTCCTCCTCCTCCTCAAAGGGTTAACTCCTCCTCCTCCTCAAAGGGTTAACTCCTCCTCCTTCCCCTCAAAGGGTTAACTCCTCCTCCTCCTCCTCAAAGGGTTAACTCCTCCTCCTCCTCCTCAAAGGGTTAACTCCTCCTCCTCCTCCTCAAAGGGTTAACTCCTCCTTCTCCTCCTCAAAGGGTTAACTCCTCCTCCTCCTCAAAGGGTTAACTCCTCCTCCTCCTCCTCAAAGGGTTAACTCCTCCTCCTCCTCCTCAAAGGGTTAACTCCTCCTCCTCCTCAAAGGGTTAACTCCTCCTTCCCCTCAAAGGGTTAACTCCTCCTCCTCCTCAAAGGGTTAACTCCTCCTCCTCCTCAAAGGGTTAACTCCTCCTCCTCCTCCTCAAAGGGTTAACTCCTCCTCCTCCTCCTCAAAGGGTTAAGCACCTCCAACACTCTACTTATGTATAACCCTCCACATGCCTCTATGACTATTTTACCTCCTACACGCACCCACCAACACTACATACGCTCTCCAACACTGTACACACACACCCTCCAAGACTATATACAACCTCCAACATTGTAAACACACCCTCCAACATTATATACACCCTCCAACACTGTAAACACACCCTCCAAAACTGTAAACGCACCCTCCAACATTATATACACCCTCCAACACTGTAAACACACCCTCCAACACTGTAAACGCACCCTCCAACACTGTACACACACCCTCCAACACTGTACACACACACCCTCCAAGACTATATACAACCTCCAACGCTATAAACATACCCTCCAACACCGTGTACACACACACATACACACCCTCCAACCTTTTAAAAAAATTCAACATCGTACAAACAGCCTCCAACATTGTATGCCTCCTACATACTCATTTCCTTACGACACCTCAACCACCACCCGTCACTCTCCTCCTTTGATCCTTCTACAGGCGATCTCGAAGCAGGTGGTGACGAGGGAGGGGAGGAAGCTGGCCCCAGGGTTGATGATGCTAGAGGAAGAGACGTCGAAGGAGTGTTACTGTCACTTCACCACCGCCACCGATACCAACAACGTCAAGATCGTATTTGAAGACGTTCACAACATGATCATTATGTGGAACTTGAAGGAGATCGGTGTCAGCATTTCCTAGCTGATTGAGAGATGACAACGACGATTTAAGTCTTTAAGATGATATTGGAGTTAAGAGATAGGGTTTATAGGATGTTATTGAGGTGTCAGTGAAGGATGGTGGATGGGGTATTGATGATATCTACATTGTATATTGAAGTTTGGAAGAGATCGGTGTTGGTGATACTGAGCTGATTCAGAATGACGACTTGAAGACCAATATGGGACCACCAGCCTGAAGTCATCCCAGAGTGCAGTGCTGATGACATCCTTATCCTGAAGTAGAGTTTAAGTGATGTCATGTCTTAGCGAATTATAATTAATGAAAATTACCGTCTTAAGTGAGGTATGAAGACCTTAATATAGGTTGTGACGAGGTGATGAGTGTGTGGAGTCTGAACTAGAGCAATGTCAGCATCTTTTAAGTGACTCTTAAGTGATGATGAGGGATAATTCAGTGTTGTATTCATTACAGATTATTTAGAATTATCACGAGGTCTATGTTACCGAATGTCACCTGATTCTGAAGGTCGACGACTTATTTAGATGAAAGTGAATGATGTTCCGAGTCTTATAGGACCACTTGAAGACGACTAGGCCCTTCTTGTTTAATTCACCTAAAGATTATCCACCCTGACGCTAACCTAACCTTAACCTACCCTAACTTAAACTATCTTAACGCCACCTACCCTAATCTAACTTAACTCCTTCCAGGTAACGTTTGGAGGTTTAATTTGGTGACATACTTTTCAGGTGATCCGGTTTTTTTAAGTCATCAGTGAGATTCACAACATATACAGCATGTGAGATTTGATCCAGTAGAGGCAGCTGCTTGTGTGATGATCATTTCAGACTAGGTTGTACTGTAGTAACTTTTGATTCGGATCCTCAATAAAAAAAAATCGTATGTGACTTCTTTTTGATTATTGAGATTTAAAAAAAAAGAACATATCTAGTTACGGACAGTATGGTCGTGGTGATATTTCAACATTCAGAAAAATCCTCATAATCGGGGGAAATATTTAACATGCGAATCTTTGACAATTCTTGCTCAGTCCGTACTCATAAAGGTTCGCATGGTGAATATTCCTCTTAATTAATGGCGTAACTAATGGCCAACTTAAGCTCGAATATAACAAACAAGAGCAATAGCAACAAAATATATATTGTGACTGACTTTCTACATACATTCACATCGAACCAGACAGAATTAAGGTAGCGTGTCTTAACCAAATATTCATCATACGAATCTTTGTTGGTCTCAAGTTTTAGGGCTCTTACTAAACATTGACTTCATATACAACACTCTATAATGTCCCAGAGTGTGATACATCTGGTGGTTTATGGGGTGTTAGTAATATATTATGTACGGTGTATTTTCCTAAGGACTGTCTACTATAAGGTGATTGTAGATGGGCCTTAGTTCTGATAGCCTCTAACCTAATTTATTGTAACTGTGGATATAATTCTAGTCCTAATGTACCCTAATCTAAAGGGATATGATAGAGGGATA
Organism: Homarus gammarus; assembly: GCA_958450375.1. Classification (NCBI taxonomy): domain Eukaryota; kingdom Metazoa; phylum Arthropoda; class Malacostraca; order Decapoda; family Nephropidae; genus Homarus; species Homarus gammarus. The sequence continues at coordinate 1,838,959 of CAUDMG010002639.1, read as the reverse complement.
ACAGCTCTGGGGGCCCATTTGACCTACAACCTTGTTCGGTCGAGTGCTTATTACATTAGTTACTCATGGTAATAATACATTTTCTATAGTTACGTTAATTTTTCCGTGCTCCTTCTTAACTGTTGTTGACACACACTGAGGCCTTCCAGCAGTTTATTCAAATAATACGAGACAGTCAAAACAATGAGTTGGGATAAAGTAACGTTCTATGCAGTTTTAGCTCAACAATATTAGAGAGATTTAAAGATTCATATCAGGGACTCAAAGACACACTACAAACGTCTTTCACATACAGCATCGTGCACCTGTGAACCTTTTGATGTAGAAAACTTCAACACTGGTGATCTTGTTAAGCTGCTTATCTTCTTATGAAGTGAATTAATAATATAACCCACCAATATATTGTGTTTACTAATTCCTTGTTTGTGTAGTTGTTTACAAGTATTCCCCTGGGGAAGTGAACCGTGTGGATGACTGAAGGAAATAATGTTTGTGTATATGAGTACTTCAGTCAACAGGAACCAAGTGAAATTTATTTCATCCAAACTACGATTTGCTTAATCACCAATTCTGATAAAACCTACTTCGTGATGCCGTATTCAATTTATTTATTTATTTTTCTTTTTTTTACGGGGTTTAGCCCACCCGGGCACAGGTCACTGACCCACATCGGGGCCTGAGGGGCGAAAATACAAAAACAACAATAATAATAATAATAATAATAATAATAATAATAATAATAATAATTAATAAAATACCAATACAAACCGCCAGCCAACACCTTCAGAAATGTTCTCTTAATGTTTTGGTCTCGAGAACAAGAACAAGCAATAACCTGACAATATATCAACGTTTAGGTTCGCATCTCAAGGCGGACAACAATAGTTATCAATAAACCTTTTAACTAATACAACACCGGCCAGGAACACTCTCGGGGAGCCAAAATACGGATTCACAAGTACAATTAAACAACTAAACGTGTTACTGTTACTCTTTCAGCCACGCCAAGGAGTATCAATGGACTACATAACAGAGTAGCCGTCCAGAGTGTTAACTGTTGGGATTTATGGTCGTAAGATAATTAATAAAAGCGAACTTCAACTGTAAAAACTGCCTTGGATGCATTTAATAAACTTTTATCGAATTTTATAATAAAGTTAACTAAGTAGACCAGTGCTACGGGGAGTAACTGGATATTGAGGAGTTCTGAGTGCAACTTTACCTCTGAAGTGGTAGTAACACCCGTCAGCTGGTAGAATCCACCGGCAAGCATTACACCCATCATCCATCACTACCCAGCCGTCAGCAATAATAATCATTAGCAGCAGCACCCGTCAGCAGCAGCAGCACCCGTCAGCAGGAACAATACACAGAGACTGAGAAGGGCTGTGAAGTTTCGAGACGTGTGAATGAGGCCTCGACTCCTCCAGACTTAAGCATGAACCATCTGAATCCCAGTTTACTAATGAAGATAAAATTCTATGACTAAATCACCAATGAGAAAATAACAACCTAAAGTAATAATGATTAACCACTTTTCCAAATAGACCTTAATTACGCATTTGATCACCTAAAAATCATTGAGTAAATTGGTTCAGTGTTTGAGGCCAGATTCTGACGTCTTTAGTGGGCAGTGTTTATAAACGAGGTTGTTGCGTTTTTAATTGTTTTTTTTTATTTTATTTAATTGACAATAGATGAAATTGATAATAAAATATACAATACCCGATTTATGAGATGGGCAGTATCAGATATATTTTCAAAATTTAATGTAGAGATGGTCAAGTTATGTCCCGTCTTGTTTATTTATGTGATGAATTTTGAAGCGACTACGTAAGTTTTAATTAGTAGACGTATAAGTATTTATTCATTTAAATTCTCACAAAGACACACAGGGTCTATAAGAGAGGAATTTATAACTCCAATGTTATTTTACACTCCGGGTCCGCATGTAAATATTTTCATATATTTCCATTAAACAACAAAATAAAAGATCCGAATAATACCAAATTTAAAGTGAATACATTTATTTCAAACAAACACCATTTGACAAAGTGGAAAAACCTAGATCACAATTGAGAACTTCATATTAACGAAAGATGATGACAAGACGTACAGGTTAATCAAATGCACCAATATATACAACTGAATCAATAAATACTTCTACAGATAAAAGAACAAACATGTACTGATGATTTGTTGTGAGAGTATTATAATGTGACGAACTTTACATGAATGAAGTCCACAGTATGTGTGAGTAGTATTTCTTATTTTCTTGTAACATATTTTGCATTATGGTTCCTCTTACCTTTAATCTTTCACTAAAATAATCGTTTAATATAATGTATCAAAGAAAAATAATTGCATAACAACATCGGAGATTAAATAGTTCTAGTGAGAGATACAATGGTAAATTAGATCTGAAAAACAAAATAATGGATTCGTTGTTTATGCAGATCAGCTGGTGAACTGGTATCCGGAAAAAAGAAGTCACAAGGAAAGATTCCCACAACAAGTAACCATTTTGACTCATAAAAGAAGGTCATTTATATAGCCTCGATAAAGTTCGATTAAATTATGTTAGATTTATGACATTTCCCTGCGATTTATTTTCCTGTATTTGGTAAATATGCTTCATACGACTCTACAAGTGGTGAGGGAATGATATATTTATTCATCTTAAGGCACAATATACTCTGATGTGTCAGTTAACAACATCAATATATGTGTATAACTTAAACTCTACAGAATATTTGCCAGATTCATCAAGGCATCTGTCGTTCAAGGCTGACGTGTAAGGTTACTAGGATAAAATCTAGTATCTAATAATTTGAGATTTTTGGATTTTAACAACATATTTTAACATAAACCAAATTAAGTATCTTACATGTTTATATCATATAATACTAATAATAATTGTCTGGCTATAATATGGTGCTCACAAAGATGTTTTATAACCATCGAGCACTGTACAAGGAGTTCAGGTACTTTACTGATTATCAATAATTCATTTATAATTTCTTGTACTTTATACACAAACAATGGACATTCACAATATATACAGTTATGTCATATTTATCCTGTGTATATATATATATCACCTCAACATTCAAAATCTACGGTACAATATAAGCCGTAGGTCCCAATAATACTACTGTCTCTTGAGAGATAGATCAGGTAAAATATAATGTGTGAGTAACAAAGTGTATGAGGGAAAGAAATATTTCTCAGCCATGTTACTGAAAGCTGTAATACATTCTTCAAGATGCTTTACTTCGTTGGTTATGGCTCAAATGTCGAAGAAAATTATTTTAAAATCTTAATCCATATGTTGGGCTTCAGAAAATATCTTAAATTCTCCAAACTTATTGTCTAGTTTTCAAGCTCAGACAGAATGGGGGGTTAAATACCTAAACACACTAATACAGCAGCAACAATGGACCTCAATTAAGAAAGTAAATTAAAACAAAATATATATATATATATATATAATCAACGACCTCACCAGCAAGGAATCGAACCCTCGACCTACTGGGTGTGACTAGGGAGCGCTTACCGGCTAGGCCACAAGGACACTAAAAGCAGTTCTAGACTCTGTTATATTTCACACAAAGCCTGTTCATCGAGCTGATGGCGCCGTGAACCTCAATGGGAAACTGCCCGTGCCTCTTATGTGGTGTCAGTAGCATTTTACCGAATCCAGCTGGTATGAAACGCGAGGTACATATATATACTTCATTTTTAGTATATATATATATATATATATATATATATGGCTGACGAGAGAAAAATGGTCATACCTCAACACTGTCATATGAGCGTAAGTATAGCCAATGCTGGTGTACGTCCACCAAACAAATTTGCTTTCCCTTTGATAACGTTCTACACCTACAGTAAATTGAAGTCTGTCTATCTTGGGAATATAATAGAATACAGTATCTTCAATCTTGACACAGTTAGGCGTGTTAACAGCCCAGGTTATCTTACAGAGTTATAGCGAATTTTGTTCAGGGGAAGATGTAAAAGATTAAATGTTTTCAATAGTTTTCCCTAATATGGTGGTCATCACACAGCCGGGTCGCCGTTATGGTCTACTACAGTAGGAGCCCTTCCCCTTCCTCTCGGAGTCCTGGGGTCTTGCCGTTTATCGTAGGAGTTCCATTAGGCACCAGAGCCGAACTGAAATCGTTGAGGCTCTTCTCTGGCTTCCCGTTTACCTCTTCTTTACTCTCGGAGAAGTTGTTAAGATGCACGATCATTGGAGTGGGCAATCTGTTGAAGGTGAAGTCAGTTTAAGACGCGGGTAATGCACCTTAGTTATAATGGTTAGTGAAAAGGTTCAAGGCATGTGATCTATTGTCGTGGTTTCAGCTTTAGTTACGTATAATGATTGGTTGGCTAGGAATTGCTAATTATTATTATTCTTATTATTCTTATTATTCTTATTATTATTATTATTATTATTTGAAAATAATATCTTGGCTGGTTTAATGAATTTGAATTAGTTCCATCATTAGTACGTTTGTTTATTATCATTATTATTTTGATGGTCTCGCAAATGAAATGGCTAAAATAAGCTAAGCATACAGGTATTATAATGTGAGAATACAAAGAACAGGACGAGGAAGATGGACTTACTTGTAGTAGTGTCTGCCCAGCACTGAGAGCACCACTAACTGGCCCAGCAGGAGAGAGTTGAGCAAGGCTGTGGGGGAGGGAGGGAGGCACTCGTTAACTTACTGCACACACAAAACCAAGAGGACAAAATCTTCCCCGATAAATTCTACCTGTGAAAAAATCCTCTTTAGTAAAATCCCGCCAAATAATTCCCAACTACTTAGTAAAAGTCCATTAAGTAAAATTCTACCAAGATATTTTAGTTGTATAATTTCAGCCATGTTAGATGGATACAGGAATAAATATTTATATTAAGCTTCTGTTAACATTTCTATGAACATGAACCCCGCAAGGTGGATAGCCCACCTGCTGTTAACCTCCTCCTCTATTTCCCACTTCTGAACTTTACCGTGTACTGTACCCTTCTTGCACTCTCAGAGCTAGTGCTCTCTTCTCTCTGTATAACCAACCAACCAACCATGAACGTGATGAGACAGTCAGACGATAATTAATGCCAAACAAATCTGTATTTATACTGTTTAAAGTTTCTGCTGATATAGTTAATCTATTTTCTTCATAGTGTGTTTGTTGTTTTATGTGACTCTCCCTGCATACGACTGTCTCTCTCTTTCTGTGTAACCTGAAGGTTATCAAGTGTGTATACAGGCAATTCAGAACCTTCTCATTGTATACTTTCCTTCGTAAAACGTCGACAAGGGGAGTCCTACTTGAGTATAGGATGCGCTTTAGGGAGAGAAGGTGCTATTATGTACGTGTTACCCCTTGATACTTTAAAAGCTACAAGAGAAAACGGGAACTCACTATTGGCGAAGACTCTGGGTGAGATGGGTGGGAGGCATGGAATGGCTCCGCTGGGCACCAGGATGGAGTTGACGATGATGGCCTGCAGACGGAGGAACACCAAACACAACTGGAAGGTAATAATCTTGGGCGTGTAGTGGAAATCCTGCAGTTGTCTGAGAGATGCCTTGAAGCCCACGATGAAAGCCCAGAGTCCGAAGCCGAAGGAAAAGGTCGACAAGAGATAGATGTAGATGTAGGCATTGTTGGGTCGCATGTCCATGTGGGTGTACCTAAGGGAATGGCAGGAAGGCATAATAACACAGCCTCTGCAAGAACATCACCACAACCCAAAGGCTATATGATGTCACTTTTAATTATGCTCCTTACAATGGTTTATGGTATTATTAGTGGTATATAAGTAATCTTCTCACTATTTGTACACCTGAGGTCAATTTTACGACAATATTTTCTCTCCATCAACACCTACTGATCTATCTATCTCTCCTCTAAAATCAATTCTCTCTCTCTCTCTTTCTCTCCCCACAACCATGAAGGTAACTCCACTCCTATCACTCGCCCTCCCCACTCCTATCACTCGCCCTCCCCACTCCTACCACTCGCCCTCCCCACCCTCATCACTCGCCCTCGCCACTCCTATCACTCGCCCTCCCCACCCTCATCACTCGCCCTTCCCACCCTCATCACTCGCCCTCGCCACTCCTACCACTCGCCCTCCCCACCCTCATCACTCGCCCTCCCCACTCCTATCACTCGCCCTCCCCACCCTCATCACTCGCCCTCCCCACTCTTATCACTCGCCCCTCCCCCCTGTACTCCCCAGTATGATACTGACCATCCCTCTAGCCACAAAGTGACTTGGAAGATGGAGACGATGAGTTGGACCCACGGATGCTGCATCACCAGGATCTTGACGAAGCGGATCTGTCGTCTGCAAGAGAGAGGCTGTATCAAGTATTTAGTTAATGATAGGGTCGCCTCCACCACCAATACCAGGAGTAACTCAGCACCGCCCGAACATCATGATGGCGTCGACGTGGTCTTTTCAATTTGTTTATGACTAACATGATTTTTTTAATCTTATTTTAGAGCAATAAAATATATTTTGCCTTGAAGATACTGACGTTATAATGTGTGACTGCACTTCAGTAATTAGGTTTAGAGGATCACTCTTAGTGGGACCAGACACTTGACAACTGCTCAAAAATACGTAAAAAAAAATCTTTCAATTATTAGTTGTTTTGGTAAATAGGCACTAACTTAGTGGCTGTGGTCTTGGGGCAGATGCAACAGGGCCAGCAGCAGCAAGGAGGACCTTTCCAGGGCAACACCGTGCCCTTAATCTTGGCCACGAAGCGCGACTCTCCGCCGAAGTAGGTGAGAGTGAGACAGAAGAACTGCCACATACACAGAGCGAACCATAGCTGAGCCGCAGCATCCAGGAACAGGTTTGCTTTTTGGAACAGCAGTCCCAGGTAGCTACACAGCCCGACCACCTGTAACATTTAAGAATTTATTAACTGACTGAAAGAACAACTATAAGGCTGCCATCAACGTCCGGGAACAGTCTATTTATCTGGCACAACAGCCCCTAACGAGCCGTCTGACCCATGGGACCCATATTAATATAAAACATAATTATACAACATTTATAGTATGGGCAATATCCCTTATCAATCATTCCTACGATCTGTCATGTGTGTACTGTGTGTATGAGTGTATGTGCATTTATATATTCACCCCTATGTGTAGATATACAGTACATACCGGGTAGACGGTGAGGACGATGGCGGTAGTTTCCTTGTGAGGGGCGTGGCAGTGCTGGATGACGTGGGTGACGGTGTCGATGTACATGACCACCAGCACCAGGAAGGCGACCGTCGCCATCCCCAGCAGACACCAGCCAGCTATACCCATCGCTGTAGGGCAACACACTCCTCTTAGTTACCAACACCACACAAAACCAACAATTTATACATCTCTAATATCACACAATAAGCTTCACCCCTTTCCCAAACACAAGGTGGACTCCTACAGGATAATTACACCCCTACAACTTCTCCAGGTGGGTGTCCCTCTCATAAGAAGCTTCTCTAAGGAACACAAAGTCCCCCGGATGTACTATTATTGGCGTACAGAGCCACGTGGTAGTGGAGTTCATTTTCAGTCTGACTATTGTACACAAACATAAGATGGCGTAAACATTCTTTGGATAAACATAAACGAATGTCCTCTTTTTTCTTTCTCTCTTTTCCTCTGTCTGTTTAACTTGTATTTCCGTGTTCCTGTCTGTTTGTGTCTCTCATCTTGTTGCTGTTTCTCTGTTTCTGTTCATGTGTCTCTCACCCTGTCATTGTTTCACTTTCTCTCTGTTCATATCTCTCTCACCCTGTCACTGTTTCTCTGTCTCTCTGTTCATATCTCTCTCACCCTGTCACTGTTTCTCTGTCTCTCTGTTCATATCTCTCTCACCCTGTCACTGTTTCTCTGTCTCTCTGTTCATATCTCTCTCACCCTGTCACTGTTTCTCTGTCTCTCTGTTCATATGTCTCTCATGTTCATGTTGTTGTTCATATCTCTCTCACCCTGTCACTGTTTCTCTGTCTCTCTGCTCATATGTCTCTCACCTCATTACTGCTTCTGTCTCTCTATCTCGTGGTGTCTGTCAGGGAATAGAACTGACTGACTCACACGTAAACTCAAGAGATTAAGTTACTCGCCTTGTAACATGGTTGTGTGCTTATCATTCATGGCGTGAGGACAAGAGAATAATAAAAAAATAATCCCGTCGAGTTGATCAATTTCTATCCTACTAGAACAACATCATAACCTGAATAAGACGACAGAAGTATGTGAAGCGTGAGTGAGACAGCTATTGTAATGTTTCAGTCACGGTTATAAACAACAATAAAAACGACAGAAGCTGGCAGTTCAACCCGTCCTTGGGCACCGCGACAAAACATACGGTCAACATTCGTCACTTGAGACAGTATATACTTACCCCTTCACCCACAAGGCCATGGAGAAAGTACTCGATATATCCATTTGCAAGGTTTTATGCTCACTACATGGCGAATATAGACTACACCTTAAATATGGAACGAATATAGTTTCTACGTACATGTAATAAAGCAAAAATAAACGACGCTCAAGTGGATATATTTAGTGAATTCTTAGTTAGTATGGTGATCAGTGATACCTTTCACATGTATAAATTTCGTAGCAATTGGTTAATAATTATGGCTGGTTGACTATAACCTCTGTCCAATGTTGACCAAATTTGTGCAGAATTAAACAAAGCGTACTGAATCATGATGAATATTTAGGGGCCAAATGAGGCTCACTTCAAGAGACATTAATAGTGTGTCTCTGGCTACTTAATGTTCACACTATAGTACGACGCTGAACTGTGCATAGAAGAAAAATATAACACATCTTCTCATATGCTATAAATTAAATCTGGTTTTGCTTATTCGACTTCTTGGCAAGTTAGGATCAGTTTGGTTACGTTTAGTTCGACTATGTTGTAAACGGGTCTGTATATTTTTACATTTACTGCATTAATGTTTCTCATAATATATAACCAGTTGTTTATGTACGTATTAACATGATGCTTTTCTGTTTACATTTCAATCGTTGCGAGGTGAGTACAACAAGTCGGAGATGAGGAGTCAAGTGTCGTCGATCTTTTGTTTATATACAGTACATGGCGAAAGTACCCGAAAATTACTCTTCCAGCAGCTTACTTTTATTAAGTTACGATATTATACACAGAACAATATTTGTGAGCATAAAATGAATAAAATATATATATATATAAAAGTCACTTGAGTAGCGTGAAGCAGTATATTTCTTTTTAAATGCGGAGGAACAGATTAAGAATGTGGAGGGAAGAGCAGAGTTATCCCTTACACAAACTCGTCCAAGTTCCTCAGTAAGGGAAGGTACGCTGTCTGGTACTGTGGGATAGTTAACTAGCTTCAGCCTGATCACTTTACGTATTGGAATGTAGATGGTAACTCGTAGTGACACACACACACACACACACACACACACACACAAACGATAGCGTGTATCTGGCTGTCTAAATTTCATAGCTTTATTATTCAAGTGTGGAGTGTACTTTCCCAAGACTTACTGGGATCAACCCACCCTCATTGTTCTCACCACCAATCCTGACACCACTACCACGCCCTCTCTTACTTCCTCCAAAATTTCTTCAATTTCCGAACTATAACTTCCTTCCCCCACCTCTAATCTTCTTTCACCAGTACTACCATACCCCACCACTATCACTATCACCACTACTACGACCAACACTATATCATACTACCATCACTACCACCACCACCACCACTACTACCACCATCATACCACAACTACCACCACCACCACAACGACCTTGATAATGGGTGGGACTCAGGGGTCGTGTTGGGACCGTCTAAAACCGGAGCTGTCACCACCTACACCCTTGTCCCCTCACTTGGTCCCCTGTGATCCCTCGCCTCCGCCCCCTTAAGGCTTCCGCTTCCTGACTCCGTCCAACATATGTGTCGGGCACCAGACCCACTCCACTACTCCACCAGACCCACTCCACTGCTCCACCAGACCCACTCCACCACCCCACCAGACCCACTCCACTACTCCACCAGACCCACTCCACCACCCTACCAGACCCACTCCACCATCCCACCAGACCCACTCCACCACCCCACCAGACCCACTCCACAACCCCACCAGACCCGCTCTACCACCCCACCAGACCCACTCCATTACTCCACCAGACCCACTCCACCACCCCACCAGACCTACTCCACCATCCCACCAGACCCACTCCACCACCCTACCAGACCCACTCCACCACCCCACCAGACCCACTCCACTACTCCACCAGACCCACTCCACTACTCCACCAGACCTACTCCACCACCCTACCAGACCCACTCCACCACCCCACCAGACCCACTCCACTACTCCACCAGACCCACTCCACTACTCCACCAGACCTACTCCACCACCCTACCAGACCCACTCCACCACCCCACCAGACCCACTCCACTACTCCACCACCCCACCAGACCCACTCCACTACTCCACCAGACCCACTCCACCACCCTACCAGACCCACTCTACCACCCCACCAGACCCACTCTACCACCCCACCAACCCACCAGGAGGCCCCACCTGCTGGATGAGAGACAAAAGACGTTAGAACAATGTAGGTTTATATAGCGCCGTGTGTCACTCCTCCCTGGCCAGGAATTTTGCTTGAAGGTGATTGACACTCAGCACCAACTACTGTCAGCCTCTGTGACACTCAGCACCAACTACTGTCAGCCTCTGTGACACTCAGCACCAACTACTGTCAGCCTCTGTGACACTCAGCACCAACTACTGTCAGCCTCTGTGACACTCAGCACCAACTACTGTCAGCCTCTGTGACACTCAGCACCAGCTACTGTCAGCCTCTGTGACACTCAGCACCAGCTACTGTCAGCCTCTGTGGCAACCAACGCCAGCTACTGTCAGCCTTTGTGGCACCCAACTTCAGCTACTGCCCACGACCAAACACGTTAAAAGAAGCCACAAAACAAATATAACAACATAAACTAATAAATAGAATGAGATAAATTGTTCTATATGAATAAATTTACGAATACAAGGAGCTACAGATACGAGAGAAATGAAATACTCTAAATAAGTACCAACGAGAGGAGGAGGAGGAGGAAGGACCCCCTCACAACCTGCCAAGTTAAATGTCAACAGATAATCGTTTACTACAAACAACTGATCAACTTCAAAAACATATTATTATTAGCTTGACTATTTACAGATGTGATGGGTTTAGTGATGTTTCCAGAACGACCTGTGTCAACGTCTGTGTCTACGTCTACAATTCATCATGTAGTTCTAACTGGGCCACACCTACCTAAACGTCTTCAAAAACCAATTCTGAAAAATTTCATGATCTTTCTGATTTTTTTAGAACCTTTCTGATAATGATTAGATTGTTTCTGAAAAATGGAAAGTTTCTGAAATTTTTTTGAAGGTTTCTGAAAAATTCTAGAATGTTTTTGAATAATTTTATTGTTTCTGAAATTTTTCTGAATATTTCTGAAAAATTTCAGAATTATTCTGAAAATATTTAGAATGTTTCTGAAATTTTTTGGAATGTTTCTTAAATTTTTAGAATGTATCTGAAAATTTTCAGAATGTTTCTGAAAATATCTAAAATGTTTCTGAAAATATTTAGAATGTTTCTGAATTATTTTAGAATGTTTCTGAAATTTTTTTAAAATGTTTCTGAAAATTTTCAGAATATTTCTGAATTTTTTTAGAATGTTTATGAAATTTTTAGAATCCTGCTGAAAATTTTCAGAATATTTCTGAAAATATTTAGAATGTTTCTGAAAAGTTTTAGAATGTTTCTGAACAAATTCAGAATAATTCTGAAAATGTTAAGAATGTTTCTGGATTTTTTATAATTTCTGAAAAAATTAGAATGCACTGAAAATATTCAGAATGATTCTGAAAATTTTTAGAATGCTTAAGAAAATTTTAGAATCTTCCTGAAAAATTTCAGAATGTTTCTGAAAATATTTAGAATGTTTCTGAATTTTTTTAGAATGTCTGAAAAAATTAGAATGTTTCTGAAAATTTTCAGAATCTTTCTGAAAAATTTCGAATATTTCTGAAACTTTTCAGGATTTTTCTGACCATTTTTAGAGCTTAATAAACAACACTTAAAAACCTGGGCACTCTTTCTCGACGAGTTTGTATATGAGTTGGCCTTTACGTGTGTTGAGGCAGTGTGAGGGTAGAGGTTGTGTGGTGATTGTGGGTGATTGTTATGGATGTGGGGGAATGTGGTGATTGTAAGGGATTGTAATGGTTATGAGGGATTGTAGGTGATTATGGTGATTGTGGGAGATTGTAGTGGTTGTAGAGGATTGTGGTGATAGTGAGGGATTGTGGTGTTTGTCTGTTTATTTGTAATGTTCTTATTGTTTCTTTGTTAATATTTGCCTTTTCTTTTTTCTGTTTTACTGATATTTTGTGTTTTTCCGCTTCTTTCTTTTTTTTTTATTATCTTTACATTTTTTTTCTTTTTAGTTCTTTATCATTTTACTTTTATGATTTTTCATTTAAGGTTTTCCATGATTCCATTTTCTTGACTTTTCCAGAATATTCTCGTTTTTTTTCTGTGTTACCCTTCTGGTTTTTTCTTTGACGTGTGTGTGTGTGTGTGTAAGATCACGACAATATGTGTATAAACGCTGGCTGACTACTGGCTCAAGGACAAGTGTGTAAGTGGGGGGTCTGGTGGGAGTGGGGAGGCGTGGATGGTGGGTAAAAGGGATGGAAGGGGGTAGAGTGGGCTTGGTGTTGACATGGTGTGGGTTTACTGTAGTGGGTTCCGGATATGGGCATGATATGGGCACCGGTGTGGGTGTAATACTGGCATGAGCGCAGGAGTGGTGTGGGCGTCATACTGACATAGGCGCGGGCGTGGTGTGGGTGTGATACTCACATAGGCGCGGGCGTGGTGTGGGTGTGATACTGACATAGGCGCGGGCGTGGTGTGGGTGTGATACTGACATAGGCGCGGGCGTGGTGTGGGCGTGATACTGACATAGGCGCAGGCGTGGTGTGTATAGGGGACTCTCATTAAGCTAACACAGGTGAAACATTGCGGGACGTGGTGGAGCAGGGCACTGACGACCCTCTCTTGTCACCCCCATTAGGATCAGTGGCTAAGGGGAAGGGGAGGAGGAGGACATGGGGGGGGGAAGAGAGAGAGAGAGAGAGAGAGAGAGAGAGAGAGAGAGAGAGAGAGAGAGAGAGAGAGAGAGAGAGAGAGAGACCATCGACCTGAGAAATAAAACGGAGGCCCTCAACATCAGGTTCCATCGCCTCGGGAAGAAGGCTTGGGTCAAGCTCCTGGACGACCTTCACAGCCCAGACCACCTACGCTGGGAAGACATCGACGGAGGGCCCCGTAGTCTGCCTGCAGTACAACAACCCAACCCGCGATCCATCTATGTCCGTCACAGTGATCCACCTTAGATTAAAACTTAGATGATATAAGATCACATCTAACAAGTCAAAATCGAGTGAGTCCATAACGTAATACAGTAATAAGATATTAATAAGCATGTAATTGTAAAATCAAACTAGTCAATGTCTACCAAATTAACCATTGTACAACTTCATCCTAAATCCTTGGTTAGCTTAGTTAGGCAACAAACTCTGTAATATGTAAAACAAGGGGTGTCGTCCCTCTCTGTTTAAACTTATCTCCCCCCCCCCCACGACTATCTGTCGTGACTTCTCTAACCTTCATGTCTAGCTGTGCCTTGAGCCCCAGCATGCCTTCCATCCATTCCCCATCTTAACCTAAAAAAGATTAAGAGAGAACCTATGCGTGAAAGAGGAAGAGAGGAAGGATTAATAAGTGGAGGGATGATGAGGTAGGTACGGGAGAAGTGAGAGAAGTAAGAAAAGAAAAATTATATAATATTAATTCATAAAAAAACCAGTTTGTGGACATTTCTGCCCTTATCGAACCATGGCAGGAAGAGGGTCAATTTAATCCATAGTTTTAACCGGACAACTCTATGACACTCCTAAAACACTCGAAGGTGAAAAAGGTCAAACTTCACCCAGGGTCATGACAAGAGTAACCAGGTGTAAACAGATTATCAACACTCACATGTCTCTCTGATCGACAGACAGGTGCGAGAAACAACACCAAGAACACCACAAACACCAAACTCAAAGTAATACAACAATAAAAAAAACCTACAATTCCTTTCAGACATTTATACCTCTATAACGACTTCACTAGATAATGAGGCTGTAAAAAATAGTTAAGTGGATAGATTTCAGTATTGACGAGAGATTAAAACTTAAAATCAATAAGAGTTTGATTAAGTAGCAAAGAAAATCATCTCGACTCTGAAATATATTTACTTCTGCTGACAGATTTACTACGGTTAAAGTCAAGTAAATATTATGTAAACATCTCAATAGAATTATATGATGGATTTAACTTGAGATAGAGGAAGTTGGTAAGGGCTGAAGGTGGTGATACGAACTTGTAAATATGAGTCAGAGCTTCATTCAATTTCTGGTAGGTGAGCACCCCGTTGTGATGAGTTTGTGAGGGGCGTGCTTCAGCGTTTGAGGCGTGTAGTGCAATGGCGTGTGTCAGCGTTGGAAGCGTGTAGTGCAAGGGCGTAAAACGTGAGGGGCGTGTAGTGTGAGAGGCGTGTAGTGTTAGAGGCGTGTATCTTGAGGTATGTAGGACAAGGAGGTGTATCGCGAGGGCGTGGAAGGGTAATACACACGCACACTCACACACACGCAGGCACACCCCCCTGCTACTACTAACACCACTACCACTTCCTACACCAGCTGCCAACATTTGCTTCCCCCACACGTACGTTCTCGAGATGGCCCCCCCTACCCCCACTCCCCCCTCCCCCTCCTGAATAAGACGCTTCAACCCCTGGCGACAAGTGCAACCATGTGTGTGTGTGTGTGTGTGTGTGTGTGTGTGTGTGAGACCCTCCCCCCCCCCTCCCTCACACGTTCAAAGGTAAGATTCTCAAACACCCATGCGATATATTTCCTCCCCTTTTATCTGATATACGAGAGAGCGTCTTGTTACCTTGGATTCTCATTCAGATTTTGTTGGCATTCTTTGATATTTTTTTTTGTCGTAGGTTAGGTTAGCTTAGGTTCTGAATACTTTTAGATATGTTTTTCTTGTAGAATACTTAACCTAACCTAACCTTATTTTAATTTTGACAGGTGGCGCCATTTAGTTGAGGAAAAACCTGCATGCCCTTGGTCAGTCACACTTCCTGTTTCTTTGTCTGTAACCAAACAAAAGATCGAGGTGTTCTCATGTCTCCGGTCATGAGCAAAAACTGAAGCACAGATCTGTTGAGGATATTTCTGAGTTAAGTTGCTGGGGCGGTGAGTGGTGGGGGGAGATGATAGGGGGAGGAGGTGATGGGGGGAAGAAGGTGATGGGGGGAAGAAGGTGATGGGGGGAAGAAGGTGATGGGGGGAAGAAGGTGATGGGGGAGGTGGTGGGGGAATTGGGAGTGGGGGGGAGGAGGTGAACGTGACCAGGGTGCTATAGCCTCAGTGTTGGCACCACATAAAAACAAAAAGAGTTCTGCATCGTTAATCTCTAAACACCCAGCAGCAGTAGCAGACAACAACAGACAACAGACACAGACAACAACAGAAGCAACAGACAACAACAGTCACTCTGAGGAAAGAAGTCACGTAGCCTCACATCTCCAAGTTCCTCTCCTTAACATTTTGCATCTTTGGCACTTACTCACATTTACGAGGTCAGAGAAGATAATGCTGACCTGACCTAATGTTTCACGGCGGGTCATATACATCCAGTCATAGTTACAAGGTCATACAACACACAAACTTGACCTAACCTAAGAAGGGTCGCTAGCTGCAAACAACACAACGACAGATACTGAATAACTTTTTTACATTCCCCACAGATCAAACATTACAACATCTTAAACATAATTATTTTGTGATTCAGGAACCGGAGATGCTTAAGACTCGAGAGTAAGAATAAATAAATGGCCAATCCTTGAGCTTCTGGACCCAGAGAGGTGACACACAGAGAAACTATCAAGCGAGGTGAGGTACAGAAAGACCCTGAGAAGAAGACAAGATATTTTGTAAGCAACTCATGGTTAATTTAATTACAGATCCCAGTCAGTGGTGCCAACTCCTATTAAGATAAAAAGAACGACCACTGTTACCAAGACTAATTGGCTGTCCGAAAAAAGAGAGGGGGGGAGGGGAGGTGAGGTGAAATCCACGTTAATGCGGGAATGGTGTGTGGTGATTGGTTCTTATTCAGCGTTAAATGTGACGTGGTGGTGGAAATGATACAGTGTGCAAGAAAACAATCATTATACATCATACCCGCAAAGACGTGGTTTCTGCCAAGTCTGTCAAGCTGTTCTGAAGGTGGTGTCTGGTAAGTCGTAAGCCTCCAGGTAGTTGGCAGGAATAGATTTGAGAATGATAGGGATGTCATCAAAATCCTGACAAATCCATCAAAATTCGGGTAAATCCAAGTAAATCCGAGTCAATCCTAGTCGATATTTACCTCAGGTTAAGAGAACGCATCTAGGGATCAGTTAACAGTCTCAGCGAAGTATCGGCGACATCTTGAACGTTATCTCTCAGCTGTAAGTGAGACAAGAGAGATAATACCTCAGTTATGGGAGAAAAAGACAAGAATGTGAGAATCTTGGAGAATCCGACGCTCAGGATGCCATGACAACACCTGAGAGGAAACAATTTGGCGCAGTCCTCCCTCAACCCTCCCTCACTCCTTTACCAGTCCTCCCTCAACTCTCCCTCACTCCTTTACTAGTCCTCCCTCCCTCCTTCCTCTCCTCCCTCTTCCATTACTCCTCTCTCCCTACCTTCATATCCACCCTCAACGCCTTCCTCCATCCCACTCCTCCCTCCCCATCACCTGCCCCCCCTCCTACACCCCCCTCACCATCCCCCCCCCCCAACAGATCTGTCACTCTCTCTGTCACACAACTTGCCAACAGTCGACAGGTATTGCGTATAATTAATTACCACACCTGGAAACTCATAGACAGGTCCTGAATGAAAGTATTTTGAGTCCAGTAATCACGTAATACTTTTTCCCACCTGATCAAAGAATTTATTCAGACTTATCCGAACATGATCAAAGTTATTTTTTTTCTCGTTATCTTAAACTCGTTATCAAATTATTATATATTTGTTTATATAATTTTTAAATATAAATATTATTTTAACTGATAATTTTAGGAGCGATCCCAGCCAATATTTTTTGTTATTTTTAGAAACGTGATCAGATTTTTTTAGGTTCACGCTCGACTAACGTCTTTGACCAAAATATTTTAAAATCACGATCAACAATATTTCCTGTGTATACTTCAGTCATGTTTATATAGTCACAGAAATAAACATGTATGTATGTATGTATGTATGTATGTATGTATGGCGCGTAAAGGTGTAGGTAATTAAGTTAGGTAACTCAGGTGTTCTACTCGGTCAAGACTTACGACTTCCTCGAAGGTAAGGGAGTGACTCACGAAGATTCAATACCCTTCCCCTCCCTTCCACTCCTTTCCCCTTCCCTCCCCTCCCCTCCCCTCCCCTCCCACCCCAAAGGTAAATTAACACAGGTAAGGTACAGGTAAGGTCAATTGGTTGGTTCTACAGGTAATTGGTCATTATAAGGGTGATATATCACTGAATTTTTTTAAGTTTGTCGACCTTAACGTGATGTGGCATGGGTGATCCAGGTGTTAGGGGGATGATAGTGTTATGCCATCACACACACACACACACACACACACACGTATATATAAGGGAACCAACTGTGTATTCACGTCACACTCCTCTCTCTCTCTCTCTCTCTCTCTCTCTCTCTCTCTCTCCCTTTATATCACCCCTTAGGAATAACCCTTTAAATTCACCCTTTAAGGAGATTCGTAAAACAAAAGAAAAACACAAATCTGTTTATCCTTACATGAAGTAGAATAAGATCAGATTTTTTATAAGATCATAGAGTGGGTTCAAACTCTCCTTGACAAGATTTAATCCTATATGTTTTGTTTTCATAGGTAATCCAATCTTCAATTCCTCTATGTCATTTATTTATGTCTACATTTGTATTACAATTATTTGCTAACGTTAATTATAGAGTTAATTGATTCTCTAATAACTTTTTAAAACATAATTCTCTGTCTATTTTAACCTCGAGTACTCTATTGCCTGAGTACTCTATTGCCTGAGTACTCTATTGCCTGAGTACTATATTACCTGAGTACTCTATTACCTCTTAGTGACACATAGTTGAAACGTCACTAGTACACAGCTTCCTCCTCCTCCTCCCGCTTCTCGTTCTCTTTCTCGTTCTCTTCCTCCTTCTATTTATCCTTCTCTTCCTCCTCGTTTTCGTTCTCCTTCTTCTCCCCCCTTCTCCTTCTCTTCCTCCTCCTCCTCCTTCTACTCCTCCTGCTTTCATCCTTAATGCCTCCTCCCTCATCACAGTAGGACTCTCTCCCTGTACACGACCTTTCCTCTACACATAATAAGCACGCTTTTAGAAATAGGTCCTTGTTGCTCCAGAGTCCTTGTGCGTTAATGATGTCTTGTGCCTTCGTTAGTGATGTCTTGTGCCTTCGTTAGTGATGTCTTGCGCCTTCGTCAGTGATGTCTTGTGCCTTCGTCAGTGATGTCTTGTGCCTTCGTTAGTGATGTCTTGCGCCTTTGTCAGTGATGTCTTACGCCTTCGTTGTTACACATCCTGGGAGACGAAGTGACAAAATGGCAGCGTCTATGAGGCTTATTTTACGCCCAGAATAAATAAAACAATTGATAAAGGAAAAACTACGACTTAAATTACTTCTTCTTTATGTTAAATTGAGGTATGTGTCTGTGTGTGTGTGGGGGGGGGGGGGGGGGTGAGTACAGTTCTCCGTGTCTTCTGTGACACTTCGGTGACACCTTCTGTTGACTAGTATTAAGAGAGAGAGAATTCAAGGCAAGTGGAGGCTACGAGTAATGATGGTCCCACGAATTCTCAAAGATTTGTACAGAAAAACTAATCCTGCCAGAACTGTAGCGGAGTCACTTTCCTGCGACTTTGGCATTCATTCACCTGCCAGTGTTTGGTCCGCAGGTTAAGTGAGTCTCTTAGCCACGTCCTCAGGTCTACAGTTACGGGAAAAAATAATGGGAAAAATTTTGAGAATTCGGGATTTACGTAAACACGAAAGGCATGTCACTGTGAGACGCATTAGTTTCCCGATCCACCGGCCAGGGAACATTCGACCGCCAGAAGCTGCTGGCCCGGCACCAGGACCATATTAAGGTGTGGCGAGGCTGGTCAGGGTGTATCACACTGGCGGGGAGATGATGCCCCTCCTGATGCCACACAGGTCTGGGGACTACACTACTCAAGGCACCAACATTGTCACTAGGCGCGGCGTGTATACTGACGAGACATCACCACAGTGGTTCACTCAGGGTAAAGTGACCTGATAATGGAGCAGATGTTTAACTATTCAACCGAAGGATATTGACTAGGTTGTGCTCAGTGAGTTACATGACCTCCGTAACATAACATGGCTGGATACTGAACTGTTCAGCTGGAGTTGCCAACGATAGGATCAGTGTTCAACAACGGTGAGTTCAGTTAAAGTAACATCACTAATATGAAATAAATCTTGTGTATGTCTGTGTTTACTTATACAACCACAGTGATCAGAGTAGCGGCGATGCAGGCGAGATACAGCAGGTAAGACGCAGCAGGCGAGACGCAGCAGGCGAGACGCAGCAGGCGAGACACAGCAGACGAGACACAGCAGGCGAGACACAGCAGGCGAGACAGAGCAGGCGAGACACAGCAGGCGAGACGCAGCAGGCGAGACACAGCAGGCGAAAAACAGCAGGCGTGACTACATGTTCATCAAACCGTTGTGAAACACCAGAGTCACGTTGTTCCTGCGTTCACCAAGTGGTACACATACAGTGACCTCAGAGAACTCACCTAATCATTAAACCTCCACAAACTCCTTACGGATTTTCCCTCGCCAAGGATTCGAACTAAGGACCTCGAGGTTGAGAAACGGATAACACAAACCTCTGAACCACAGCTCATATGAATATTAGATCCCAAAACTAAGACAACGAGGAGCAGTGCCGGATTTAGACCTGTGGAGGCCCATGGGCAGCCTCTTTGTGGAGGCCCCCCTCATTATAACTACCCAAGAGGGTGGGGTGGCGAGGTAAGCGAGCCTAAACATCTGAGAGTTCCGGGGAGGCGCTGTAAGCCCCCCGGGGAAATTTTGAAATTTGATCACTTCTTTGGAGAATTTTGAAGCCATATGCAGTTATAATGAGGAAATTAGAACATTGAGCAATTTTTAATTAACTGTATATTTATTGATAGTGTACAAATTCCCAACACACACACACAAAAGTGAGACATGACTGGAGTCATTCATGTGGTTTCAAGTCGACCAGCCCTGATATAGCTACTACCGCACATGTAAAAAATAAACATGAATTTTAAAGAATGAAAATAAAAATAATCGAAATGAATAAACAAATAAATAAAATATTGTAATATGTGGAGGCCCCCAGATTTTGGAGGCCCCTGGGCAGCTGCCCACTTTGACCACTCCTGAATCCGGCCCTGACGAGGAGGGAAGATCTCTCGGATAGGTCGACGTTAGAGGTGAACTAAACGTCTTGTGAGGTTGTCAGAAGTGAGTTTGTATGATATGGGTCACTTGTTGAGACCTCGTGTTACCTGGTGTCTCATCAGCTACAAGGAATATGGTCAAGTGTAACTGCTCTGTGATTCGCCAGCTGTACTTATAGAATCACCAGGTGGTCTATGATGCACCAGCTGTACTCCAAAGATCACCAGCTACTCCGTGATGCACCAGCTGTCATTCTAAGACTCCCAGCTACTTCGTGTTGAACCAGTTGTCATCCTAAAATCACCAGCCGGCCTTTAATTGACCATCTGTCATCCTAGAGTTACCAGCTGCCATTTCACAGGCTCACATTGATTCCTCGATCTCCAACTGTGTGTGTGTGTGGCCTTGTGAAGCCACCTGTACCTCCCTCCGGCTGCTGTACCAGGTGGACCTCACAGTTTGTGTACAGTACGTGAAGGCAGACTGAATTCTGTTTACGCTTCTGAACTTACCCGCCCAGTCTTTCACAGCTTAACGCGCCCTCTTAATCCCCGGTTTCCAAGGAGACATTTTTCTGTGAGTTCCCGATTCTCTCTCTCACTCTCTATTCTTTCTACTTCTTTATTTCATGTTCCGTATCTGTCTCACTCACTTTTTCTCTCTGTTTTTGAATGTATCTTCTTCTGTCTGTTGATTTCCCGCGATGTTATGACAAACTGTCTCCTGATTCTCAAACGTTCGTACAATAAATTGTTCTCATAACTGATGATGCCCGAACACACATCTCAATGTCTTACTTAATTCACCACTGCACAAAACTGACAGGTAAAATGGCGCTGATATTACACATAGATTCTACCATAGATGTGTTCTAATATCATAATTACTGGAATAAAGTTAAATGAAACAAATCCCTAGAAATCCGGATTCAAGACCAAGAACGAGAATATAAACAGTTATGGGTGGATGTAAACAGAGAGAAGCTGGTGGGATACACACACATACACACACACACACCTGCACCACCACCCACGAACACCTACGCCCACATGACCCTCACCACCCACGCCCCCAAACACCCTCATGAGTCACTAGTCAGGCGTGTTGACATAAGCTCAGCGGGGCACATAGACCTGTTTACCCTAAATCCGGGCCTTATTTGTTGATCTGTCCTCAGCCCCCCCCCTAACTCCCTCTCACCTCGCACCCCCTCTCTCCCCGCACCACCCCCTCCAGCCAACGCCTTCCCCGCAACGAAGAGAGAGAGAGAGAGAGAGAGAGAGAGAGAGAGAGAGAGAGAGAGAGAGATAATTAAAAATACCTACAAAATTCGACATATCTTAACTTTATGAAGACAGCCGAGGCAGTAAATTAGTAAGACGTCCTATAAATACTCGACAACTCTCATGGACAGTTGGTTTGAGGAAGTCGAGTGGATAACTTCGTGACAAGGGTTCGAGTGTTGGGGTCATCATCCATCTTGACGTCTGTTTTGGTCATTTTTTTTTCGTTCTTAAACTTTTTCTTTTATTCGTTTCACTCTTCCTTTGTCTCTTTCACTCTTTCTTTTGTCCCTTTCACTCTCTCTTACATCTCTCTCGCTCTCTTATACTTCTCACTCTTACCTTTCTTTTACCCTTCTCTCCCAGACAGACAGACACGCCATGGTTGATCTTCACTTCCCATCAACTGGTCTTCTCTCACATCAGAGATAAAACTAATTGCTTTATTTACGCTCCCACAGCATTCCCTCTCAGGTCGAGACGTGGCTCATTAAAACTATCTTGGAGGTACAGTACTTAGTTTCCTCCTTCGTTGGGTACTTTTACTTACTTTCCTCCTTCGCTGGGTACTCTTGGCTATCTCAGAATGAGGCAGAGGACGCGATCGAAAACTGAGGAGAGGACGTCGACCGATTCACTCACTGTTTGACTTGTGTATACCAAGAGGTGTCTGTAGGTGTGCTATGTAGAGGAGGCGTGTAGTGCAGGTGTGTATGTATGTGTGTGTGTGTGTCTGTGTAGTTATAGATCTGATATATTATTACTGCTGTAGTCATGTCATCAAAACACACACACACACACACACACGTTTCCTCGTCAACCACACACCGTCTCTCACCACCACTTCCCAGCGAGTTAAACGTGTCTCTCTTCTCTCATATACCTTAACGATGTGTAATGACTAATGAGTGACAACGAGACAGAACCGACAGGAGTGACAGAACAAGTACATGAAGGAGAGGTTAATACACCATTGACAGCTCTTTGACATTTTTATGACAGCTCTTTGACAGATTTAAGACAGCTCTTTGAAGGTTTATGACAGCTCTTTGACAGGTTAATAACAGCTGTTTGATAGGTTATGACAGCTGTTTGATAGGTTATGACAGCTGTTTGATAGGTTATGACAGCTCTTTGACAGGTTATGACAGCTGTTTGACGGATTTATGACAGCTCTTTGATAAGTTTATGACAGCTCTTCGACGCGTTTATGACAGCTGTTTGACGGGTTTATGACAGCTCTTTGATGGGTTATGACAGCTCTTTGACGGGTTTATGACAGTTCTTTGATAGGTTTATGACAGCTTTTTGATAGATTATGACAGCTCTTTGACGGGTTTATGACAGCTCTTTGATAGGTTATGACAGCTCTTTGATAGGTTATGACAGCTGTTTGACGGGTTTAAGACAGCTCTTTAACAGGTTAATGACAGCTCTTTGATAGGTTATGACAGCTCTTTGATAGGTTTATGACAGGCCACACTATCAATCACTAACACACAGACACTACCAAGCAACACACCAGGTTAAATCACTTTAAGGGAAGACTAAAGTAAACAATGGAATTTTACACCTGAATAATTTTTCCATCGTGTAAATGATAAAAAAAAATAGTAAAGTGTCAGAAATGTGTCGAAAATGTGTCGGAAGTGTGTCAAGTTAAGGCATCATTATCCCAGCGCTAATGAGGGTAAGTCGGGTGTTTTAGTCATCTAATTATGTCACCACTACCATCATCTGTGTTCCTCTATATCACCTGCTTTGATATTCCAGCAATAAGCATACCTTTCAAGGCCTGAGTGCTAGCTATGACAGGTCTCTCTCTCTCTCTCTCTCTCTCTCTCTCTCTCTCTCTCTCTCTCTCTCTCTTTAGCGGAGGAGAGGAGGGGAAAGAGAGGTGGAGAAGCGTGGAGAGGAGAAGAGGAGGAGCACCTACCTGTCATTCAGATAACTCACTAATCATCCATGAGAGAGAGAGAGAGAGAGAGAGAGAGAGAGAGAGAGAGAGAGAGAGAGAGAGGAGGTGCTATTTACTGTCCAGGGAAAGAGAGAATTTCAAGACTCATACAACCCAGCACAGAGTATCAACAAACACTTAGTCGTCCTGTGTTCAGTGGGAAGAGGATCAATTCGTTTCTTTCAGTAGGACGAAGATCCATTAATCTCTCTCAATACAGGGAGGTCAAGTTACAGAAGAGAATAAGGTTACATTGCCAATACAAACAACAGTTACAGTGAATGGAATGACTCTTTAATTATATAGCTTCTGTATCCCTGCCTGTATTCATGAATTATCTTAATAAACAAACAAATAAACATACAATAAAGTGAAAAATGAATAAAATATCAAATAAAAAAAAAAAATATGACAAAAAATAAAAATGAATATCGGGAAACATTATTAATTACGTGACTTTTAATAAACATGTTTCTCTATATAACTAAAGTGCCAAGAGGTGCCAATAGAGACAGGCACTCAGTTTAGGGGTGGTGTGTGGCGTGGGGGGTGGGGGGGTGGGGTTGGGTGGCGTAGGGGTGTGGAGTGGGGGATGGAGTGGGAAGGAATAGAGTGGGGGGTGGTGGAGAGGGGAAAGTCGTGGGGGGGGGGGTTATGAGAAGGAGGTGGAGTGGGGGGTGTTGGAGAGGGGAAAGGCGTGGTGGGGGTTATGAGAAGGAGGTGTAGTGGGGGGTGGTGGAGAGGGGGTGAAGAGGGGGTGAAGTGGGGGGTTAAGGGGGTGGAGGGGGTGACATAGGGTTAAGGGGGGTTAGAGTGGGGGTAGAGAGAGGGGGTAGAGAGGGAGGTGGAGTGGAGAAGAAGGTGGGGGGGGGGTAGTATTGGAGAGACTTGCCTCGTGTTTTGGTATGTAAATAATTATATATATACTGTATATATATATATTTACGACCGACTAACCTGACCTTCTCTCCTACCTCCTGCGGCTCGAGGAAGTGACTCATCAAGACCATGAGTAGACGAAGAAGTAGATGAAGAAGTAGATGAAGAAGTGGATGGAGAAGTGGATGAAGAAGTAGATGAAGAAGTAGATGAAGAAGTAGATGAAGAAGTAGATGAAGAAGTAGATGGAGAAGTAGATGAAGAAGTAGATGGAGAAGTAGATGAAGAAGTAGATGGAGAAGTAGATGAAGAAGTAGATGAAGAAGTATATGAAGAAGTAGATGGAGAAGTAGATGAAGAAGTAGATGAAGAAGTAGACGTAGAAGTAGATGAAGAAGTAGATGAAGAAGTAGATGAAGAAGTAGACACACAAGTTATTCGTTTAATTATAATTTCATGAAGTTATAAATAAAAGGTAGATAAATATGTGAAGTAAACGAGAGAGAGAGAGAGAGAGAGAGAGAGAGAGAGAGAGAGAGAGAGAGAGAGAGAGATTTAATCTAAGACAACACATCTACACATATCTCTATAATTCGACACACACACACACACACACACACACACAGGAGACACACTCACACACACACACACACACACACACACACACACAGGAGACACAAACACACACTCACACAGGACACAAAGGACACACACACGTACACACACCTTCAAACAACCTATGAGTCACTTAACCATCATACACAGTTACTTTATGTTGATCGTAAGGGCGGCAAGCAGGTGTGTGTGTGTGTGTGTGTGTGTGTGTGTGTGTGTGTGTGTGTGTGTGTTAAAAGCATTCCTTAATTTCACTTGTGCTTTACGATGTACCGACTCTTGATCTATTTATTTCTTTATTTTTTTCCCTGAACACAAGGACAATAAGACCATCGGGAGCACCTGCCAGCTCTCCTCTCCTGAAGATGCTGAGCTACACTCACCCACGTACACTGCACAGGTAGTTCAGGTATATTTAGGAGGGAGGGAAGGAGGGAAGGTAAGGGCAGGAGGGAGGAACAACGAGGGAGGGAAGGAGGGGGAAGAGGAGAAGGAGGGAGGGAGGAAAAGGGAGGGAGGGAAAGAAAGAAAGAAAGAGAGAGAGAGAGAGAGAGAGAGAGAGAGAGAGAGAGAGAGAGAGAGAGGGGGGGAGGGAGTGAGGCTATCGGTCAGACAGTACAACCACGACACAGTTGCCAAGCAATTCAGGAACCTTAGGTACTCCACAGTCACCTCAAGAACTCACTCAGGTGCTCGATGTTATTGTCCAAGATTCGTAGATTAAACCTTCAAAAAATAAAAATATAGATAAGAAAAAGTGTCTAATTGCGATCGTCCCGGAATGGGTTTTGTATCGTTAGATAAGTGAACCGATCTGATACGTTCTCATATCACTAAGGGTAAAATTCTTAGTTCGTGCCTTTAAGAATCGTAGACCAAAGCAGCCAAGATATCTTTCTTTGTACCCGACGTAAGCCATTTATGTGTTGACCTTATCTCTGACTAATGCTGGTTTCCATTGTCTTCTATATATGATTTACAGCTGCTATGAACCATTGTACATCCCACACTCAACACAGACTGAGCATAAGTCTTCAGTAAGTGTCTATATTCTTGCATAGTAGTTTAATATTAATATTTATCAACTAGAGGCCAAAATATGCCTGTGTCTGGTTCACCATCGCATAATTCATCGCCGAAAACACCAAAGACTTCGAAAAAATAGGTGACTATTATTATTATGAACAGAGAATTAAATCAATGAGTGGAATTATAACCAAGAATCACCATCACGCACACTAACATACACAGTTAGGTGTTAAAGAGTTTGGTCGCAAGGAAACCACCCAGGGTCACCCCAGACACAGCTGTGATGATGTAAACAATACCCCCAGGAAGGTATTATGAGTGTGTGAGTACCGTGATGAGGACACACACACATACCTGCCCCCTCTCCATCCCTCAGCCTGACACCAGCTCTCCTCACCTCACACACCGAACACCTAGTTACTCCCAGAACTAAACCCGGGTTGTCAGAGATCGAACATAAATTTCTTCACTAAATGGACCAATGAGAAGTATCCAACTGGCTCACTTCAGATGTATTAGAGAGATATTGGTAAAGTGGCGTCACTATGGCACTTAGGATGGACCGTAAATGGATGAGTTAAGGGAGGAAAGTTGTGTGTGGCCGTCGAGGTCTTCACGCCTGAGGAAGGAAGATGTACAGGTGTGTGTGTTGTGGAAGGTCCTACTGCTGCCTTGACTTCTTCCTCACCCAAGTTTGAGGGAAGAGACTCCGAACGAGAGAGAGAGAGAGAGAGTAGGAAAGGAAGGGAGGAAGGAAGGAAGGAAGGAAGGAAGGAAGGAAGGAGGAGACATCAATAGTTTAAGGACTCTTCATGAAGGGTATGGCAGAACAAAGTAGTGTGCTGTGTTGTCTTCCTGTTTACCTTACAAGTAGCATACTCTTGACACTGTACATCAATAATAATAATAATAATGATAATGTAGCAGAAGGTAGCACACGTACACACATTCTTCTTCAGTGTGGCGGGAAAACATCCAACGACAACAACCTCGCACGGGGGCTGCAGGGCCTCGTTTCCACCAAAAGAGAAAATGATTTTTGATCACATCGATGTTGTTGCTGTGCCAATATTACTTACTGAACACACGTAAATGGCAGAAGGGGTAGTGAAATAATTGATGGGGGGTTTAGAGAGAAGTAGGAGGAGAGGAGGTGTTAAAAAAGTAGCGGAGGAGGAGGACTCGTTGAGAGAGTAGCAACATGTTTCAGAGACGGAGTAGCCAAGCCTGTCCGCGCCACCAATCAGCGCAAGTTAAAAAAAGAGATTCATCGCTTTTCTTTGCTTCACTGAGCGTGAGGCGACGACTAACCATCACTTATTTTATTAAGTGATTCAGGAATAAGAATTAATGTGTGGGTCAGATAAGGTGTGTGAAAGGGAGGGGGAGGGGGGGAGGGGGGGGTACCAGCCGCGGGCACACACGGTAAACTAGAGCAATCAGGGCCCCGTGCTTCGCCTGGTGCCCGGCCAGTAAGCAGACCACTACTTCCCCACAATTTTTCTCACAGTAGCGGGGGCGTCGGGCACGTGGCAGTGCCTCCCTCAGTTCCTCACAGGACCCCCGACGGTCAGGGTTCACACCAGACTCGCCGGGGCAGCGACAGTAACAGTGACTGGCCGCCCTCCTGCCACACCACTAGCAGGAAGTAGCGAGTGTTTACCTCAGTTTGAGGGAAACTAAAAGTGAAAGTTACACACATGCACGTAAACCAAGAGTATATATATATGTGTGTGTGAGTGTACGGGTAGAGCAGAAGTCCTCTGTGACGGCTGGTGGCCACATTGACACACAGGGAAGGTGCCTCACCTACTCGGCCCTCTCATACTTTTACGACTCGCACTGACAGACGTCAAATAGGAAAAAATATCTTCCCATCTGCCTTTGTGAATCAATACTCTGGACTCTGATGCAGAAATCAGATAAACCTTCAAACAGGTGATGAACTTTACAACGCAAGAGATGTAACGAAAGATACATATATGAACAACATAATCACTACATAAAGGTGCACTAACGAGCCTGAGCAGCAGGAAGGGACACACCACTACCCCACGTACCACCAGGTAGGTACTGTTGCTTCCTGACCTACTTGCGTGAGGCGGTCTGTGGCCTTCATGCTCGACACAGTATTATACAGCCCCGTGTTGTCTGTTGGTTCACAAATACATACAAGTTTGGAAGATAATATTGGCATTAATGAAAATAAAAGTAGATTGAAAGATTATAACAGCTTAAGTGTGTGTGTGTGTGTGTGTGTGTGTGTGTGTTTGGATAGCTAGACGAATGAATAAGACGATAGGTCCGTGAATAAAGTGATGAACAGTGACAACAACCCTGCTGGTCACTGTAACTTCACTGTACCGAAGCTAAACATCAACAACCACAACAGCAGTGACGTGAGCTGAGCCTCGTCACTCACACGTCATTCACACGTCACATTGGTTGCTTAAATCGTGATGTTACGCTGCAATACGCATCATCCATACGCTGTCTTACGCATACTCGTAAATTTAGGTATAGTTTGACACATTTTTGCGCATTTTCACGATGATATAAGTTGTTTTGTGGTATCATCCGCTTTATAACACCCACACCACATGTACGCAATAGTTAGAACACCCATACCACATATACGCAGATAGTCAAGGTTCAACAAGGCTATTTACAAATACTAATTAGCGTTGGGACAGGACGCTGACTCACCTGTAGGGGCGTGACAGGTATAACGAATGATGGGTCACCTGGGAATTGAGATGGAAATAGACGGAGGAGTTGAAAATAGACAATGATTGCTTCCGTCATCATCGTCATCATTCCAGTCATCATTCTCGTCATAGGCCCTAAATATCATCATTTTTATCATCATCATCATCATCATCATCATCGCCATCGTCATCATTAGTATTCTTATCGTTATTACTTTTATCATAATTACCATCATTATTGCTGTTCTAATAATCATTATTATCATCATCATCATCATTATCTGACTGACTCACTTAAACTACGACACACTAATAACATAAAGATGGCGTTAAACTTACACAGAAACTTTAATTATGACGATGGGAGAGAATCTGATACCTACCTGTACACCTGTTGTTTACTAATATTAAGAGTTATCGTCGTATTTCGTCAAGTTATCGTATTCAAGAGGTTTGTAGGTGAATATATTTGAGAGGTAAATTTAGTATAGAGGGACAAATTTACCCAACTCACGAATTATCATACCTCAGGCAGTGAAAGGTAATAAACTAATCAACATTCTTTATAGTATGAATCATCATCCTTCAGGTAACACATCATACCGTATGCCAATCATATTGTTTATAGTAGTCAATTATCTTACTCTTAAAACACGCATTATACACCTCGGAATAAATGATAATAATAAACTAACGTAAAATATAGAATAAAAAACAAAAAAACAAAACTCCTTTCATGTTAATTTAAGGTATTGATTAAAAAATACCTGAGAATATTTATACGACAGGTGTTGGGAAAAATTAAGTAACCAGTTGGTGTAGATGGCGGGTAAGAGAGGCTGCGTCATGAGGTAGTTGGCAGCGAGGGGGAGGGGATGGGGGATGGGGGAGGGAGGGGGAAGGGGGAGGGAGGGGGGAGGGAGGGGAGGGGGTGTATATAAAGGGTACAGGTCTGGGTACTTAACAGTTTTGTGGATGGTTTTAGTAGTTAAGGTTCTACGAGGCTTTAGTTTAATGAGAGGAAATGGAGAAGGCAAAAAACAGTGTGAAGAAATGGGAGTTGGTGGAGAGGGAGAAGTAAAGAGGGATGGAAGAGAAGGGGAATAGGGACAGGAAAATGATGAAATGAGAGAGAGAGAGAGAGAGAGAGAGAGAGAGAGAGAGAGAGAGAGAGAGAGATTATATAATAAATCATCTTCCATCAACTACTTCAACTCTTCTCCCATGTTCCTGCCACACACACACACACACACACACACACACATACACACAGACACAGACACACACACTACGTAAGCAAACACAGATTGCTACTTTCCTCCACACACCTGTCTCCTTCACACACACACACACCTGCGTCCCACACACACCCGCTTCCCCCACACACCTGCCTCCAACACACACCCGCTTCCTCCAACACACCTGCCTCCCTCAACAAATCTGTCTCCGGCCACATTCCTGCCTCCACCCACACACACCTGCCTCCACCCCCACACACCTGCCTCCCTCAACAAATCTGTCTCCGGCCACATTCCTGCCTCCACCCACACACACCTGCCTCCACCCCCACACACCTGCCTCCCTCAACAAATCTGTCTCCGGCCACATTCCTGCCTCCACCCACACACACACCTGCTTCCATCCACACACCTGCCTCCTTATTCTAAGCCTTAATACTTGGCCCTCCTGGCTGTCAACACAAACATACAGGCCACGTGTGAGGGACTGTCAATATAGGTGGTCATCTCTCTCTCTCTCTCTCTCTCTCTCTCTCTCTCTCTCTCTCTCTCTCTCTCTCTCTCTCTCTCAGATAGACATACTCACTTTATCAATAAACTCTGTAACTTAGATCTGTGAAAAGGGTGAGGGTGTGGTAAGGGAGAGAGGTATGGGGAGGGGGAAGGTAAGTGTACATACCTGACACACCCTGACACACCCTGACACCCTCTGACACACCCTGGCACCTTGACACACCCTAACACACCCTGACACACCCTGACACCCCCTGACAACCCTCTGACACCCTCTGACACACCCTGACACACCCTGGCACCTTGACACACCCTAACACACACCCTGACACACCCGTGACAATAGTAAAGCGTTCTTGAGTGTTCTCCATGCTGTAGACTGTGGTGGTAGTGTTATTTCTGACTCAGTGCTCACGCTTGTTGCTCGGAGGAATGTGTATGTGCGCATTGTGTCTTGTTGTGTGTGTGTGTGTGTGTGTGTGTGTACACGTCATTAAGAACTTTGGTCATCAAAGTTTAGGTAATTAACGGTTCCATACCTCCATCACCCCTTCCCTCCCTCACCCCTACTTTCCCTTCCTCCCTCCCCAACCTTTCCTCCCTCCCCCACCTTCCCTCCCTCACCCCTACTTCCCCCCCCTCCCTCACCTCCCCCACTAGACCGGCTTATTACACTTTATAATATTAGGTTCATATATATACGTCTGTGTGTCTCTCGGCTCTTGTATGTGTGTTACATTCTTTTACCCTACATCAAGGAAACAAAAAGATAAACGATAAAGTATAATGGCAGAACATAAAGGCAGTTTGTGTTGGTGTTGATGCGACGCCGTGAGATGCTCCTCCTGCGGTACACCAGGTAACACGGCAGCAAAGGACAAAACAAACCTCCTAAACTAATTCCTATGTCTAACCCCTAGGACCGCAGGCAGGATGGGTGGCGGTGATATTGGCACCTGCGGCGTGTGCCATACTGAGGCCTCCTTGACATGCGGCGGCTGCGGATCCATGCACTACTGCGGCAAGGAGCATCAGCGACAGCACTGGCCAAAGCACCGGGTTGAGTGTCCTCCTTATAAAGTTGTGTCTACCCCAGAGGCCGGCAAGTGAGTCCACCAGTGTTGTGCTCTATAGGTCAAGGTTGATTCTAGTGCTTCCAAGTCATATAAAAGCAGCGCTAAAAATCACTAGAGCCTGGCGTTCATGTCACTGTCATGATAATATTTATTCAAGTTACGCCAGATACTGTAAAAGCTCGCCCGCCTTCTGCTGGCAGTGACGCGCTCTTATGAATCAAATTTATTTGATACAATAACCTAAGAAGTAATTAAATGTTTCTGCATATTTTATTTTACTAACAAGTTGTTTACATAATCTCCTGGGTCACGATCTCAAAGACTCATACAGTTGTGTTATTATCCCTTATTGAGGATACAACGAGTCTCAATGCAATTTTGACCTTACGGTATATGTTGCAGTCTCCTATAAGCCGTAGTTAGTGAGTATGTTAACTTCACCCTCATTGACTTGCCTACAGAGTTAAAGAGCTATGTGCTGATCTTTAAGTTTCAGGACCCATAAAACCGCATTTATGAAACATTCTGAGATAGAGTAACTTTACAGGCACATGGTGGCGTCGCGGAAGTTAACGGCGGGGCAGATGCTGGTGTACGAGTCTCCGGTGGTGGTGGCTCCACTGTCCATCTGCCCTCTCTTGTGTCTAGGCTGTCATGGCGCCATCACAGGTGACGACTTTCCTCGCTGTCCCAAGTGCTGGTGGCCCTTGTGCTCCCTCGCCTGTGCCTCCAGCCGTCTACACAAGGGAGAGTGTGCCATTCTGGCTCTCGACACCAAACACATAGCACCACCTACAGAGCAAGGCGAGACGCCACGCTACGACGTCATCGCTCCAATTCGTTGCCTCCTGCTGCAGTCTACCAATCCTTCAGGCTGGCAGACCATCCTCGACATGGCCCACCACTCAGAGCGGCGTCAACTCAACAAAGAAGAACAACACCTGATCACAGTCCGCTACCTGTCTGATGTCCTCAAGCTCGACTTTGATTTAGATATTTTAAATCAAGCGCGAGGCGCCGTCGCCACAAACGGCATGGAAATAAGGAGTGATAAAAATACAAGAGTTAGAGCCATGTACCCGTTGATACGACTGTTCAACAACTCGTGTGCACCCAACGTACATCTGTCCGTCGCCTATAACGGGATGATACAGGCCAGGACAACGGTGCCCGTCTCTGTCGGGGAACCTCTCTGTATTTGCTACACGGGGGCGCTCATGCCTATTTGGGAGCGTAACGAAACATTAACGTTGTCTTATCACTTTTCCTGTAACTGTCCCCGCTGTGGGGACCCGACTGAACTAGGAACACATTTCTCCTCCCCAAGATGCCCAGACTGTGTGCAGTCCTACCTCCTGCCGTGCACCTGGCTGGGCGAAACTGTGTGGAGATGTAAAATTTGTAAACAGGAGGAAAGCAACGCCCAGGTTCTAGAGGACGTCAAAACTTGGCTTCAGAGGATAGAAATGGATGACATATTCAGTGGATGTTCCTTGAAGCGGTCGAAGGCGGCGCTGCAGGAGGTAGAGGACGACTTTCACCCGCAACACTACGTCTGGATGCGGGCGGCGCACTCTGCCTTATACCGAATGAGCGACAACAACACAGAACAGGGACTGAACATACGGATTAAAATCTGGAAGAGACTCGTGGCTCTGTACACCGTACTCGAGCCTGGCCTCACCAAGAGACGAGGTGAGGATCCTGGGTGACGATGACGAGGAAGACGACGCCGTGTCATCGCTATATTCCCTCTAGTTGTGTTGGTTTTTATTTCCTCTCGGAATTTTTCACTTCCGACAGGTTGTCTCCCAGACCAGTAAAGGAAAGCTCGCGGGAAGAGGTCAGTCAGTTTACAGATACACTTGTTGACAGTAGTGATAGTATAGTGAAGAGTTGACGCTTCCCCTGCAGTTCACCGGACCTCAGATGACAGAGTCCTGTGTCTTCAT
Source organism: Homarus gammarus (assembly GCA_958450375.1). Classification (NCBI taxonomy): domain Eukaryota; kingdom Metazoa; phylum Arthropoda; class Malacostraca; order Decapoda; family Nephropidae; genus Homarus; species Homarus gammarus. The sequence goes on along the minus strand of CAUDMG010002639.1, from coordinate 1,804,998 downwards.
GGTAGACTAAGTACACCCTCCTCCTCCTCCTCTTGTTCTAATAAACTATCTTCTAACTTACTGGTTCAGGTAAATCTAAATACACCTGAATATTGCAGATATAATATATTCATTAGTAAATGCACACAGACTGTCGAGATGGTTGACTCTGGGGGTACAAAGTCGTAAGCCCTATTGTATAATGGTAGATGAGCGGAGGCAGAGTTGAGAGCGTGTAAACAAACCAAACATGAAACGATCATCACAGATTTCAGATTTGTCTCACAGTTTATTTCAGATTTCTATTATTTTATCTATTACAGAATATAAACAAAACAACACGTTTCTTGGTGCTAACTGAGGTCCTCTCTTGTAACAATTAATGTCCCATACACAATTAAACACACCATTTAGGCAACACGTCCAACATCACAACCATTTCTCCCAGTACAGTACAGTACAGTACAGTACAGCACAGCACAGTACAGTACAGCACAGCACAGCACAGCACAGCACAGCACAGCACAGTACAGTACAGTACAGCACAGTGCAGTACAGTACAGTACAGTACAGCACAGTACAGGATAACCAGCGCTGGTCTAAGTCCACCTAACTGACATAACCGTAACTTACTTCTTGCCCCAGACACGAGCAAAGAACGTAACTCTATTAATAGATAACCTCAAGATTGAGGAACATTTAATAACTGTCTAATAAGATCTAATAAAGATGAAATATATTTTTTTCTTAGTATACAGAGTCTCAGTAGAAGCCTCGTCTCTCACTAGGCTTCTATAAAACACACGGAGAAGCGTGTGGTGTGAGCAGTGACGAGAGACAAGAGAACGTTTCTTTATAATAGTCTGCGGTTAAAATACTCTTTAAATAGCGAGTTAGTTTGTAAACGTTATAGTTCAGGAGGTGATCCCTTGAGGCCCGAGACTCTCACAAGGGCCCTGAAGTATGTAGTAACCCCCCTTTAATTTTATACACTATAGATTATAGAAGTCATAGAGATCACTTTCCTTTTATAGTTTTCAGGTAGAGGGATGATTAACCTATATACTGAGATGAATAACACTCTTAAACAACATTCATAAACAAATAAAATCACTCCAAGGGAAATTTATATAAGGATTTTGGCGAAGAGTTAGCATTGTCCGTTTTCTTCTTCTCTCAGGTGGAGGGATAACTTCGAAAGACATCCATTACTTGCACTGCTGAAGAAACTTGTCCTGCTCTATAGGTATGTCGCTGCTGGAGACGGGGATTATCATGCTGAGGGCGGCGCAGCTGGAGCATAGAGAGGGTGATCCCTTCATGCCCGAGCTCCTGGAGCGAGTGAGGACGGTTGTCAAGTACCTGGATGAGGCGTCGCAGATCCTGAACATGGAGCCGACGGAGTCTAAAGGGCCGGCAATGGTGCAGAAGACAGAGGAGGTGAAGGCAGAGGCTGAGCAGTTCCTACAGCGTCTGGATTCTGAGACAGTGCGGGCTGAGTGAGAGAGAGAGAGAGAGAGAGAGAGAGAGAGAGAGAGAGAGAGAGAGAGAGAGAGAGAGAGAGAGAGTTCCGCCATAGACGACCCTCTTAGACGTGTTATCCTCACAACATTATTCCACGTGTTTCATCAACAGTGTCGGTGTGATGAAAGGATCTCTGACTTTGATATACATTAAGTACACTTATTTTTTTCCCCATTTTACAAACATCAAGACTACAGCTTGATGCGCGTCCTCGTAAAGGTCTTATTTAACTGGACAGCTTCTAGACTACTGACAGAGACGTGAAGACCAAAAGAACATAATATTGACCAACAGTGTAAAGACATCGGGAGTATCTAACTTCTTCTTAAAGCTTAATATTAAGAGTGTCACTGTACATGTTAGATTTAGCGCTCTTTTAACCTTTGACCTATATCTGTGACTTCTGACCTGTAGCTGTGACCTCCGACCTGTAGCTCTGACCAGTAACTGTGACCTCTAATCTGTAGCTGTGACCTCCGACCTGTAGCTCTGACCAGTAACTGTGACCTCTAATCTGTAGATGTGACCTCCGACCTGTAGCTCTGACCAGTAACTGTGACCTCTAATCTGTAGCTGTGACCTTTGACCTGTAGCTCTGACCTCTGACCTGTAACTGTGACCTCTAAACTGTAGCTGTGACCTCTGACCTATAGCTGTGACCTCTGACCAGAAGCTATGACCTCTAACCTTTAGTTGTGATCTCTGACATGTGGCTGTGGCCTCTGACCAGAAGCTGTGACCTCTGACCTGCAGTTGTGACCTCTTATCTGCAGTTGTGACTTCTGATATGCAGTTGTGACCTCTGACCTGTGACCTGGATACATTTTTGCCGTTATCATCATAATATCCGTAACCATCGAAGAGTTAGACTACAGACGACACTCAACCAAGAACATGTCACAATAGGTCCGTTTTCAAGTACAGTACGTGTAAGGACTGGGGACCATTGAGACAGTCGCCGTTGTTCAGTTTGATAAGCCCCTTAGGATTAATGAACTAATAATAATTTTTTTTTCTTCGCTATTTTAACATATTTATTTTAATGTATTTTTTACTTGACTTTAAAATAAAATCGATGTTTTTTTTTTTTGAGAACGGAGATTTATTATTTACTGGACAATTTAATTTTTTTTTTTGTCAATTAAATGAACAAAAAAAAAAAATAATAAATGGTTCAATTCTGTGATTGTGTTTGATGACCTAAAAGGGGGAGGGAGGGGGGAAGGAGGGGTAGAAGGGGGGGGAAGGAGGGGGGCGGAAATGAAGGGGAGATTGCGGAATGTCGAGGCTCAGAGCTAGGATAGGGAGAAGTGAGGTAGGTATCTAGATGAGGGATAGAACAGAAGGGATAGGGTGCTAGGACAGGGGAAACTCAGGCATCCAAGGGAGCTGAGAGGACGGAGCTAGGACAGGGGAAACTCAGGCATCCAAGGGAGCTGAGAGGACGGAGCTAGGACAGGGGAAACTCAGGCATCCAAGAGAGCTGAGAGGACGGAGCTAGGACAGGGGAAACTCAGGCATCCAAGGGAGCTGAGAGGACAGAGCTAGGACAGGGGAAACTCAGGCATCCAAGGGAGCTGAGAGGACGGAGCTAGGACAGAGGAAACTGAGGTATGTGAGCGAGGGAGGGAGATGTGGCGAGGGATGAGGCACAAATAGCCAAGAATGTTGAACCTCTCTCAGACACCGAGAGTAGACAACCCACAAAGTTCTCCACTCCATACCTTATAACACTGCCAGGGGGTGGGAGGGGAGGGGGAGGGAGGGGGAGGGTGAAGGGGAGGGGGAAGGAAAGGAAGGAGGGGACAAATAGGTTAGATAAACACCCTCTTGGTCAAACCTTGGTGAGTACACGACCCCTTGGCAGAGGAGACCAACAGCTGGTTAATGTATACATAACACACGACTTAACATGTTCAGTGTTGATTTTTACTGAGAGAGAGAGAGAGAGAGAGAGAGAGAGAGAGAGAGAGAGGATATGTTTCTCCCTCTCTCTCTCTCTCTCACCTCTACACATCAAAGTGAGACACAACACACTCACAGGTAAGAACATAAAGATATTTTAATGTCATACAAAAAAACATTACATTTTTTTAACCCTGATTTATTGTTCATTTCTCCTCGTATCTTACCTCTCTCTCTCTCTCTCTCTCTCTCTCTCTCTCTCTCTCTCTCACTTTAATATATATTCATAGAAGATTAGGTTAGGTTAGGTTACGTTAGGGTTACGTTAGTTTACGTTAGTTTAGGTTAGGTAACGTTAGGGTTACGTTACGTTAGTTTAGGTTAGGTTAGGTTAGGTTAGGTTAGGTTAGGTTACGTTAGTTTAGGTTAGGTTAGTTTAGCTTAGGTTAGGTTAGGTTAGTTTACGTTAGTTTAGCTTAGGTTAGGTTAGGTTAGGTTAGTTTACGTTAGTTTAGGTTAGGTTAGGTTAGGTTCCGTTACGTTTGTTTAGGTTAGGTTAGTTTAGGTTAGGTTAGGTTAGGTTAGGTTAGGTTTAAACACACGCCACAAAACTTCAGAAAGTGCCACATGAACTCCACAAAGTACCAAGACACTACAGAAGGTGCCAAACTACGAGATAGAGAGTGCCAAGTTACCGAATAAAAGTGCCAAAATATTTCATAACGTGACGTCGGGACTGAATGACGTAATACATTAGGGGGAAGACATAATACTATTCATTGATGTGATGCAAATGACGTCACTTCCGGCATCACAACCTGAAGGAACTGACGATCCAGAGAGAGAGAGAGAGAGAGAGAGAGAGAGAGAGAGAGAGAGAGAGAGAGAGAGAGAGTGCCAAACCAACACTGTCCACAAATGTTCATAACTACACATACATTTATCAGACTTGGCAGGACAACCTTCGGGGCCAGTTGCTAATGCTCGCCCCACTAACTTAAACCTATTTCCGTATACAAGCATCAAGGTCACTCACTACACAACTACGCAAAACAATGACTCATTTTTGCTATATAATTAAGACTATAGTAACAGTGACTCAAAGAAAACGGTGTGTAAAGGAAACAGGAATTAAGAGTGTATTTTCTTCTGTTATATTGCTGTATGATTTTGAACACTGATATAAAAAGAACAGTATATATGTTTTATATCGCTATATTCCTGTATGTTAATATGGAAGTAAAGCAATGGTGATTTTCGACTAACTTTAATATTTTTGGGTGACTTCTATATAATTTGTACACCATTATGTTCCTATATGGATTCAACACTGAAATTAAAAAATAATATACATTTTATATAATTATTTTCCTATAAGTTGACAATGAGTAATATTTAAGAATAGAAAAAAAAAATACACAATCCTTATCTTACCGAAATATGTAACTTTTGTTTCGTGTCATCATGAATCTGGTCTTTTAAACATTGAAATTTTATTGGAAACCTAAACATCAACTTAAAATTCTGCTACGTCATAGAATTACATTACTAGAAATATATAATTATTTGAAGGAAAGAAACTATGTTATATTTGCAACACGAAAGAATTGTTTATCAAAATTTGTCTGCCAATACAACGGTTTTATGAGTTGTCTTATAGATCATCTGCTCTCCCTAACACATCACACGCCCGCCAGCACTGAGAACAGCCAACGTTGACCGGTTAAAGATATCGTACTGATGGTGACAAATAAAACGTAGAAACACTATGAAGAAAAATCATCAGTATTAGGAAAATATATATATTTTTTTAATTAAATACGGTAGTTCAAGTCTTTTAACCAAAACTGAGTAGAAGTAGTGTAGTTATTAGGTTTGAGTCTTTGCAGTAGCATCACTAGCTCTGAGTATCATAGACTAGCGCGCCACACACCCTGAATATAACTCGTAGCGTCCCTAGCCTTCAACCTCTTCTGTACACTGGCCTACTTTACTAAAGGCCGAGTGGGTGAGGATGTGGGTACAAAGAGATCAAGTTCTGTCTTGGAGATGTTATGAGTACACGTGATGAAAACAGTAGGAGATCGAACACGCGTTGCATTGTAATTCTATACAAGGCGGGTGGTGCACAAGTCATAAGGTGTAGTGGCTGTGTACTCAAGGTCTCTAGTGTACTGTATAAAGAGTCCTCTGGTGTGTACTCTGCTGTGTAGGCAAGACCAAATCGGTTGTGTTTACGCAAGGCCGAAACGAGAGAGAGAGAGAGAGAGAGAGAGAGAGAGAGAGGGGAGGAGGTAAAAGCATCAAAACCTCCCGGACCAGCAGCTGTCACGCCCCGCTCAGGCCACCACTACCATCACTCACGTCAAAACAACTAAATGTCCCTTCCTGCTCTCACATCCTCGACTTCAACCTTCCTAAAACCAACATTTGTATCCGCTAAAGCTTAAGTTTCTCTTCTAGACTAAAGAAATAGAGAATAACCATTTCCATCTTTCATGCCTAAAGGATATTAAATAGATTCATGGTAGCCTAAAAGCGTTATATATATGAAGGGGTGAAGGAAAACGCGATGGTCAGTCAGTCTCAGGCAAGCGAACGTTGTGGGTCACGTCTTATAACCTCTCTCCTCTATTTACATCTCCCTACGTTAATTAACTACTCCACCAACTGTCTGTAGGTTCAACACACATTGCCTGGCACCTCCATCATTCTTGGGAGATTAAGGTAAGAGTAAAGAGATTATTGTATATATATTTTCACTTTTTTTAACATATGGAGAGTGAGTACAACCGCGAGCGTGCCAAGTTCTCAGGCGCTGAAACTGATTCATATTTCCGCGTTTTTCATAATTTTTCTTTTTCATATTTTCCCTCAGTGTTTATACTTTCCCTATTATTTTCCTGTGTTAGAGGAGTTGATGGATTATAGTTATTAAAACTGGCCTATATAATTATACGATGTCCGGGGGTAAAGGGGCAGTGTGAGGGAGTGGAGGGGCAGTGTGGAGGGTGTAGGGGCAGTGTGAGGGAGTGGGGGGCAGTGTGGAGGGTGAAGGGGCAGTGTGAGGGAGTGGAGGGGCAGTGTGGAGGGTGAAGGGGCAGTGTGAGGGAGTGGGGGGCACTGTGAGGGAGTGGAGGGGCAGTGTGGAGGGTGAAGGGGCAGTGTGAGGGAGTGGGGGGGGCAGTGTGGAGGGTGAAGGGGCAGTGTGGAGGGTGTAGGGGCAGTGTGAGGGGTAAAGGGGCAGTGTGAGGGAGTGGAGGGGCAGTGTGGAGGGTGAAGTGTAAGGGGTAAAGGGGCAGTGTGAGGGGTAAAGGGGCAGTGTGGAGGGTGAAGTGTAAGGGGTAAAGGGGCAGTGTGGAGGGTGAAGGGGCAGTGTGGAGGGTGTAGGGGCAGTGTGAGGGGTAAAGGGGCAGTGTGAGGGAGTGGAGGGGCAGTGTGGAGGGGGAAGTGTAAGGGGTAAAGGGGCAGTGTGAGGGAGTGGAGGGGCAGTGTGGAGGGTGAAGGGGCAGTGTGGAGGGTGAAGGGGCAGTGTGGAGGGTGTAGGGGCAGTGTGAGGGAGTGGAGGGGCAGTGTGGAGGGTGAAGGGGCAGTGTGGAGGGTGTAGGGGCAGTGTGAGGGGTAAAGGGGCAGTGTGAGGGAGTGGAGGGGCAGTGTGGAGGGGGAAGTGTAAGGGGTAAAGGGGCAGTGTGAGGGGTAAAGGGGCAGTGTGAGGGAGTGGAGGGGCAGTGTGGAGGGGGAAGTGTAAGGGGTAAAGGGGCAGTGTGAGGGGTAAAGGGGCAGTGTGAGGGAGTGGAGGGGCAGTGTGGAGGGTGTAGGGGGAAGTGTGAGGGGTAAAGGGGCAGTGGGGGCAGTGTGAGGGGTAAAGGGGCAGTGTGAGGGGGCAGTGTGAGGGAAGGAAGTGAAGAAGTGAGGCTGAGAATACAAGATAAGGGAAATATTATAGAAATATCATCATTGTGGGTTTGGAATCTCAAAAGGTTCGTAGGGTCGATATTTTCCCTAATTTAGCGAGATGAGTTCCCCAGCTGTTACCAACACCTCTTCCCTCCCTGACCAGATATCCCTCCTCCTAGAGACAGGCCTGGCACTAGGGACCTGCCACGCTTTGTTATAAACAGATGAATTGTACCAGGAATTTCCCCCCACACACTCATCATTCTGTCGCTTCATGTAACTTGCTGACAAAACCCATGACCCTTCAGGCTTTTACGCCCTTAATGCATGAGTCATGAAGGCAAGCATGAACTACGCATGCTTCCCAGATGGGCGCTGTAAACGCTTTTGCTCTTCACCTTGCACAAGATGTAAGGGGGTGCCCAATAAACTAGCCCCCTCGCGGAGCAAAATTCTGAGAACACACATGGTTTTCATAGGTAAAATATGATGAACAAAATGGTGAGGAAAGTTCACCGATTTTGTTATAGTTTGGCGTGTTCTCTTATCAGAAAACGAGACCATAACTACAAAAAAAAAAAAACCCGAGCGTAAGAACCACAGAAAACGGGATTAAATATGACAACAACAGGTGTGTGGAGGAGGGGCACTGTTGTCAAGCACGGGGTGAAGCAAGCACATTCTCGCCCACAACTTCCTTAAATAAATAGTTTACGTCTCACAACTCATATGCAGATTAGGCACCCTAGCTTATATCACCTTAACATTGACCACCCTAACTCAAACCTAACCTAACTCCCCAGATAGGATTAAGGTGTTTAATCATCCCATTTAAAATAATCTGGGGTGCCTAATCTTCAGATGTTCCGTAAGACAAGTACACGAGGAAGCTGATTTGAAGAGTCACTGGTTATGTATGTTGAACCAGGAGGTATGGGAGGAGGTCTTGTTTGGTTGTGGCTGTCGAGGTCCAGGTGGTGATAGAGAAGCTATTACCACCAAGACCGGTTGTTAAGAGGTCACATACTAAACGGATCACAGGTCAAGGTGATTAGTTTTTACCCGTAGACTAAGTTAAAAACACTGGGTGGAGGTTCGCTGTCTGTCACTTGCTTTGATATCAGGAAAAACAGACCGTTGAGGAGGGGTTTCTACGACACCTGAGGTCATCTTGGTTCACTTATGAGAGGATTAACTCGGTAACAGGCAGTGTGGCTTTACGGGTGTAAGGTCCACTGGGATCCTACTTCTGACATTTCTGGTTGTATGGACACAGGCATCACCATTATTGTTCTTTAAGTGTTGTTATTGGCTTACTGTTATGGTGAAAATGTTACGACGCTAAGACAATCACGACATAAACTTTCTTTCCATTACTTCTAGGTTGGGAACACTCTTTCTCCCACTCCCACAATATGGTACTGAAGAAGGCGTGTGAGGTGTGTGGAGGTGAGGCAACAGTGTCCTGCAGTGTCTGCTACGGGAGTCACTACTGCAGCAGCGAACACCTACGCCACCACTGGGAGGATCACAGACGCTGCTGTCACCCCGTCATCGAGCAGACCGACCCAGCGGCTGGCAGGTGTGTTGGTGAGGGAGAGTTTGTGCCATTAACGGGCGTTACTGGAGGTAAAATGAGGGCGGACGTTTGTCTGGCGTAGTCTCCATAAGCGTGTCACTGCAGGGTGGGGAGGTGCACGAGGAACTGTTGGTTGCTCATGCTGGGTTTGCGTGTACGAATCATCGTTGCAAGCCTCTCAAGATGTTTTGCCTCAATTTTCACTTTTCTTCGTTTTCCTGCAGGTTCCTGGTGACCTCGCGGGATGTGCAGGCTGGTGAGCTGCTGCTGAAAGAATCGCCCATAGCTGTGGGTCCCCGCGCCACCTCCCCCCTCGTCTGCCTCGGGTGTCATGAACTGATCCCCGGCACAGAGTTTCCCCGCTGTCCCTCGTGCTGGTGGCCGTTATGTTCCTCCGACTGCGTCACCAGCAGCCTCCACCAGGCAGAGTGCCCCATACTGGCCGTCGACACCAAGAGGGTGGGCCAGCCAATAGCCGCCGGCAGCACACCCCGGTATGATATTATTCTTGTGCTCCGTTGTCTCCTCCTACGGCGCAAAGACCCCCCAGCGTGGGGCCGCCTCCTGGACATGGCCAGCCACGCTCAGCGACGCCTGCAGAACAAGGACCAGCACCACATGGCTACAGTTCGATACATCAAAGAAATACTCAAAGTAGATTACAGTGTGGAGGAGATCAATCATGCCCGCGGCGCCATCATCACTAACTGCTTTGAGTGGCGGAGTTCTTCAGGAGTGAGCCTCCGTGGCGTCTATCCACAGCTGGCCCGCATGAACCACTCCTGCCGCCCCACCGTCACCATGAATTGTGACTGTGAGGGAACAATGTCTGTGCTGGCAGCGGCAGATATGCAGCGTGGCGACCAGCTCTTTAACACCTACACGGGCACGATGCAGCCTCTGTGGGAGAGACGAGCCTACACCAGTGAGGTCCACTTCTTCACCTGTGACTGTGTTCGCTGCAGCGATCCCACAGAGCTTGGTCTTCACTACTCCTCCCCCAGGTGCGAGAAGTGTACGCAGCAGTACCTGGAGGCGACGACGTGGCTGGGGGAGATGAAGTGGGAGTGTCCCGTGTGTGGGGAGAGAAAGCCGGAACTTGACATTCGTCAGGAGGTGGAACAGTGGCTCGGCCGCTTTGAGAGTGATGACACCTTCCTCCATGCCACCCCATACGCTGTCAAGAGTATCCTGGACAAAGTGGAAGAAGCTTTCCACTCTCAGCACCACGTGTGGGTCCTGGCGGCGCATGTGGCCATCAGGACGCTGCAGAAGAATACCTCCAGGGCGGGCCTCATCCTCAAACGGAACCTATGGAGGAAACTCTTGCACATTTACGACACGCTGGAACCAGGACTAACCAAACGACGAGGTGCTGTCCACACACTGGTCCCGCTACTTACCCTGTCCCCTGCACCTAGCCCTCATACTCACTACACTGGCTTATTCACACACCCTGTACACAAAACACTGCAAGCATCACAACCCTGGGGCTGGCGTCAAAGGTTACGTGTTAATAAGGTCACTCGTTCCCCTCCATGCCCCTGGAGATCTTTATCCTCTGACGCGGCTTACAAGGGCTGTCAAATGACCGTCATATCTTGTCTCAGTAAAATGAGAGTAAATCATTGTCATAAAACATTAAGAATTACCATTCAAAGTTTAATATTCTTTACAGCTTGGCTCTCTCTCTCCTTCATATGTGTCTCCCCATACGTCGCTACCCTCCCACATTCCAGATTCTGTAGATACCCTCTCACACCCCAGCTGGCTACCCTCCCACATTCCAGATTCTGTAGATACCCTCTCACACCCCAGCTGGCTACCCTCCCACATTCCAGATTCTGTAGATACCCTCTCACACCCCAGCTGGCTACCCTCCCACATTCCAGATTCTGTAGATACCCTCTCACACCCCAGCTGGCTACCCTCCCACATTCCAGATTCTGTAGATACCCTCTCACACCCCAGCTGGCTACCCTCCTTCCTCCAGTATAATCCTCAGGGTCCCTAACAAGGTCTTCCACGCGTCTCTTACAGCTCCGAGAAGCGTGACAGCTGCTGACGGAGAGCTGACGAAGGTGCCGTAAGTATTACTGTAATAGTGTAACAAAAGGTCGAGATGGTTATTACCCGTGCAGACCACAGGGGCCATGCAGGAGTCTTCTTACTAATGTAATTTATCTTGATCATGTCCGTCATTCTGTCGACCTGTACACCTGTCTGTTCGTCTGTCTCTCTTGATCTCACTCTCTCTATCCATGACTACAGTATATATACATATATAAGCATATATATAGATTTATATATAAATTAAGTTACATATACCCTGTATATATATGCATACATAAATATATATAACTGTATTCATTAGATATAACATAAATAAACCAATAATTGCGGTAACTTTTGGAGGTAAATAGACCACAAAGATCTTACTCATATTAAGATATTTTCTAAGTCAATAACGACCATAATTACTCTATTAAAACACACAGTAATTATGTCATAATATTGGCGAGGGGTCAACGAGATACCTGAACTCGTATTTTCAAAGGTAAGGTTAAGATTTTCACTCTTAAGCGGAAACCTGATAACACATAACAATGATTCACTTAAATTATGACACATACACGACTGTCAGCCAAGCGTAACCTGATGCGTTCACTGAGAGCTCTTTAAAGGGAGAGAATGTGTTACGAACCTTTGAGAATCTGTGAGTTCTGTATTTTCTACCCGTGTGTGACCGCAAGCAAGTCCTTACACGTACTAATGTTTGCGTGGTGTGACTTTAGATGATATTGGAGCTGCGTGAGTCCATCGTAAACGACATCATATCTTGTCATTAACGTTTCAGACTTTGATCAGTTACTTATGTTATGAATCGTAAGGCTAGTCTAAGGTGACTCTGCCGGTGTGTTGACGAGAGACAAGATTAGAATATCCTGGAGTTTGAGTCAATGACCTGCCTCTACAAATGTTTTAGGTTTGAATCATATAAGTTAGCTTATGACTCATCCCCAGTCTTAGTCAGGACCTATCCCAAACTCTAATCTTAGTCAGCACCCACCCCTAGCTCTTGTCGTAGTCAGGACCTACCCCTAGTTCTAGCCTTAGTCAGGACCTACCCCTAGTTCTAGCCTTAGTCAGGACCGACCCTAGTCTCAGTCAGGACCTACCCCTAGTTCTAGTCTTAGTCAGGATCTGTCCCTAGTTCTAGCCACCAACTGGGCTTGTACTATGCCTGGGTGTGGTTACATAGCTCACACCATGTATGTTACAGGGGTGACGCTGTACCAGCTGGGCGTCGCCGAAGCAGAAGTGGCCAGGGCTGAGAACCAAGATGAGGTCCTTACGGAATACTTCTTCAAACTACAGTTGCAACAGGCACTAAACCACCTGCAGGAGGCGATATGTATACTCAGATTAGAGCCTCCGAGGTCCACCGAGATCAAATGGTACCTTAAGGCAATGGAGGCAGTCGCAAAAGTGATCCATGACCTTGGGATGGTCCCACCGCCTACTTCAGTCCTCCCTGTGATCGAGCCGAAGGATAACCAGATACAGATGAGGGATTTACAGTTATCATAACTCGCTCCCGAAGTTGCACCTCGAGGACGGACACAATCCCTCACAAGTTGAATCAGGGTGTTGATGACGTACGAGTAGCGCCGAGCAATTTATGGTTTAATATTCCTCAATTGTTTATTTTTTCCAATACTAATACAGAATAGTTTATGACGTAGCGTTATTAAGAAAGAGAAAAATTTAACTCTTCTACAAGTGTTTAGTATAATTTCACAACCTACTGAAGTTATCCCCTCATTAACTAAGTTTACGTTTTCTTTGATACACATTTATGAGTCAAATTAGTTTTCTATGGTGTCTCTTACGACAACCTCAAGAGTAGTTTACAGTTATTTCCTCAGGTGAACTATACTCCACCTGTAAGCCTGAAGACAACATTAAAGTTTCGTTACTTCTATTCCTCTTGAAAACCTGAATCATACAACCTAAATCAATGAAGATACCTGTCGAGTTAGTTACCTTATGACAGTCATTAAAAACCTGTTCAGAATTTCCTTTCAAATACTTTACTTTATCCTCTTCGCCACTGACCGACCGGGTCGCTAGCTACTATATCTCAACGCCCAAAGTTATCACGAGTACACACATTATAATCAATTATTAATCTTAGTAAAAGTTATCAAAATAAACAGGTAGTTTATTTATTTATATTTTTTTATGGGGGATTAGCCCACCCGGGCACAGGTCACTGATCCACACCGGGGCCTGGGGGGGGGGGGGGGGATATTATTATTATTATTATTATTATAATAATAATAATAATAAATAATAATAATAATAATAAATAATTAATAATAATAATAAATAATAATAATTAATAATTAATAATAATAATAATAAAATACAAAAATGAAAAACAAAAAACAGTGAGAAACGATAATATGTTGTGTTGTCATAGTAAGAGAAACAATTGAGACCCTGCAACTGTGTGTAAATGAGGCAGAAAGTCAGATCAGCAACCTGGGACTTGGTCACATATGGCAGCAGGGTCTACCATTAGACAACACATTATGCTTCCATTATCTTCCCAGGCGGTAGTACCTCCCTGTTTGGTACCTACCGACTGCCTATTATGTTATGCAATACAGTGAAAAGACCATCTCGCCCAACTCTGGAATTGAAAAATTGGACTGGAGGTGAAAGTAGATAACCTATAATGGTGAAATGTGTTTGTCCGGCATGATGGTGTAATGTGTTCGTCCGGCATGATGGAAGGCAGGAGCTGATAGATAGACCATGAGAGAAAATTACTACTGTTAGAGAGAAAAAATTTATATATTTTTTGCACATGGCCTCACGCCCCCCCTCCCCTCCCCATGGCCTCACGCCCCCCCCCCCCCCCCACCTATAATAATCGTTCATGGAAGAATAATTATTAAAAAAGGAAATTAATCGCAGTCTAGCTATAAATTCTTGTTTGCCGATGTAAGAGTGGGAGTCCATTTTCTCTTTCTACAAATGTTTTTCTTTTTTCGGGGGGGGGGGGGCTTAATACTTCCTGTGTTTGAGAATAGAATCACTAAATTTCTTGTTATAATGAGATATAAATAAAGTAGAATTGTCTGTGTCATTCACCAGTTAGATAAGATAACTCCTCGTGTCATCAACAGGGTGTAACCAAAGTCAAAACATTTAATAATAGAAATTTCTAGATGATTCCGACAGTCTTGATAACACTGGCACCCGGCACACGTGTTCTCAGGGCTGGTATGGGAGGGGAGGAGGGTGAGAGAAAGAGAAAGAGAAGAGATAAAGAAGAGAGACAGAGCAAGCCAGATAAAAGGGAGGTTAAAAATCATATATGTTTTAATTAATATTGTTGTCAGGTATAAGGTGTATCAGGTATAAGGTGTATCGGGTATAATTATCAGAATAAAATCAAGTGTGTTATTTCAGTGATAGGTGGCGGCGTGTGGCAACTTTCCCGGGTTATATTTTTGGTGGTGCCGCGGCGTGAGGCTGACAGAGTGAACAGCTTACAGTATAGTCTCCCTGAGCCTCCTTCATTATACCAGTGCTTTTTAATACACCCAGTTCGTGTCGTTGTATCCAGGGTACACCACTACACCTTAAGGACCTCAGTACTACGACCAGGAAGTACTACTATAAAGGCATACCGAGACTCGTGTTGGTAAGTAAACAACAGACCAGCCTTAACCACGGTGTAAACCTCAGATATTCGTCCTTTATTTGTCATTATAACTGAGAGTATTGTAAGCGTCTTGGTAGCGTGTGTGATAAGGAACTGTGGGAATGAGAGCAGAGACGTGATCCTCACCAGTAATATGTTCTAAACTAACATCTCGGGGATCCTGAGTGTTGCCTCTTAAGCTTGGACGAAGGTGTCGGGTCAGGAGCTTCACCCAGTTGCAGGACAACAATTGAGACTTAATCAGATGGTCTAGACTCTAGTGGCATACTAATGCAAATATTCCCAGCTATGTAACGACCCAGGGCGTCACAGTACACGTTGATATGTTGTCCAGCCTCAGAGGGCGTTGTGGACGTGTGCTACACAATTAAAAGTGACTTCTGGTTTAGACTGGTTCAACAAGCGTGAGGTATTCTGTGTTGCAATCGGCGTCTCCACAATTATCTCCACTACACCACTCATGGAATATTTAGCTCTCAGTTGGTTTTCATAACTCAGGATCCTAAATCCGGTTATCAGCTTCGTTGCATTTCTCTAAACACACTCAGGGGCGTGACTGTCGTTCATACTGCACGTGTATACTCCTAAGTGTGGCTCAACCAGGACCTTCTTCAGCGTTCAGAAGTTAACACTGTCTGTCTGAGTGAATGATAGTCGCATCGGCTCTCATCATGTGGTTTATATGATCACAAGACAGTTTGCTCTCTCAAGCCACTTACCTCATCATCTTTCTTCTCTTATTTTTCCACTCAATTTCTGTATTTGTATTCCTAATGTAAAAATTTATGTGGTTTCTTCAGTGCTGCTAACAGTCACCAACTCACACGTGTCTAGGTAAAGAGCGAGGAATGATAGGTTTAACTTTTTTTAGTTGCTTGTCTCTGTCCACTTGGTACCGTCGGCTCACATCTACCCACAGGACGACTCACAACCAAGTCAATGTAGGGCTCGCAGGTGTGTGATGTAAGGCTCGCAGGTGTGTGATGTAAGGCTCGCAGGTGTGTGATGTAGGGCTCGCAGGTGTGTGATGTAGGGCTCGCAGGTGTGTGATGTAGGGCTCGCAGGTGTGTGATGTAAGGCTCGCAGGTGTGTGATGTAAGGCTCGCAGGTGTGTGATGTAAGGCTCGCAGGTGTGTGATGTAAGGCTCGCAGGTGTGTGATGTAGGGCTCGCAGGTGTGTGATGTAAGGCTCGCAGGTGTGTGATGTAAGGCTCGCAGGTGTGTGATGTAAGGCTCGCAGGTGTGTGATGTAAGGCTCGCAGGTGTGTGATGTAGGGCTCGCAGGTGTGTGATGTAGGGCTCGCAGGTGTGTGATGTAAGGTTCGCAGGTGTGTGATGTAGGGCTCGCAGGTGTGTGATGTAGGGCTCGCAGGTGTGTGATGTAAGGCTCGCAGGTGTGTGATGTAGGGCTCGCAGGTGTGTGATGTAAGGCTCGCAGGTGTGTGATGTAAGGCTCGTAGGTGTGTGATGTAGGGCTCGCAGGTGTGTGATGTAGGGCTCGCAGGTGTGTGATGTAAGGCTCGTAGGTGTGTGATGTAGGGCTCGCAGGTGTGTGATGTAGGGCTCGCAGGTGTGTGATGTAGGGCTCGTAGGTGTGTGATGTAGGGCTCGCAGGTGTGTGATGTAGGGCTCGCAGGTGTGTGATGTAGGGCTCGCAGGTGTGTGATGTAGGGCTCGCAGGTGTGTGATGTAAGGCTCGCAGGTGTGTGATGTAAGGCTCGCAGGTGTGTGATGTAGGGCTCGCAGGTGTGTGATGTAAGGCTCGCAGGTGTGTGATGTAGGGCTCGCAGGTGTGTGATGTAAGGCTCGCAGGTGTGTGATGTAGGGCTCGCAGGTGTGTGATGTAGGGCTCGCAGGTGTGTGATGTAAGGCTCGCAGGTGTGTGATGTAGGGCTCGCAGGTGTGTGATGTAAGGCTCGCAGGTGTGTGATGTAAGGCTCGCAGGTGTGTGATGTAGGGCTCGCAGGTGTGTGATGTAGGGCTCGCAGGTGTGTGATGTAAGGCTCGCAGGTGTGTGATGTAGGGCTCGCAGGTGTGTGATGTAAGGCTCGCAAGTGTCTAATTACCGGCATTTATCGTTGTAGGAGTTCCACCCCATCACCGGTAAGTGTGATCACCTCTTATTTCAGGTTTCTGTTTATGAGTTGTTAAATTTCACGTTTTCATGGTTGTGTCATCGGTGTTCAGGTTGTGGTATATAGAGACATTCAACTCTTCTCCTTCATCAACTTCACAAATGAACAAAGAATCCCAATCTTTTCAACAGTCAACACCATCACCATCCCTGTACCACCCATCTCGTGTACCTGTTGTGCCTATAAGTGTGTAGTATCACCACTTGGATGTCTCAACTGTATTATTTACGTGGGATACGGAAATTACAATCCAGCCAGTTGGTTAGGTTAGTAAAAGCTGTCAGGTGACTAAATTTACCACCAATCAGCGTCCAGGTGTCACATATAAACATAAAACAAGAATAAGGACCTTGTAAATGAAAAGTGAATAATGTATGATCATTAGACATTCTAACAATACTTTGGTGAAGGAGTTAATGCATAGTAAACATAGAGAGTTCGGCCTCCCCAAGTATCTTGACTGTATGATGATGGTGGGTCGTGGGTGTTGTCTTATAACAAAACACCTATAACTGCATATGTATCCGCAGGCAAGTGATGGCGGGAAGCAAGACGTGCGGTCAATGCGGGGCCGAGGCCAGCCTGCGGTGCGGAGGTTGCAGCAACGTCCACTACTGCGGCAGGGAGCACCAGCGGCAACACTGGCCTAAGCACAAGGACGAGTGTTGGCCAGTCGCTCAAGCTAAGGACCCACAGTCTGGCAGGTAGGTGGGTTATGGTGGGTAGTGGTGGGTTAAACTGGTGGGTTATGGTGGGTCAGTAAGTTAAAGTGGGTAGTGGTGGGTTAAACTAAATCTATTTATTCTCTTAAAATATGAAAATTCGAGTTAGCATTCTTGACCCTGTCAGTGTAGTCATACTAGTGACGTATACATTCTGGTCACCAGGTACTTGGTGGCGACACGTGATCTGAAGGAAGGTCAACTGGTGATGCGGGAGAAACCACTGATACTTGGTCCCCAGGCGGAGTCATTCCCCGTGTGTCTGGGGTGCCACTCCTTCATCACCACCGACGACCACCCCCGCTGCCCCAGTTGCACTTGGCCACTCTGCTCCCTCTCCTGTGCCGGCACCGCCCTCCACCAGGCTGAGTGCAGCGCCCTGGCCACCGACACCAGGAAAATCGGTCCTCCTACTAGTTTGATCAGGACGCCCCGTTATGACATCATCCTGATGCTGCGATGTTTACTCCTTCGCTCGTCAAACCCGGCAGGCTGGGAGCTGATCAAGGGTATGGACAGCCACGCAGAGCTTCGTGAAAAGGACGAGGAACCTCACCACGTCGCAGCTATCAAGTACTTCACTGAGGTTCTTGATGTTGACTGTGACGTGGACACAGCGCGCCAGGTACACGGTGCCATCATCACTAACGCTATCAATACTTATGGCGCTCAGGGGGAGAGTCTCCGTGGCCTTTACCCGACTCTGTATCTGATGAACCATTCGTGTTTACCAAACGTGACTCTTCGCTCAGATATCGACCGGACACTGTTCGTGCGTACGGCTGTGCCTATCAAGAAGGGGGAACCAATACTCTTCAGTTACCTGCCTCCTACTGACCCCGTCTGGCGTCGCCAAGCTGACCTACACAGCATCTACTACTTTAAGTGTGCTTGTGTACGGTGTAAAGACCCGACCGAGCTGGGCACATATTTCTCCAACCCGCAGTGCCACAACTGCTGCGAGGGGTTCCTGGAACCTTATGAAGGTCCTGGAGCTCCGTGGTCCTGCCCGGGCTGTGGAGAAACACGCCCGGAGGCAGACATTGTACAAGAAGCAGAAGATTACGTGAAGGAGTTGGAGGATAAGTGTACGTCATTCACCGAAATATGCAAAGTATTGGACAGGATCACCAACACTTACCACGTTAACCACTTCACGTGGCTGACGGCGGTGCAGTTGGCGATGTCGACGCTGTCAAAGGAACACACGATGCAATCCCTCATGTTGCGACGGGACTTGTGGCGCCGCCTGATCCACCTGTACCAGCGGCTGGAGCCCGGGTCTACCAGGAGACGAGGTGAGGCGTTGTTTTATATCCTGGGCGTAGTCCTCCAACAGTTTGTTGTCTCTCAGTACATCGGCTTCCTCAGCCTTACACGTCAGCCCTCCTAACCCTTACAAGTCAGCCCTCCTAGCCTTTACATGTCGTCCTTCCTAGCTCTTACTCGTCAGCCTTCCTAGCCCCTGTAAGATACCATTCTTAGACTGCCTTAAATGTCAGCCCCTTCACTCCTGACTCAGAACAAATCGTCCTGTTGGTGCCTTTTATCTCGGTTGGCTTCACGTCGTCAAACAAGACCCCGACACTAAGTGCTGTTAACTAAACTGTCTCTTATAATCAAATTAATCGTCACGAATTAACTACATGAATAATGCCAACCAATGTTATTATCATTCCCAACTGTTTCTCTCTCTCTCTTTGCATCATCGTACTTATGTTTACAAATTTTCTACTGTTACTATGGCGTTAAAACACAAACAATATAAATGTATAATATAAATTTACAAGTATAAACACACACGCTGGTATAACACAAACCCTCTTATTAATAACTACACGTGTTTGTTTACCAGGTGTGTCGCTGTACAACTCGGCTGTGGTGGAGAGGGACTCGGCCGTGTTGCACCTGGCGGCGTCTGGGTCGAGGAAGCCGTCGGAAGAATACGAGAATGGCCTCACCCGGGCCGTCCGGATGCTCGACACTGCGATACCCATTCTCGAGCTGGAGCCTCCGAACTCAACGGAATTACGCTGGGCCCTCAACGCTAAAGCAGACAAGGATTCCATCTTCGATCTCATTGGCGGAGGACATCCAGATCCCAGCCAGTGAGACGACATCTTCGATATCATTGGCGGAGGACATCCAGGTCCCAGCCAATGAGACGACATCTTGGATATCATTGGCGGAGGATATCCAGATCCCAGCCAATGAGACGAAGAAACACAATATAACAAAATGGCTTCTTTCTGTGTGGGAGACTCAAGAGCTTCCATAACTCTAGGTCTTGTGTGTAGTCGAGTCTCTGTGAGGTCCCGGTACACCTGTGAACCGTACCGGGAGTGTAGATGTGTGTTGTTGAATAAATTGCTGATATTCTCTGTATGTTTTTCTTTTCCCGGTACGATGGATACACTTAAACCTAACCTAACCTAACCTAACCTAACCTAAACTAAACTAAACTAACCTAACCTAACCTAACCTAACCTAAACTAACCTAACCTACACTAACCTAACCTAACCTGACCTAAACTAACCTAACCTACACTAACCTAACCTAACCTAACCTAACCTAACCTAACCTAACCTAAACTAACCTAACCTACACTAACCTAACCTAACCTACACTAACCTAAGCTAAACTAAACCTAATGAAAAAAAATATAAACAAGGAAGAAAAGCAAGTTAGGTTAAATTAGGTTACGTTAGGTTTGGGGCCTATTAGGACTAGGACTGATTAGGGCTGGGGTTAACTGCCCACTCATCAAGCTTCAACTTCCTGGCCCACTCATCAAGCTTCAACTTCCTGGCCCACTCACCAAGCTCAACTTCCTGGCCCACTCATCAAGCTTCAACTTCCTGGCTCACTCATCAAGCTTCAACTTCCTGGCCCACTCACCAAGCTTCAACTTCCTAGCCCACTCACCAAGCTTCAACTTCCTGCCCACTCACCAAGCTTCAACTTCCTGGCCCACTCACCAAGCTTCAACTTCTTGGCCCACTCACCAAGCTTCAACTTCCTGGCCCACTCACCAAGCTTCAACTTCTGCTCACTCATCAAGCTTCAACTTCCTTGCCCATTCACCAAGCTTCAACTTCCTGGCCCACTCACCAAGCTTCAACTACCTGGCCCACTCATCAAGCTCCAACTTCCTGCCCACTCATCAAGCTTCAACTTTCTGGCCCACTCACCAAACTCCAACTTCCTACCCACTCATCAAGCTTCAACTTCCGGCCCACTCACCAAGCTTCAACTTCCTGGCCACTCATCAAGCTTTAACTTCCTGGCCCACTCATCAAAGTTCAACTTCCTGGCCCACTCATGAAGCTTCAACTTCCTGGCCCACTCATCAAGCTTCAACTTCCTGCCCATTCATCAAGCTTCAACTTCTCCCCACTCACCAAGCTTCAACTTCTGCCCATTCATCAAGCTTCAACTTCCTGGCCCACTCACCAAGCTTCAACTTCTGCTCACTCATCAAGCTTCAACTTCCTGGCCACTCATCAAGCTTTAACTTCCTGGCCCACTCATCAAAGTTCAACTTCCTGGCCCACTCATCAAGCTTCAACTTCCTGGCCCACTCATCAAGCTTCAACTTCCTGCCCATTCATCAAGCTTCAACTTCTCCCCACTCACCAAGCTTCAACTTCTGCCCATTCATCAAGCTTCAACTTCCTGGCCCACTCATCAAGCTTCAACTACCTGGCCCACTCATCAAGCTTCACTTCCTGGCCCACTCATCAAGCTCCAACTACCTGGCCCACTCATCAAGCTTCAACTACCTGGCCCACTCATCAATCTACGCTCCAACTACCTGGCCCACTCATCAAGCTTCAACTTCCTGGCCCACTCATCAAGCTCCAACTACCTGGCCCACTCACCAAGCTCCAACTACCTGGCCCACTCATCAAGCTTCAACTTCCTGGCCCACTCATCAAGCTCCAACTACCTGGCCCACTCATCAAGCTTCAACTACCTGGCCCACTCATCAAACTTCAACTTCCTGGCCCACTCATCAAGCTCCAACTACCTGGCCCACTCACCAAGCTCCAACTACCTGGCCCACTCATCAAGCTTCAACTTCCTGGCCCACTCATCAAGCTCCAACTACCTGGCCCACTCACCAAGCTCCAACTACCTGGCCCACTCATCAAGCTTCAACTTCCTGGCCACTCACCAAGCTTCAACTGCCTGGCCCACTCATCAAGCTTCTATATCATTACCAATCTATTTTTACCTTCGTGGTGTCAGGTGTCATTTTGCCATGTGATGTTCAGTAGTGTTGTCAGGTATCACAGCCCTCTCTGACGTCACTAACAACCTTGGCTTCTAAACAGCCCCTTGTTATAATGTATCACTGGGCTCCAACGACAAGTAAGAGATATTGAATTGGGTATTGTAGGTAATTATACTAAATACTTCGAGATTCAATTATTTATTATATTAGTTATTGGTTAAATTATCGTAGAGCAATTATCACATCTTGTCGGGAGTGTTATGGATGCTACCCGCCGTCAAGTAAGGTGTGAACTGGTTACAGCCAGAAAGACAGACTCGGTGAATGCTTTCTTGTGTGGGGGTTAATCCGGTTGAAAGTATCGATAGAAGGAAGGCGAAGGTAATGTTTGTGTTTATATACTGACACCTAACGCTGACACCCGACTCACACCCCCGACGCTGAGACCCGAAACTGAGACCTGACACTCACTCTGTAAACCGCTGACGAGTACACACGGAAATTCTTCTCCATACCCGGATATAAGCAAATTAGAGCTTCAGTCATGACAAGAATATTATTAGATTTTAATAGTTGTTGGATCACCTGAAGATTTAACTCCCTAACTTATTTCCCCTGAGGAATAAACACCCTTACGTTCTCTGGGGCGGTTAGGTTAGGTTGTTTCATCATCAGGTGGAATAACTGGGGGGGGGGGTGGGTGGGTGGGTGGGTGGGTGGGTGGGGGGGTTAATAGTCAGGTGATCAGTGGTGACAGTCATCTCAAACATGATGAGCACCTCGTATCAGAACACCAGCACGTCTGCCCTTCACACGAGTTGGTTCGTACATCGACGACAAAACACGAATGTTACTTCTATATTCAAGTGATGTGTGTGTGTGTGTGAAGGACGGTGCTTATTATAGCCTTGTACTGTGATTTTCTGGGTACTTATTGACCAGAACCTTAATCCTTGTTGTAAACCCGAATTAAATTAAAGTTATAAACCCAACACAAGCTCACACGAAGCTCTAGATTAACTTTAAACTATCTTCTTAAATCACTTCCCCAGTGTTTAGTTTCTATTAGGTTATTCAGGTCGCTATTTTATACCATGGTTTAAATGACTCACTTAGATACATACACAAGATGTAAGGGGGGTGCCCAATAAACTAACTCATTCGGAGGCAATCTAAAAATCTGTTTGCCGAGGGTACAGGAGTCGCCCTAATGATCACATTTTTTGTTCAACGTGTGGCGAGTACCAGAGTATAATGACTCGGTGTACTCCAGGTTGATGATGTATTGCTACAATGAATGTTTTCTCTCCTCGTCTCATGTACGCCCTTCTAACACCCCTCCCCCCCCCCAAATACACATCACAATTTAACATCCCCCCTCATACTACAACATCCTTACACCCTGCACACATCCCTTACACCCTCCAACACCCCCCTACACACACGTAAACTCCCAATGAAAACTTGTGTTTGGTTGTCAGTGTCGTGAGGATGGTGTGGAATGACGATACTTCAAGGTTATCAACTTTGCTTATGGGAATCACAAGTGTTGATGTAAAATTTGACTTCCAAGAAAAAATATATTATGCCAGAGTCCTTGTCAACCGCTACGCCTTGTTATCCAGACAGGCAGACAAGGAAGAAATGAAACACCACAGATTATATTAACCTCTTCTCCCTGCCTCCACCTCTCATCAGCTAACCTACCTGGATTAACTTGGACTCAACAAAATACACTAACATTTACCTCTTTCTCTCTCTCTCTCTCGCCAGGTTGAGACGCCATTGTACATCATTGGAATTCTCAGTAGCACGTGTTTTTCATTAGTCATTCTCTGGACCCACTGTTGATGCCTCCTTGTAAGCAATGAGGTAAAGCAAAGAATGAATAATTATGTGTTTAAGTTATTTAGTGAACGTGTCTTAGTATCTGGGAGCACACACACACACACACACACACACATGAGACCCAACAACCAGCGATGTGTTAATCCGTCTACGATAGGAAGGCCTGGAACCACACCTTACTCATATAACACCATCTGTGAGGGAATTACTACACCACGTGAGGCCCCTCATAACACCATATGTGAAGGAGTTACTATACCACGTGAGGCCCCTCATAACACCATCTGTGAGGGAATTACTACACCACGTGAGGCCCCTCATAACACCATCTGTGAGGGAATTACTACACCACGTGAGGCCCCTCATAACACCATCTGTGAGGGAATTACTACACCACGTGAGGCCCCTCATAACACCATCTGTGAGGGAATTACTACACCACGTGAGGCCCCTCATAACACCATCTTTGAGGGAATTACTACACCACGTGAGGCCCCTCATAACACCATCTGTGAGGGAATTACTACACCACGTGAGGCCCCTCATAACACCATCTGTGAGGGAATTACTACACCACGTGAGGCCCCTCATAACACCATCTGTGAGGGAATTACTACACCACGTGAGGCCCCTCATAACACCATCTGTTAGGGAACTACTACACCACGTGAGGTCCCTCCTAACACCATCTGGGAGGGAGTTACTACACTACGAGTTTGCTGTTCAACACCTACATTAATCTGTATGTTCACTGTATGTTCCTTCACCTTTCTCTAATGAAGGCTTTTGTTAAACCCCCAATGTATGTAATAAGTCATTTATGTCCAATGTATATTTTCAGCCTTCGGGCTGCAGAACTTTTTCAATAAACCGTCAATAATTATTATTATTATTATTTACACACACACACACACACAAAACACTTTCATCACCCGACTCTCATTTTAAGACATTATGCTGAGTCATCTAGCTTCTATGTCACATCTGGTGGGGTTTTTTTAGCGATCAACGACTAAGTTAATACATGAAATTATATCTATACATATTTATACATATAAATGATTATGTGTATAATATGTAGAGGTCTTATACCACTTAAATAATTTACCTTCATTCCTTTTATACACTGTTGACCTTTTCACCCTACAGCAGCTTCTCCCAGGTCGTTGTTTATGCTGTCACTATCACCATCATCACTACTCCTACTCCTTCACCACAACTCTTTCACCACCACCACCATCATCATCATCACCTTCAGCCCCTGACCTACCACACCAGTTCAGTTCACACAGGTACAGGTCCATGCTAACGAGGTCTTACCAAGGTCACACAGGTACAGGTCCATGCTAACGAGGTCTTACCAAGGTCAACACAGGTCCACAATAAAGAGGTCTTACCCATGCCACACAGGTACAGGTCCATGCTAACGAGGTCTTACCCAGGTCACACAGGTACATTATAAACACAATCTCGCTCAGGTGACAAGTCCCTTTACCGTGCTGAGTGTAATAGGTCCGTAATAACGAGGTCTTGCTCTAGCTGGGTCAATGGACTTACCACGCTAACGGGAAATGGTTGAACACTGTCGTCGATGAGGCAACCGTTTACCGCTTCCATGCAAGTGACGGTAGCAGACAGAGACAGACAGAGATAGAGAGAGAGAGAGAGAGATGTGCATTGTACGATCTCAATCAGGTTTTGCTTTCACCTAATAACATCTCTTTAAAGTTCAAAGCTCGAGGTTTGTTGGCAACAGACTAACCAGTCAAGTTTCCTTTCCTTCTCTCTCTCCTCAGACTTTACTCTATGCGTTGTTATTGGCTGTCCAAAATCCCGACAGACCAATGAAAACATATGGAATCGGAATTTTAGGTGTGCCATTGGTTCGCTACACTGACAGGAGTTTGTCGTCGAACTCATCTTGCAGTTTAGACGCGAGAATATTTGGAGAGGAAAATAATTGAGAGAGAGAGAGAGACAAAGAAAGAAAACAAAATACAAAATAATAGATAATAATACTCGTAGACACACACACACATGAGGTATTGTTGTTGGTGGTGAGGTGGAGGGTGGAGACAACAGTGTGGTTGGTATATCCGGGTTCAAGAAGCAACATTCACCTTTACATGTGTGTGTGACTCGGAAGAAGTAGCAGATTTTCATTGGGTCATCCAGGCAGCATTCAGAGCACAAACGCTCACCATGAGAGATTATAATCGCGAGACAATGGACTGAGTGAATCTTACCACACAAGCCGAGGGAGAAGAATTTCTTGATCTCATTCGGGATTCATTCCTCACACAACACGAGTCGGAACCCACGAGGCGAGGAGAGACAAAAATTTTGATTTACTCTTGACTGAGGAGGCTATGGTGGACGATGGCCACGTAGGGGAGAAGTTAACTCTAACCAGTGACCACCACAGTACATACTATGATGGAATACAACCTTTGACAGTCGAGAGAGAGAGTAGTGGAGGAGGAACACTGTGACCTCAACCATGATGATTACCAGCTACTGAGGGACAAACTACAGAGAATTAACTGGGAGGAAACAGTTACATAAGAACATAAGAACATAAGAAAATAAGGAGTCTGCAATAGGCCGGTTGGCCTGTGCAGTGTGCATGGCAGCTCCTGTCGAGAGTTACTACCACTCTCTATCATCCATGAATCTATCTAGCCTCCTTTTGAAACTTTCCAGAGTTCCCGCACTTACTACAAAGTTGCTAAGCTTGTTCCACTCGTCCACCACCTTATTTGTGAACCAGTTTCTTCCTATCTCCCTCCTAAACCTAAACTTATCCAACTTGAATCCGTTGCTCCGAGTCCTATCCTGCTCAGATATTATAAGAACTTTATCTATATCCCCTTTATTGATTCCTTTCACCCACTTAAATACTTCTATCATATCTCCCCACACTCTTCGTCTTTCTAGGGAATGCAAGTTAAGTTTCTTTAACCTATCCAGATATAGAAGGTTTCTAAGTCCCGGAATCATTTTTGTCATTCTTCGCTGCACCGACTCTAGTGAATTTATATCCATTCTATAATAAGGGCACCAGAACTGAACCGCATAATCGAGGTGCGGCCTGACTAGCGCAAGATATAGTTGCAATAAGACCTCTGCACTCTTGTTACTTACACTTCTAGATATAAAACCCAATACTCTGTTTGCCTTATTTCGAACATTAACGCACTGTTTTCTAGGCCGTAGGTCCGGGCTTACAAGTACCCCTCGGTCTCTTTCACAAGTCGACTTCTCTAGGTTGATGTTGTTAAGGCTGTATACATTATAAGTATTTGTTCTTCCAATATTAAGTACGCTGCACTTGCTGGTGTTGAATTTCATTTGCCATTTTTCAGACCACCCCTGCAGTTTATTTAGATCCTCCTGAAATGCATTGCATCCTGCCCTGAATTAATTTGCCGCCCTATTTTGGTGTCATCCGCAAACTTGCTTATGTCACTGCTGATCCCAGTATCTAGATCGTTTATGTAGATTATGAGCAAGAGTGGGCCTAGTACTGACCCCTAGTACTGACATATAAGAATCAAAGCAAAATTTCAAGAAAATCCTTGACTTAACAGTGGCCCTATACCCAAACTCCCGGGGTAACTCCTCACTTTCTTACCTACAAATCACTGATGACCCTGTTACCAACACTTCTTCCCTCCCTGACCAGATATCCCTCCTCCCGGAGACAGGCCTGGCGCTAGGGACCTGCCACGCTTTGTTATAAACAGATGAATTGTACCAGGAATTTCCCCCTCACACTCATCATTCTGTCACTTTATGTAACTTGCTGACAAAACCCATGACCCTTCAGGCTTTTACGCCCTTAATGCACGAGTCATAAAAGCAAGCATGAACTCCGCATGCTTCCCAGATGGGCGCTGTAAACGCTTTTGAGCTTCACTTTGCACAGGACGACAAGGGGGTGCCCAATAAACTAGCCCCCTCGGGGCAAATATAAATATATAAATGTGGCCAATTTGTGAATTAAATCAGTCAAACGGTATTTCGAGAAGAAATTAGCCCAAAATATTAAGAAAGATCCGAAGTCCTTCTATGTGCATGTCAGGAGTAAAATGAAAACCAAGGATACTGTCGGCCCTCTAAGGCATGAGAACAACGTGGCCCTGAATGATGACAGACAAACAGCTGATAACCTAAATGAATAACTTGTATCAGTATTCACACAAGAGACAATGGATAACATGCCAGTACCTAAGAGAATGTATCTCAGGGGTGGGACATTAACTGAATGAAAGTAGCCACTTGGAAGGAATTCAAAGTCCCGGGAGTGGACGGAGCACAGACCAAGATCTGCACCCCAACACGGCTCTTATTCAGGAAATCTCGGGTTCAAGGTAAAACGCTTAGGGATCAGTTAACGTCACCTCATTATACAAAAAAGGTAGACAAAATACAGCAAAAAACTGTAGACCGAAGAGCCTAATATATATATATATATATATATAGAGTCTGACAAAATCCAAGACCTGACCGAACAGTCTCCTCAACGCATCACAACATAGTCTCATGGAAAGACAATCCTGCCTGACAAACTTACTCACATTCCTTGAAATGGTAACAGACTACGTGGACCAAGGTCTACCAGTGAATGTGTTGTACAGGAATTTCTCCAAGGCGTTTGATAAAGTCCCACATGCCCGACGAGCATCTAAGAACCAGGCACATGGCATCATAGGCAAGATTTTGAAGTAGATTAACAACTGGGTCGAAGACAGGCAACAAAAAGTGGTAATAAATGGAGTACATTCTGAATGGAAAAAGGTTCCCAGTGGAGTACCACACGGCTCAATCCTTGGACCCACCCTGTTTGTGTACATAAACGATATAGATGAAAATATATCGAGCCACATATCAAGTTTGTGGACAACACGAAGATATCTGTGAAGGTAGCAGAGTCAAGATGGTGTCGGAACAATACAGAAAAACCTGCTTGAGCTGTTCAAATGGTCTTGAGACTGGTAAATACTCTTTAACGTGATTAAGTGCAGGAAACAAAAACCCTAATCACAACTGGAGACGTTCGGGGTACTTGGTTCTAACCACAGGAGCGAACATAAACACCTGTAGAGTTCTGTAGGTTGTATTCAACGGAAATATACAAGGGTGCGCTTACAAGCACAGGTAGTCCTTCCATTCCTATAGGGGTCAACTGACCTCTCTCTGACCTCTCAGGCGACATGTGGTAAGTGGTACATTAGCAACTTCCAGATGTCGCCAGGCACATTATCTATGCGTGTGGTGACATGAAACAGGGGCATTGCCACACGCTACTGACTAGAAAAGTAATGTATATAAGTGGGGTACATACATGGTATGCATACAAAATACATAATATACATACAACAACTATATTGTCAATAAAACTTTCATGGATACTGTTGATAAGGAGAAAGGTCTTGGCGTTGTGATAGATCATTCACTAAAGGCGGCGCAGCGAGTGAGAAAAACAGATCGAGATTTGGGAATTATAAAGCGTACCTTCGAATACAAAGATAGGAAAATGTTCCTTCAACTGTACAAATCTCGAGTAGGTCCCAGTCTGGATTACTTTAAAAGAGGCATGGAAACTACCTCCAGAAAGACCCAACATCCCCAGAAAAGGTACAACACAAAGCGACTAAGATGATTCCGGAACTAAGTAGATTGAGGGACTTAAGACAAACAACCCTTCAGACAAGGCTCATAGGGCAGATCTCATTGAAACATTGAAAATCATGAACCCAGGCCATGTCTTGTGATATCACGCACCACCATCACGAGGGGACATAACTGCAAGCTCACCAAGTTATCATGCAGAACGAACATAAGAAAATACTTCTTCACACAGAGGCTGGACCAGCCTATGCTGTGGAATCACGAACAGTATTGGGCCTCAGAATAGCCCTTCACAAAATTATCATGAACACCGGAGGGATCCTACACAGACCTCTGGCCTCCTTCCGTTGGCATGGCGGCCTCTATTATAATATACTGTTTACACGAGCGCACAAACACGTATACACACATACACTACATATAGAGTACACACAAGTAAACACAGTTGTACATACATATAAACGTATATTCCCCAAAACACACACAAACATCTCCCCCCCCCCCCACACACACACATACTATCATTATCATCTCCACAAACTTGACATGGGAGAGAGTGGGTCACGACACAAGGACACAACACTAATAATTACCAGGTAAAACACTTACGCTGATGATGTAAGAGAACCTTCACTACCCTTAAGACTGAAAGATAGCGTCTGTGTGGGGGTTGTTTGAGTTGATGATAAGGTGGAAACGAGCGAGTGACTGCGGCTCTAGGGTGAAGGGAGGGGAGGGAGAACTGCCTGAAGGAGGATGTAGGGAGGAGAGAGAGAGAGAGCTGCCTGAAGGAGGGTGAAGGTAGCAGAGGTAGGTCAAGTAAGAATGACGTCCACGACACCCCTTAAGAAGGCGAGGGCGGCGGCCAGTGTGGTGGAGGTAAACAGTGACTCACCCTTCCTGCATGAGCAGCCTCAGGTCTTCTTGCCTCACGTCGTGCCACTCAGAAGAACAACGTGTGCTATATCGCCTACCAATACTAAACATCACACTGAAGGGTTATCTCTCATGACCTAACCACTAGAATAAATTCCTATGAAAATTACTACACGCGTCATTACAAGGCTTTCCGACCTACAGCCACTTGTTTATGTTTCCCAGAGTCTCAGGGTTGAGATACTCAGGCGTTGACACGATAAAGTTCCTCTATATACAAACGGTGGTAGATCGAAGTCTTGTGGTTAAACCAACACCAGTATCGTACAGGTGTGTTTGTTACTTATATTTGGTGAAATAAATTACAACTTTATGAATCCTTGAAAGACCGGGTGCTGAGTGACTGAGCTCGTCATGGCGTCAACAAGATGAAGAATTTGATTTTCATGTCATAATGATGAACGTCACAACAGGCAGTAAACTGATGAACGTGTATCTGAACGACAGTCACTGTTCATTGCCTGCGCTGGCGTTGTATATATGATTCTGGCAAAAAATAAAAATAAAATAAACAATCCCGCAACGAAATGTTTCCACTGAACAATACAGTGTCAAGTATCAACAAACTTATCCAGAGTGGTGAGCTACGACCCGCGAGTTTTTATCAACACAAATAATATTTAATCACGATTAAACCATTAGTTAATTATGATGAATCGGCAACACCCTGGCGCGGGTTAGATCACAGCACTGCAGAGGAAATTCAGTATTAGGCGCGCTGTGTCCTGACAAACATTCTTTGACTGGACACACGCTACATCAGTTCAAGAGTCAAAAACTTTCCTGAAGTTCAACCCGTTTGTTGCTTTGACTCGGCTTCAGTTCCCTAAAACACTCACCACAAAAGGCTCTCGGGATCTGACGCCTCAACTAGATGTTTGTTTACAGTGAGTTGCAGCTTAAGGGGGAAATTGCACCATCGACTCCACCGGTTCCATGACAAAACCCCAACTGGGTTGTCATTTATCAACACTAATCTAACTTAACTTAACCTAACCTAACCTAAGCTAACGTAACCTAACTTAACCTAACCTAACCTAAGCTAACGTAACCTAACGTAACCTAACGCTAAGCTAACCTAATGTAACGTAACCTAACCTAACCTAAGCTAACCTAACGTAACCTAACCTAACCAAAACATAGAAGTGTTTTATTTTATATTTTATATTCGAGACTGGGGTTTTGTCCGGTCACCGACTCCACCAGCACAGTGAAAGGCTGAGGCAGGGAGGTGGAGGGAAAGGGTGGTAGTGGTGGAAGGTGGGGGGGGGGGGGGGGAGAGGTTGGTAGTGGTGGTGATTGGGGGTTGGAGGATTGGTAGAGGTGGAGGGAAGATGGTGGTGGTAGTGGTGGAGGTGATGGAGATAGGGAGGGTGTGGTGGTGGTGGTGGTGGTCACGGGCTATGAAGGGTCGTGGAGGACCTCTTGACCAGTGACGTAACAGTAGCCTTGACCAGTAGCCTTGACCAGTAGCCTTGGCCAATAGCCGGCGCGTAACAAGGCTGGTAATTATACTAACAACATTTAACAAACTGTGAAAGATAAAACGCTGTTATTACATGCACCCTCGTCTCGTAGGGTAGCAGCACCCCAAGTTGACTGGTACTGGGTATAAGAATGAGAAGTAAAAGTGATAGTTTCTAGAGCAGGTGTTTTATAGGGTAATTTTTTTTCGATATAACAGTGTCCATGAAATTGGTAGTTAGTTAGGATGAATCTGCAGAGGTATTGTTAAGTGACAATAAGGAGCGAATTGGTCGGCCGTGTTTTATATTTTCGCCACAAATTCGACACAATTGAAAGGGAAGGATTTGTCATCAGTTCCCAACATGACCTAAAATAGCACGTCTGATTCTGGCGACAACTACATCACTGAGCCGAGTCAGACATTTATTCGGGCTTTCTTGAGGAGCGTCTTGACTCGGTTGGGAATTATGGTTGAAGCGTTATGAGGGATAGTGTGTGAGCAGGCGGGTATTGCATCTTTATATATATGTCAGGCCACGCACTTGGCAGTGGCTGGGGATTAGGGAATGTGTTTTCAGGGAATTTTTGTTTTCAGCGGAAGAAAAGGTTAGCTAGTGACCCGAACCACAAGTATAGCTGAGAAATTGTCAAATGATAAATAAATTGTAGTTGAAATGACACGTCAGTCAGGACGATAAATATAATATGAATTCAAGGAACTATTTGTGTTATCAGAATAATGCGTCAACGTTACGATTATCACCATGCCGTCATCAGTAACACACACACACACACACACACACACACACACACACATCTGTCTTATCGCCAATGGATTCAGTGATAAATAAATTTTGTCGTGAAGATGGCGCCTGTACGTCTGTTGCCGGTGTGTGACTGTGGTAGTAGTGGTAATGGTGGTATTGGTGGTAGTGATGGTATTGGTGGTGGTAGTGATGGTGGTAATGGTGGTAGCAATTGTGGTAGTGATGGTGGTAATGGTGGTAGCAATTGTGGTAGTGATGGTGGTAGTAGTGGTATTGGTGGTGGTAGTGATGGTGGTAGTGGTGGTAAAGGTGGTAGCAACTGTGGTAGTGATGGTGGTAGTAGTGGTAATGGTGGTATTGGTGGTAGTGATGGTATTGGTGGTGGTAGTGATGGTGGTAATGGTGGTAGCAATTGTGGTAGTGATGGTGGTAGTAGTGGTATTGGTGGTAGTGATGGTATTGGTGGTAGTGATGGTGGTAGTGGTGGTAATGGTGGTAGCAATTGTGGTAGTGATGGTGGTAGTAGTGGTAATGGTGGCATTGGTGGTAGTGATGGTATTGGTGGTGGTAGTGATGGTGGTAGTGGTGGTAGTGATGGTGGTAGTAGTGGTAATGGTGGTATTGGTGGTGGTAGTGATGGTGGTAGTGGTGGTAATGGTGGTAGCAATTGTGGTAGTGATGGTGGTAGTAGTGGTAATGGTGGTATTGGTGGTAGTGATGGTGGTAGTGGTGGTAAATGTGGTAGCAATTGTGGTAGTGATGATGGTAGTAGTGGTAATGGTGGTATTGGTGGTAGTGATGGTATTGGTGGTGGTAGTGATGGTGGTAGTGGTGGTAGTGATGGTGGTAGTAGTGGTAATGGTGGTAGTGGCACATTTTCACCTTCTTGCTCCTTTATTTTCCTTCCTTCTGTTATTTCCTTACCATGATATCATTCACCCAAAGGAGGAAGGGAGAGAGGGAAGAAAGGAGAGAGGAAGGGAAGGAAGAGGAATGGAGGGAGAGAAACAGGGAGAGAAGAGAGAAGGGAAAAAGGGAAGGAGGGAGAAAATAAGAACAAAGGAGACTTACTGAACTGGTGAGGAGAGAAAGAGAGAGACGCTACCAACACTCTTCAAGACATAACCTAACCTAACCCCACTACCCCTATAATAACAACAAGAAGAAGGAAGGGGGTCATCTTATTCAAGGCTGACAAGACCCTCCAATTAGGTGGTCTTGTGAGGGTAATGTGCTCCTTGTGTAACGAGGATGGCCGGCCCAAGCGCCACCTAGGCGTGATTTCCTTAATGTGTAGAAGCTGTCGCCAACACAACAACCACACCCTGAGTTAACGAGCTGCATGACCCAGTGTCAAGGAATAGTCTGAGAAGACCGGACAACTGGTCAACTACACTGGCTAACCATTACCTCAGAATACAATCCCTTAACATCCAGGTTCCCAATTACTACTGGGTAGACAGAGGTAAATGGCGTAAAGAATTGCCCATAGTTTCACCCTGCCCTGGATCGAACCCGCGTCTGCTCGCTTGGGAAGAGAGCGTGCTGACCATTACACCACAGGTCATTACAGACACACACACACACACACACACTCCCCAAGATCTCTGGTGATATACATTCTAACACATATATAGTGTCAATAAACATAACCATTTACATACAACCTAGTGTAGCATTACTCTGTGTACCTTATAGAGTACGTACATTATCGGCGTGTTAGTGATGCAATGACAGCGTGTGGTAGAAGGAGCTCAGGGCGTGTAGCAGTCTGGTTTATTTCCTCCTGAACACTTGTTAAATATAATGAGTTAACCCTCCCTTAAATATGATGAGTTAACCCTCCCTTAAATATGATGAGTTAACCCTCCCTTAAACACGATGATTTTACCCTCCCTTAAATATGATGAGTTAACCCTCCCTTAAACACGATGATTTTACCCTCCCTTAAATATGATGAGTTAACCCTCCCTTAAATATGATGAGTTAACCCTCCCTTAAATATGATGAGTTAACCCTCCCTTAAATATGATGAGTTAACCCTCCCTTAAATACGATCATTTAACCCTCCCTTAAATACGATCATTTAACCCTCCCTTAAATACAATGATTTAACCCCCTTATGTATGATAAGTTAATCCATTTGAGTACGATAATTTAACCTCCTTTGAGTACAATAATTTAACCCCCTTTGAGTACAATAATTTAACCCCCCTTTGAGTACGATGATTTAACCTCCTTTGAGTACAATAATTTAACCCCCTTTGAGTACAATAATTTAACCCCGTTTGAGTACGATAATTTAACCCCCCTTTGAGTACGATGATTTTTACCCCCTTGGTTGTAAACATTTAAACTCATTCCATTACAAATATATTTTTCTTGTTCACAAAGAATATTTATATTAAAATATTACATGGGTCAACTTACTCCCCCCCCCCCTTTATTATTCATTGTTAAAGTACTAAGAAAATAAAAATCATATATATTATGTGTGTGTGTGTGTATATATATATTAGATAAAATACATAAAGGTGTTTTAAGTTCAATACACAATACTTATCAATGGAGTTAAAAATTTCTATTCAGGTATTTCAAACTATCAAAACTCTGGCTATTGATATAACCTAAATATAAAACGTATATATACTTTAACATAACAGACAAACACATATACAGGACTGAATTTAATACCCCCCCACCTCCTATATCATCCCCCGCGACCATAAAAGGAAAACTAAAACGATTTCATTCTTAATTTACAGAAAACGAGATTATTAACAAAGTCATAAATAATAATAATAAAAAAAACATGAAATAAGAGACGCAAAAAGAAAATTATTATAGAACGTAAGAAATGTTTGATAGAATCTACGGAACAATTAGCTGAGGAGCTACTTACCATCAAGGAACTGTAGACACGAGGGTTCGAAGTCGAGGACCTCTTGTGTACACGTTAGGGAGGTCATTAGAGTCAGGTTGGTCATGTCCATTGTAGTTAAATCTATGGTCGACGTCTCAGTGGTTTCATTCACCATCGCCATTTCTTTTTTCTCTTGGTGATAGATTTTCTTTCTTACTTCAACAAATCACCAAGTTTCTATCAGTGAGTCTTTCTGCGTCACCAAGATATAGTTGTTATTCATAAGACACCAAGTAACAATCACCATCTGTGTATTTCGTTTTTCTAATCGTACGAGTCACCAAAACTATGATCACCGATGTCTGTGCGTCTTATTTATCATTAATTATTGCAGTCTGTCCTTACCATCATCATATTGATAGTGGTTAGTTGGATATACTTTATGATTGGTTGGTTGGAGTCTCTTTCTGAAAGGTGATTGGTTAACTGGATACCATGTCTGGGTGGGAATTGGTTGGCAAGATATTCTTCCTGGAAGGTGGTTGGTTGGTTAGATATAGCGTGGCCAGTGATTGGTAGGTTGGAGATAGCCGTGGAATCTAATTGGTTGGTTGATAATCCTAACTAAACGTCTGGGCGAATGGAGGTGTAGCACGTAACGTTTGGAAGCCTTAAATGGCTCGGACGACCCTTCACGAGACGGCTGGAGCGACCACGAGAGACAACCTTCCACCTAGACCTTCAGCTGACGACTGGCGAGAGAGTCAACTTACAGGCGTCCTGTTATCTGGGCGAGGGATGAGGTGGGGTGGAAACGGCAGCGCCACCTTGACTTGGTGAAGGTGACC
The DNA here is from genome assembly GCA_958450375.1 of Homarus gammarus. NCBI lineage: Eukaryota > Metazoa > Arthropoda > Malacostraca > Decapoda > Nephropidae > Homarus > Homarus gammarus. The sequence continues at coordinate 1,768,916 of CAUDMG010002639.1, read as the reverse complement.
CTCAAACAGGGAATCTACCGGAGGCCTACGTCATCAAGGCTAATTGAGACACTATACATAATTTATCAACACCTGTCCTGTTTCGAAAGTTTGTTTATCTTTATATTTACGAAGTCTACGTCACTTCCTGGTTATCACACTTCCTTTATATTCGACTTGTTTTTCCAAAGGATGATATTCAGTGTTCAAAGTTTGTTCTGTCGGATTGAATCTTCGTCGTTCCAGGGTTCGAACTTCTTGACAAGGTTCGAAATTTTCAAGAGTCACCTTCACGTTTCCGTCTCCCTTTATTACACACCTGAAAGAGTAGGTTTGGAACGTCTTAGACAACAGGTGTAGAATGTTATGGAGATGGGGAATAATTCAAACTAAGAAAAATACTTAAGTTATTTATGATATGAGGCGAGGTTATTATTATTTCTTTATAGTAAATAAAAAAAACATAGGCTATATTTATCACGTCACAGTAGATCCCCTAAACATCTAATAAGCCTCAGGTGTTAAGGCAATGCAGATAAGTACCGTTAAACCCTACCACTTAACACCTTCATGTAATAAAACCCTCAAGTAATACTTATGTAACCCTTGATGACATTGACCCTAGGTAACAAGGTCATGATGATACCACTAGAGAGGTCATTAATTTATTTTATGTCATGTTTATCTCATGTTTAGTAACTTAGTTTTATACCATCTTGTCCTTCAAAGTCAGATCTATCTTTCTCGTCTCTTTCTTGATGTCGTTTAAGGTGTTATTGGTCGTTTTATTCCTCATGGGTTATGGTATATTCTATCATGTCTATCATTTATCATCTTGTTATTCTACCCACCACTCATCCAATGCAGCCATCACATACCACTACACCCACTACACACCTTCTCAACCAACTCAACCTAGTATACCCAGAGCTTAGTAGTCAGTCATATAAGTTAAGCTTGCTATATTAAGTAGATTCCAATTGTACCTCACGTACTCTTATTAGTATTGAAGCTAGAGACAGCTATCAGAGGCCACCCCCCACCTAAGAATATGTTATTATATCACTTAGGGGACTGAGAAAGAAAGAAAGAAAGAAAGAAAGAAAGAAAGAAAGAACGAAAGAAAGAGAGAGGGGGGGGGGGTTGATCATGGTCCTGTTGTCTTTAGAAACCCTCTTGTCATTCATCATTGCAAAGTCACCACAAGTATGGAATCGACACTGAGAGACGTAAGATTATCACTTCCGGCAACCTTAATTGTGTTTTCTAGGCACATTCTTATACCTAATTCTGTGTTGTGGCTGTCGATCAAACCCCACCCCTTCCCACCTAACCTCAGCTAACCTAACCTCACCTCACCTAACCTAACCTAACCTAGAATAAATTAACCTAGTCTAAACAAGTCTAACCTAACCTACAGAGAAAAAGTTGAATAATAAAATAGTGACACGTGGGTAAGCTGAGAGCGTAAGTATATTGCGATCATTGAAAACACGCCTGACCTAACGACGTAGATTATCATGTGATGTTGCCTGACCTAACGACGTAGTTTATCACGTGATGTAGCCTGACCTGACGACGTAGTTTATCATGTGATGTAGCCTGACCTGACGACGTAGTTTATCACGTGATGTAGCCTGACCTGACAACGTAGTTTATCAAGTGATTTTGCCTGACCTGACGACGTAGTTTATCATGTGATGTTACCTGACCTAACGACGTAGTTTATCATGTGATGCTGCCTGACCTGACGACGTAGTTCATCATGTGATGTTACCTGACCTAACGACGTAGTTTATCATGTGATGTTGCCTGACCTGACGACGTAGTTTATCATGTGATGTTGCCTGACCTGACGACGTAGTTTATAATGTGATGTTGCCTGACCTGACGAGATAGTTTATCATGTGATGTTGCCTGACCTGACGACGTAGTTTATCATGTGATGTTGCCTGACCTGACGTACTGTAGTTTATCATGTGATGTTGCCTGACCTGACGACGTAGTTTATCATGTGATGTTGCCTGACCTGACGAACTGTAGTTTATCATGTGATGTTGCCTGACCTGACGACGTAGTTTATCAAGTGATGTTGCCTGACCTGACGACGTATTTTATCTTGTGATTTTGACTGACCTGACGACGTAGTTTATCAAGTGATGTAGCCTGACCTGACGTACTGTAGTTTATCAAGTGATGTTGCCTGACCTGACGACGTAGTTTATCAAGTGATGTTGCCTGACCTGACGACGTAGTTTATCAAGTGATGTTGCCTGACCTGACGACGTAGTTTATCAAGTGATGTTGCCTGACCTGACGACGTAGTTTATCAAGTGATGTAGCCTGACCTGACGACGTAGTTTATCATGTGATGTTGCCTGACCTGACGAACTGTAGTTTATCATGTGATGTTGCCTGACCTGACGACGTAGTTTATCAAGTGATGTTGCCTGACCTGACGACGTATTTTATCATGTGATTTTGACTGACCTGACGACGTAGTTTATCAAGTGATGTAGCCTGACCTGACGTACTGTAGTTTATCAAGTGATGTTGCCTGACCTGACGACGTAGTTTATCAAGTGATGTTGCCTGACCTGACGACGTAGTTTATCAAGTGATGTTGCCTGACCTGACGACGTAGTTTAACAAGTGATGTAGCCTGACCTGACGACTAAGGTTTACTGTACATCTGACAGCGAGGAAACAGCTGCAGCATAACACGTGATGGTGGTAGCCAATCAAGCTCTCGGAGACACTATACTGTATGTCTCGTCTCGACCAATCAGGAATTAAGGACTTGCATACATTAACTGAATTATCTTATTTAAGGTTAGGCTTCTTTTTTTTTTTTTTTTACGGGGATTAGCCCACCCGATCACAGGCCACTGACCCACATCATGGCCTGGGGGGCGAAAATATAATAATAATAATAATAATAATAAAGCAAAAGTTAAAAAAATAATAATAACCATAAATAATTACAAATCGGCAAAAAAAAAATCAAGAATGAGAAATAATATACTATAAGTATGTTGTGTTGTCAATAGTAAGAGAAACAATTGAAACCCTGCAATTGTGTGTAAATGAGGCAGAAAGTATAAAGAAATTCCAATATCTTCCCAGGCTGTAGTACCTCCCTGTTTGATAGCTGCCTACTACCTACTTGGTTAGGTTAGGTTTGGTTAGGTGTGGGTGAATTACTTAAGGGTGAAATATACACCAGCGAGTCATGAGTTTAAGTGGGTACTGAGTTGTGTTCCGTCTCTCATTATTAGGAATTGAATTGAAACAGTTTACTGACCTGGCGATGATTTAGCCCCTTGAGTACGATGATTTAGCCCTTTGAGTACGATGATTTAGCCCCTTGAGTACGATGATTTAGCCCCATGAGTACGATGATTTAGCCCTTTGAGTACGATGATTTAGCCCCTTGAGTACGATGATTTAGCCCCTTGAGTACGATGATTTAGCCCCATGAGTACGATGATTTAGCCCCATGAGTACGATGATTTAGCCCCTTGAGTACGATGATTTAGCCCTCTGAGTACGATGATTTAGCCCCTTGAGTACGATGATTTAACCCCTTCAATAACATGTGTTCAACCACTTTAGTACGATGTTTCAACCCTCATATCTTCAGTGACTTAACACCTGTGATGAATTCTGATCCTGTCGGCGTGAATATGATCCTGTCGGCATGAATTTCGAGCTCATCGGCGTGAATATGATCCTGTCGGCATGAATTTCGAGCTCATCGGCGTGAATTACGATCCTGTCGGCGTGAATATGATCCTGTCGGCATGAATTTCAGAGATATAAAAAAGTATTTATATTATCCGTTTGCTTCAGCCATTAAGCCACTGTAATGCTCCCTCTGTACGTCAGCCATAAAGTACACAATGTAAGCTTCAGTATTTCTTATTGATATTAAATGTGAAAATAGTCGACAAGAATTAGCATAAGCTGATGTAACCTAACCTAAGCCAACCTAACCTAACCTAAATTAACCCAACCTAACCTAAATTAACCTAACCTAACCACCACACACACGGACTGGCTTACAATACCTCCCCCCCCCATATATACCTGACCCAACACCTGTAATCAGTAGTCAAGATCTTATACGGGTGACCTAGTTCCCCCTATCAGAGTACTGCACTGTCCTCACGTGGCAGTCTCTCACCTCTCACTTCCTTCTCTCACGTTCCCACTCCCTCATGTAGACTATACACCTCTCACCCTCCCACTCTATACACCTCTCATCCTCCCACTCTATACACCTCTCATCCTCCCACTCTATACACCTCTCATCCTCCCACTCTATACACCTCTCATCCTCCCACTCTATACACCTCTCATCCTCCCACTATATACACCTCTCATCCTCCCACTCTATACACCTCTCATCCTCCCACTCTATACACCTCTCATCCTCCCACTATATACACCTCTCATCCTCCCACTCTATACACCTCTCATCCTCCCACTCTATACACCTCTCATCCTCCCACTCTATACACCTCTCATCCTCCCACTCTATACACCTCTCATCCTCCCACTATATACACCTCTCATCCTCCCACTCTATACACCTCTCACCCTCCCACTCTATACACCTCTCATCCTCCCACTATATACACCTCTCATCCTCCCACTCTATACACCTCTCATCCTCCCACTATATACACCTCTCATCCTCCCACTATATACACCTCTTATCCTCCCACTCTATACACCTCTCACCCTCCCACTCTATACACCTCTCATCCTCCCACTATATACACCTCTCATCCTCCCACTCTATACACCTCTCATCCTCCCACTATATACACCTCTCATCCTCCCACTCTATACACCTCTTATCCTCCCACTCTATACACCTCTCACCCTCCCACTCTATACACCTCTCATCCTCCCACTCTATACACCTCTCACCCTCCCACTCTATACACCTCTCATCCTCCCACTATATACACCTCTCATCCTCCCACTCTATACACCTCTCACCCTCCCACTCTATACACCTCTCATCCTCCCACTATATACACCTCTCATCCTCCCACTCTATACACCTCTCATCCTCCCACTATATACACCTCTCATCCTCCCACTCTATACACCTCTTATCCTCCCACTCTATACACCTCTCATCCTCCCACTATATACACCTCTCATCCTCCCACTCTATACACCTCTTATCCTCCCACTCTATACACCTCTCACCCTCCCACTCTATGCACCTCTCATCCTCCCACTATATACACCTCTCATCCTCCCACTCTATACACCTCTCACCCTCCCACTATACACCTCTCATCCTCCCACTATATACACCTCTCATCCTCCCACTCTATACACCTCTCATCCTCCCACTATATACACCTCTCATCCTCCCACTCTATACACCTCTCATCCTCCCACTATATACACCTCTCATCCTCCCACTCTATACACCTCTCACCCTCCCACTCTATACACCTCTCATCCTCCCACTATATACACCTCTCATCCTCCCACTCTATACACCTCTCACCCTCCCACTCTATACACCTCTCATCCTCCCACTATATACACCTCTCATCCTCCCACTCTATACACCTCTCATCCTCCCACTATATACACCTCTCATCCTCCCACTCTATACACCTCTCATCCTCCCACTCTATACACCTCTCATCCTCCCACTATATACACCTCTCATCCTCCCACTCTATACACCTCTCATCCTCCCACTCTATACACCTCTCATCCTCCCACTCTCCTATACCTCTTATCGCCCTCTCTCTCCCTCATTCCCTTTTTATCTCACAGTATCTTCCACCCCTCACACGCATTCCTCTCCCCCCCTCCTCCTCCTCCCTCAACCTCACCTGCATCACCTGAGCAGTGCAGCGTCGTGACGTCACATCCACACTGCGTCAACAAACACGTTTTTATGTCACTGGCGTTAATCTTGAGTGGTTCTGGCCCGTATGACACTAAATTCTTGACGTTATGGTCCTTCTCCTTGTTCATTGGCCACCATTAATGCCTCTTGTTGTTACCAGACAAGACAACAGCCCTTCACCTCAGCAACGAGTGGCGGTGTACTGTGTCGATTGAGACTGGCCCAACTAAACCTCCCGCGCTCATTGGTACGGAAGTTGAGGAATAAGCACGTCACGATAATTTAAGCCAATCATGGAACTCCTGGCCCATGACGTCACCGGTGAAAGTTCACTAATAGGTGGCAAGAGAAATGGTGACGTCACTACCAGACAAGCGAATGCCGAAATATTCTGTCATTTTTGTCATTTTTCTTCTCCTCTGACGTCATCATTGTTTTCCTACATTCATTTAGTCTTTCCTAGTTATTATTGTTTATATAAGACAAAACTATACTAAAAAGGGTTATAACTGAACACTATATGATAAAATAAACAATATATTCTCAAACGCAACGATAATGGACGAACACACACACACACACTCACACACACTCACACACACACACACACACACACACGCCTGCCCCCCACCCCCGCTAAATATAGAGGAAGTGACGTCATACAGGTGAAACATAAGAGACTAATGATATACCTGTTGATGGTTACTGAAGAAGTTTAGATAAGACTCAAAGACATATATGCGTTATCGCGGTTATCTTGTAGGCAATCAGATCCGGATGTGGTGGACTGATAACGAGTATTGTCGACTGATGGATGGCTGTGGTGGGTGTGGTGAAGGGTGTGTGGTGAAGGGTGTGTGGTGATAACGGGTTGTTGGGGTAATGGGTGATAGGGATGGTGTTACGTAATGGGTAATTTGGTTGAGGAGGAGTGTTACTTAATTGGTAGTTTGGTTGTTAATGGTTGGTAGTGAATGGGGGAATGGGTAATGGTTGGTATAGAAGTGTAAGGAATAGAGGAGGGAATGGTGTGGTAGAAATGAGAAGAGGGGAGAAGAGGGAAGGAGGGAGGGAGAGAAGAAAGGAAGGAAGGAGGGAGGGAGGGAAGGAAGGACGGAAGTAGGGAGAGAGGGAGGGGGGAAGGACAGACGGCAGAGAGATAGAAGGAAAGGAGAAAGAAGAAAAGGAAGGAAGGAAGGAAGGAAGAAAGGGAAGGAAGGAAGGAAGGAAGGAAGGAAGGAAGGAAGGCTAAAGAGAGAGAGAGAAAGTATGTCTCTCTACCCTGCCTTCAATACACTCAGAACAGAACAGTAAAAATAGACGATAAGAAACAAAGCACAATGCCCAACACTCGTTCTGTCGTCAGGCTGCCGAGTTACCAGGTCATTCTCCTTGAACCACCACCAACAATTAGTTTAAAATATGTCCGAGAATTATTTTAGGTATTACTTAAAGTTTAGTGAGATATATTACGAATTTATGATAGTTAAGCAAGAAAATCGTTTATGTAATCTTATTCTATATCTATTATCCACAGTTAAGAGTCAGGTTATATAAAATAAAAAAGAAAATATAATTAAGAAAATAACAAGTTTCTCAAATATCGTTTACATTTCATAAGACTCTTTTCGTGGTCTCAGTTCTAGCGGGGAATAGGATTGCAGTAACGCTATCCCGAGTCAGCTGTTATTTTATGTGTATTTTTTGTTATCTGTGCATTTTGACTGTTTTAAGCTGGTTGTAGTGAAGGGGGGGGGACACACACACACACACACACACACACACACACACACACACACACACACATTAATCCAAGAGAGAAAAACAACTACTTACGTGTGATTTGTTGAGGAGCTGGACTTATGATTCACTAAACACTTAAGACTTGATCAGCTCTATACCAAGCAGACTGAAAGGGAGGACCATTATAATTATTCCTCTGTGTCCGTACAGTGAATCTCTCTCTCTCTCTCTCTCTCTCTCTCTCTCTCTCTCTCTCTCTCTCTCTCTCTCTCTCTCTTGGTGTGTTTACTGTAATCATTGTGAGATAAGACGAACAGGAAAGGTCAAAATATACGATGGTACTGGGATCACCCTAATCATATTCTATCTTAAGATTAAGCACAAACCTAACCTAACCTAACCTAACCTAACCTTAACCTAACCTAACCTAACCTAACCTAACCTAATCTAACCTAACCTAACACTAACGTCCTAAGAAAGCGATAGGGTGGTTAATGTTCACCTAAATCAACCTATGGGGGTTAGGGATATGGTGAAGGAAGGAGAGGGAAGGGATATGGTGAAGGAAGGAGAAGGAAGGAATATGGTGAAGGAAGGTGAGGGAAGGGATATGGTGAAGGAAGGAGAGGGAAGGAATATGGTGAAGGAAGGAGAGGGAAGGGATATGGTGAAGGAAGGAGAGGGAAGGGATATGGTGAAGGAAGGAGAAGGAAGGAATATGGTGAGGGAAGGTGAGGGAAGGGATATGGTGAAGGAAGGAGAGGGAAGGGATATGGTGAAGGAAGGAGAGGGAAGGGATATGGTGAAGGAAGGAGAGGGAAGGGATGGGGTGAAGGAAGGAGAGGGAAGGAATATGGTGAAGGAAGGAGAGGGAAGTTATGGTGAAGGAAGGAGAGGGAAGGGATATGGTGAAGGAAGGAGAGGGAAGGGATATGGTGAAGGAAGGCGAGGGAAGGGATATGGTGAAGGAAGGAGAGGGAAGGAATATGGTGAAGGAAGGAGAGGGAAGAAATATGGTGAAGGAAGGAGAGGGAAGGGATATGGTGAAGGAAGGAGAGGGAAGGAATATGGTGAAGGAAGGAGAAGGAAGGGATATGGTGAAGGAAGAAGAGGGAAGGAATATGGTGAAGGAAGGAGAAGGAAGGAGAAGGAAGGGATATGGTGAAGGAAGGAGAGGGAAGGAATATGGTGAAGGAAGGAGAAGGAAGGGATATGGTGAAGGAAGGTGAGGGAAGGAATATGGTGAAGGAAGGAGAGGGAAGGAATATGGTGAAGGAAGGAGAGGGAAGGAATATGGTGAAGGAAGGAGAGGGAAGGGATATGGTGAAGGAAGGAGAGGGAAGGAATATGGTGAAGGAAGGAGAGGGAAGGGATATGGTGAAGGAAGGAGAGGGAAGGGATATGGTGAAGGAAGGAGAGGGAAGGGATATGGTGAAGGGAGGAGAGGGAAGGAATATGGTGAAGGAAGGAGAGGGAAGGAATATGGTGAAGGAAGGAGAGGGAAGGAATATGGTGAAGGAAGGAGAGGGAAGGGATATGGTGAAGGAAGGTGAGGGAAGGAATATGGTGAAGGAAGGTGAGGGAAGGAATATGGTGAAGGAAGTAGAGGGAAGGGATATGGTGAAGGAAGGAGAGGGAAGGAATATGGTGAGGGAAGGAATATGGTGAAGGAAGTAGAGGGAAGGGATATGGTGAAGGAAGGAGAGGGAAGGAATATGGTGAAGGAAGGAGAGGGAAGGGATATGGTGAAGGAAGGAGAGAGAAGGAATATGGTGGCAGTGTGACCTTCAAGTGATCTGGTTCAATCATGTGATATATACAGTCACGGGAAATGGGCTTGGCTCATGACCGAAAAATATCTGGGATTTTATCTTACACAGGAGAGAGAAGATATTCATGTTTCAGTAACTTGAATCGAGGTAGATGGCGAGAGATTAGCAAGGCGGAGTAGGTTGAGCGTGTGTGTGTGTGTGTGTCGTTGTTCAAGAGGGAGGGAATGTTGGTGGTGGGTGTGTTTGTGGTTGTTGTGGTTGTTTAGTGAGTCATGGATGATGGTGGGGTGTACGTGTGGTTGTTCAAGGGGGTGGGCGGGTGGTTGTGGTGGGTGTGTGTGGGTGTGTGGGTGGTTGTGTGTGTGTGTGTGTGTGTGGGTGGGTGGGTGTGTGTGTGTTCGTTTAGGGGGTAAGGGGTGATGGTGGTTGATAAGGAGCAGGTGTGGTTGTTTAGGGGGGTAGGGGATGGTAGTGGTGGTAGAATGTGGTCGTAGTAATAATAATAGTGGTGGCGGTGGGGTTAGATAGCTTCCAGGTAATGGAAGTAGTGCTAGTAGGGGGTTCAAGAGACGGGGGTAGTAGTAATAGAAGTAGTAGTAGTAATGGTGGTAGTAGTAGTAGAGGTGGTAGTAATAGTAGCAATTAGTAGTAGTAGGTCTGCTTTGCTTTGTCTCGGGGAACGAGAGCATCGGCCCCAAAGCCGACAACAGTTGCAGATATTGACTATGAGGCAACAGTCACTGAATGCCCCATAGATCTGCGGCTCAACTAACTCAACACAGCGAGGATAGCTACTTATGTATTAGGATATTTAATTTTAAGGTAATAAAATGGCGGCGAAGGTGTGGCTATTGGGGGAGGCTGGAGGCCACGTTAAAAAAAAGAAAAAGTAGTAGTAGCAGTAAGTAGTAGTAGTAGTAGTAGTGGTGCTGGTGGTGGTACAGGTAACATGAGCAGGAGGTGGCGCGTCAGGTAAGGGACCCAGTCCATGTTACGCTTCATTAAGCTACAATACTTGAAAAGGAAGCAGCATCTCATAGGGTCGCCCAAGACTTGAAACTTTCCCCTTAACTAACGAGCTAAAGAAAATGTCTAAATGACTCGCCTCAGCCATCATCACAAAGAAGATAGGTCTATATGTTGTCGAAATTTGCCCCGAGAACTTCAGAAAATAAAGAGTTTACATATGTCGACTTGTGCCTTGTGATCTATGGAAAAAACTAATGGCTCTTAACATCAGTCTTATACCTCCCTGCTACAACACTATGATCCGACATAAAAGGTAAACATATAAAACGGACAATGTTAAAAATGATACCACGAACCGGACCGATAAGCCATTATTAGTTTTTGAGTGGACATTAACCAAGCCAGCTACGTAAAAAATTAACCCGAACTAAGCTTGGATCATTAGCGTAGGTTAAGTTAGGTTTAGAATAGTTTCAGGTCATCAACTACAAGAAAAAGATCAACGGTGTTTATACATTTTTTATGAATCTCATCCACCGAATATTGTTTTATATGACGCTTTTCTATTGCCCAAAACGCGTTACAACTAATGTCTAGTTTGTCTTTGTTTAGCGGATGTCTTAGAGTTAATTTACTCCCACACGTATTAAATAAATGATGATGACTTGGCTTACCACTTCCTGATATTTCCCGGCAATAAACTGGTCACTGAAGTCATTAACATTCATAAATAACAAAAAAACATTAGTTCAACCTTACCTTTCATTAGTTGATTTAGCCAGGTAGGTCCAAACGATGAAACGATATAAGAACTACAGAGAATGACGTGTCACGGTGGGTACTCGTAAGTTGTAGCATTATACTCAGACAGGTAATACACTCTGACAACATGCATAACGACAGCTGAGGAGAGTAGTTTTAAATCTCACGCTAAGATGGCGCTTTAGTTGATGTGTAGCAAGTCAGTTAACTTTATTGGTTCACTGTGCTCCTCATTACCTTACTGAACCTATTATACTGAAGAGTTTCTAAGTAGAGATTAGCCATAAGAGCATTGAGCGGGGAGCCCATGGCCATACGTTAGACATGATGACCTCTTCCTGAACTTGAGCTTCTCCTAAAGTTATAAACATTATTATATGATTTAGGTTAGATTAGGTTAGGTTAGGTTAGGTTAGGTTAGATTAGGTTGTATGATATTTCCAAAAGTTCCTAGACTCGCTGAGTATCAACAACAATCCTTGTGGTTTAACGCCCAGGAAATACAAGATTACTTTTGTAAATTAAAGGACCTTCCTGTAAATAATCACCTGATACCTTTGTCGGCTAAACTTGGTCAAGTTACCTTACTGTTTACCAATGTTGTTTACCTTCACTGTCTCGACACACAGGAAACTGTATACTCCCAAGGCCTACGTGCACCGCGTACTTAAGTTGTTTATATTCAAGCCAAACTACATGCCTGCATAGTTTATAAATATGCTTACCCAACTGTAAACCTATACGACAATTTTACTGAATAAATACCACTTTTATTATAACCACGAGGGAAGGTCAACACTATATACCTAGATATTGTAGTTACCCAAAGAAAATGTTACATTTTCTTCAAAACAAAATATTTAGAGCATGAAAATATTTTAACTAGTAACTAAAGTAAATAATATCCTAAACATACTTCCTATAGTTTAGGTTCTGCAAGGGCGGATTCAGAGGGGGTCCTGGGGGCCCGGACACCTCTCATTTTCATCAGAAAATTCCAATACTTTTTAATTAATGCAGTATTGTTCTCAGGCATTATTTTATAGTAAAAAATAATAACTATTGACTTGAGAATATCTCCTAAAGTCAAGTGCGCATGGCTTCAAAATGCCCATGATATTAGTCAGATTAAAAAATATATATATATTGGGGGGGGGGAGACTTGCAGCCCCCCCCCCCCCAAAAAAAAAGCTGGGTAAAGCTGGGTGGGCTCCCTGCGGTCGCCATGTTCCCCCATCCACAGCTTCTTGGATCTCCCTCTTTTGATATTCCTGGATCCGCCTCTGTTTTGCGTGTGACTTTCTTGGGTTCTTCTTGGTCAGTTGGACTTATTGTTTACCATTGTTTATATACCTGTCCATTGTATACACACGATGAACCACTTTAAAGATGTATAATGATTTTACTGTATATATATCTATCTATCTACCAAATAAATCAATCTATCTCTCTGATTTATCTACTTTAATTTAACTAATCTATCAATCAATGAATAGATCAATCAACTACTAAATCTATTTATCTATCTATCCATCCATTCGTCCAGGTAATGAGATGGAAAATAAAACAATATGTTACCATGTTTTTAATTTACTGTTTATAATATACAATACTAAGCATATAGATAAATGGCATACAATAGATTTTTTCCTTAATAGTTAGATCACCATCCAGAGGTTGAGTCTGATACACTTGGGTTATAACAACAAATTAGTAAAGTCTACCAGCACTCTGCTCCTCCCTGGACGTACAGGAGTCACAGTGTTCATTTTGAATTCATCGATCACCACTTTTTTGGAGAGAGTGTTACAGTGTGTGTGTGTGAGTTAGGGATTCAATTGCTTTCCTTATATCGTCTATATTTCTCAATCAACATTTCTATTATAGTATTAGCTGTTGGTACTTCCTTCGTCAATAGTTTTAACTTAACCTTTTTCTTATGCTCTTATTCTCTGCCGATACATCGCTTGTTATACGTGTAAATAATGTAACAATTTATCCCACACATTAAATTAACCCATTTCATCTGATATTTCATTCTTCAATAAATATTTCCATTATGTTTTTATTTTTTCATCTAGTATTATATTGGATCGGTATGGTTACTTTATATTCACTTCCCTTACAACGGGTTGAAATAGAACTGCTTGAATCTATAGTTCTGTTCCTCCGGGGTGGTTCCAGCCTTTGACTGCATGTTCTTACACAGTTCGAGGTAGAGGTCATTTAGCTCACTGTCATGGGCGTGATTAGCCAGGACGTCACACAGCGCCTGCACAAATACAGTACCTCTCCCCGGATCTCTCAACGCACGGAAGCTGTTGATGCTGGCGTAAATGGTCATCATATCTTGAGGAGCATTAGTGATTTGGGATGTGATGGAATCTGTCTGCAAGGACCGTGATTCCTCCTGCGTCTCTCCGCGGCAGAAGTTCGCCAGGAATATCTTGGGTTTGTTCCTCAGGTTGGGACACGAGCCGTCAACGAAGTGGTAACGCACATCATCCAGACTCAGCTTCTCTGTTAGCTCGATGCCGTTGGTACAAAACATCAAGTCTTTTACGCCGTGACTAAGAACAATCAAGACGAAGGAGTCGTAGATTGCAAGATCCTTGTCCCGCTGAATGTTCTCCAGTTGATCTAGTGTCCCTTGTCTGGTGAGGTCCTCGTACAGGTAAACTCGGTAACCCATCCCAGTAAATAAGGTTTTAAGGTTGTGTGAGTCAGTCCTCGCTCCCAACCGCGTGTTTTGGCCAGAAAAATGGTAGTTGAAGATACAAACCAGACCCCGGGGCGTACTGAGGTTCCGGTAGACTTTCTCAGACGGTGGTATGGGACTCGCGCACGACTTCACAGTCCACGGAAATGGCAACACACCGTCAATCTGCAGGCAAGAAAATTTTCTTGGATGATCATCTCTAGTACTTGTGATGCATACATATGAATAAATCGACGTAACTTTCAATTTTGAAGAAATGGTGTTGATTGTGGCCAGATGTAAAGGTGAAGTCTGAGAGCTCCAGGCAGAGGGAGTAGTGTATAGGGTGGTGTGTGTGTGGGAAGGATCGGGGTAAGAGGTAGGGAGGGCTACATTATAAAGCGAGGAATTAAATCCAATGGAAAAAAACATGAAATATTCCTAGGGGTACACACAGTGCAGCCGAAGAGACAAAGACAATTTGAGTCAATCCGACAACCATTGTTGCTAAAACTTAGTGTTGAGACAAAGTTAAAGATAAAGACTTAGAGACTGCTGATGTTGGTGAAGGTCAGATGAGCGAGCACAGCGCCTCACCTGTGACGATGAACAATGTCAGAGATACCGAAGTAACACATCCAGGAAAGTGTTTCTCCATGAACAATGACTTGAAAATATTCAGGTACAAAAAACATTAATTAAGACTCGTTATATGGCAGTTAAGCCCACCCGCGCCTTCTAAGCTTGAGTCAACCCAGAGTGTATGTGAATGTTGTCGTAGCTTCTGTCAGCGTCACTCTGGCGTATTTAATCAAAGGTTCTGAACATTTATTCTTCAAAAAATCTTTCCTAAACATAATTTCATCCCCCAAATTTTTCATTTTACCTGCCATGTTTATGATGTTCCTCTAGGACTGTCTCATCCGTCAAGAGGCTCCTCAGCCTACAGGAGCCAGGAAGGCATAGCAGGTGCCGGGACGCTGACACGAGGTAAATACACAGTCTTGGGCGTCTTACACTAATGAGTTGTCTTGAGAATTTCATAACGGAACCTTACCACACTTTACCCACGCGGGTGGAGCGGGGGTGGGGGGGGGGGGGGGGAATAAACTATTAGTTTAATTTTCTCCTCAGATTTAGAGCCATCTTAATTGAGTGAGTTTATAGCGGTTATCTTGTTTAGCAATGTGTATACTTTAGTATTTCCTGTTAAGGTAAAGGTAGTGATCCTTTCAATCCAGTATTACCAATAACACCTTCCAATGGTGACAGGATGTATCAGTCCCCTGGGCACAGCAGGTGAAAGGATGCCGCTGACCTACAGAGTTAACGTAAGACACTGATCACTGGAGTTGGTCAACACCAAACTGATTAACTTTGGGTACTCGTCTCCACCTTTCTACTGTATACAAGAGGCGGCTTGTTAGGCAGTCAAAATATAGTGTTTGGCGGGCATACTCTTGTTATGTGAGAGAGGTTGCGGCGGCACACACCAGAGGAGGATTTTTTCTACATACGATAATTTCCTGATATCTTGGTAAAGGTTTCATATGTTTGCACACCGCAGGTGATGGTGGGGACCCCAGACTGAGCTTCCGTCTGTGTACCTCGACTATGATACACCTTTGAGGGTTTCCACTTCCTGTTGCGTTCTTGAGCGCAGAAGACAACTGCTTGTCCATCGTCTTCACCGAGTATCACTGAGGTGTAGACTTGGGTACTTTGTGGTGAATTTGGCGTTAGATTTATAATGGGAACTTTTGAAAGTGTTCTCAGCTTCTCGTGTACTTCGCCTCGTTGTGATGTTAGAGGGCAATTATCAGTGTCTGAGGACAGGCGTGGCTGTGGGACGCTAGAGAGATCAGCTGCAGAGCTATTAAGTCCATTAGCGGCAGGTGGTCTATCTCGCTCGTCTGCTGGCTTACAGGTGTCCTCCTTCGGGTGATAGGGACGACTATCACCTTGTCCTGGTGTGAATAGCTTGCAGGACTCCCTGACCACCGTCTTACACCTGCCATTAGCCTCTCTGACCATGTAGCCAGACTCGACCTCTGCCTGTACTGTGTAAGGCCCATCCCAGGAGACAGCCGAGACCTTGTGCATTCCTCTGGGTAGGTCAAGAAGGACCTGCTGGCCCGGTTGGAAGGACAGATAGGGGTGACGAATCCTCAATATGGCGGGCACCTTACCACAACTTGCTTGCTGGTGATCTTGTACTTCGGCTTCTGGGTCTGCCAGATCCGTCTGTGGGAGGTAGAGGTGGACCACTGTCAAATGGAGTCGGAAGACCGCAGGTTAAGTGTGAAGGAGAATCTTTTCCTCAAGTTTAGGGAGGGCGAATCCAGGAATATAAAAAAGGGGGGGGGGGGGCATGGCGAGCACAACGAGCCCACTTAGCTGTTTAGATGTTTTTTTTCCTTTTGTGTGTGGGTGGAGGAGGAGGGGGGGGGGTGCTGTAAGCCCCAGATTTTTTTTTTAAATCTGACCAATATCATGGGCATTTTGAGGCCATTTTGAATTCATGTGCATTTGATATTAGTAAATATTCTGAAGTCAATAGTAATTACTTTTTACTATACACAAATGGCTGAGTACAATACTGCATTAATGAAAAAAGTATTGGAATTTTCTGATCAAAAGGGGAGACCCGGGTCACCAGGACCCCCACATAGATCCGCCCCTAATATAAGAAACTAGAGCATGCCAGAGTTTCTTAGAGAGAGAGAGGGGGGTTATCCTGTTACTGAGCTGCGACTCTGTAGATGGAAGGAAGAAACAAGTGGGTGGATACCTCACGCCTCCATGCCCCATCAGAGTGGTAGTGGGCAGAATGAGGTGTGCTAGTGTCCGCACACATTACACAACACGTCACTTGACAGCTGCCAACCCTCATGAGGGCACTTGTATACTCATGTTTAATAATACTGTAAAGTTTACTTTAATATAATAAGATAAATATTTTCCAACATTTATTACCGAATGGATTAATGTCAAAAGCTTATCATGGAGAGCCACAACCTGGAGACGGCGTAAGCCAAGTCCTAAATTATGGTCACTACGATGGTGTTAGACCGTCAGCTGAGAACGATATTTGATCACTGAACGTCGAGAGTTTGGTGGATAATACTGTCGATCATGTTTTAACTCCACCACAGGCAGGTGACTGCCAGGCGTTCGTCTGGCGTAATAAGTTCCACGAGTTTGTCTTATTTGTGTTGTCTGGTAGAGGGGATTGCCAGTCAATGCTTAATATTCGTGCAGGTGCAGTACTATGTCTTATGATGCTTACATGATCCTCCAAGATTCGATATATGTTACTAAACGTTTCCAAATTACAGTGGAGAAAATCATCTCCTTAACTGTAGGTATAAACTGCCTCACGCCAGCCAACAACACCGACGCCTCTCCACTCAGGCCTGTCTACACCAACGCTTTATCATGATCGATTTGCTTCCAGAGACAAGAAGAGAATATAGGCAGCCATGTTAAGTTAAGGAGGTCGAGAGTGAAATCTTTCTTCTTGTAGTCTGTAATGTTACTGTCAGACTCAAATTCAGGACTTACTTAAGAGTCCATTCTGCTCCTTCGGTCATATTAGTGATGTGTACAAGTTGAGGTGGTCCCATAGCCCTTGATCTACCACGAGGGTTATGGTGGCTGTTGACCCCTAGTTCTTGGTCATTGCTTAAGTCATGGATGAGTACCAGTGACCATGCTTCTTACAGCTATGTCCTGAATGGCTTGGGGTGTTTACATGGTGAGTCTTGAGGCTGAGTTAATGCTATACGTAGGTTAGTTATCAGACATTTGAGGTCTCACTCTTACCTTATATATACTGTATATATATATATATATATATATATATATATATACACATTTTTACACCTGTATACAGGGTGATTGAGCGAAGAGTACATTTAATAGGAGGATGAAATCCTTGGATAATTCTAAACCACAACGTCTCTATGGTAAAATGTCAGATTCTTCACAGTTTCCATGTTACAATACATTTAAGATGATGTATTAATGAAAGTGAATTTGATGTGAAACCCCCGTAGGATTTTGTAATAATTTCTTCACAGATGTCTTATGTGCAGCAGTACAGTGTGAGACAGGTGGCTGACACAGGTGCCATGAGGCAGGGACCGGATGAGATTAAGGCAGTTACAGGGGGGGAGTGTCACTCAATTTTTTACTCTGGTTCACAAAGTTCATCACTTGTCATCCTCCTAGCCGTGCGTCATCTCTTTTCACCGAATAATGATCACGTAGTCCTCTGATACACGATAACAGACGAAGACATAAACATTATACAATAATTTTTTTTGGTGGTGGTGGGGGGGGGGGGGGGGCAAATACAGATTGTAAATAAGACGTAGAGGTGTAATTATGATGGACATTATCAGAGCGGATCCAGGAATATCAAAAGGAGGGTCCAAGAAGTTTTGGGTTGGGGAACATGGCGAGCAAAACGAGCCCACAGTGGGGTCTCTGTAAGTCTACCCCCCCCCCCCTTCCTCCCCTGATTTTTTTTAATCTGACCAATATGGCCATTTTGGGGCCTATTTTGAAGCCCTGTGCATTTGATATTAGGAGACATTCTGAGGTCAATAGTAATTACTTTTTACTATTAAAAAACTCCTGAATACAATACTGCATTTAAGAAAAAGCATTGGAATTTTCTGGTGAAAGCCCCAGGACCCCCTGGATTCGCCCTTGAATATGTGACTTTAATTCAATTGATAAGCATCGTGTTTTATATTTTATATTAATGGGATTCTGTTAGTTAAATCTTTATATTGAAGTTAAGCTGGACAATTCAATTAACAAATATATATTTAATACAGTCATGAAATGACTCCCTATAGTTACCGTCAAGGAATAATATTTACGTTATCCCAATTACGTCCTTTTTAATTGTACTATTAAAGAAAATGTAAACCTTTTATTACTAACTATTTTATTCTGACCATAATCTAAATAAGTTATATTTTCACGCTATATTATAGGTAATACAGTGAGATATGGTAATATTGATACATAAATGGTATTTGAAGGATATATAATGCGATATATTCTGTCTATGATGAAAAATAATTCTCTGACGTGGCCACTAGACGGCTGGCACCAGAGACTGACCTGTTCCACTCGCTGAATGTAATGGTCTAACATCCTCCTGTGCTGGATTATCAGAACACCAAGTAAAATACAAGGATAAAAGTGACGTAGAAATCATAAATGAAAACATAAGCTTCTCAAGAGTCTAAGGTAGGTATTTTGTCCTGGTTGTGGTATATTTGTAAGTGTTGCTCTGTCCTCACCTCAAGTCCTTACGGTAAGACCTCCTCACACTCAAGTACTTTAACAAAACAACTTCACCAGCAGTCGAGTCGATAGAACCTTTGTCTGACCGCCATGGTCACAATAGCATGGCTAGTCTGTTCAACACTTAATTATTCATATTATGCTACACCGCCCACAAAACTTGTGAAACTGTTGAAGTTCCTAGTTGAGACATCCAGGCTCTAACCGCTTCAGGAGGCCTGAGCCCTCCGTTTTCTCTTGAGTATGGACGCAGAAGCTGATATTTCTTGATACCTCACATTGTGTTCACAGATTTGAGATTGAGAGAGAACACAATTATATTACTTTACATGAGATATGTATGAGCACAGATGAAACATTCAAGATCCCTTGTGAGTGATGTTGAAAACTTCAACGGTGTTTACTGTTAGTGAAAGTGTCCATATAAGTCAGTGTAGAGTCTACTGTAAGAAATGAGGTATCATGACATCGTCCCTAGGGATACCCTGAGTCTCCAGATTGCTACTGAAATTAGGCCAAGGGTCGTTGTGTACCAGGACGACATCCACGACTAGCATGGAGGTTGATGAAGGCCATTGAGATTGGATAGCGCAGTGTAACAAGTTGTAGGGTGAAATGAGTCATATCACGTACAGCCAGTCACGAGGAGGAGGTGGCTAGACTGTGTTCGCTGTCCACCAGTAATCTCACGTGAGGATAAAACACGGCCAGCTCATACCATTGTTTTGAGTCCACCACTAAGTAAAGTTACTTATTGGATGTGTTATTCCCCCTAGTATTCATGTATGTAATCTCCTCAGTGGTAGGTGTGTTTGGAGGCAGCAAGAGTATGATGGTAGCCACCTTACTTCTTGGGGAATGTAGCAAAGTAGCGGAGAGAAGCTACTAGTCCTGGTGCTGTTAAGGTATTGGTTTTGATGCTATTACCAGAGTCCTGTTACTAATTAAGAGCTACAGTTCTCAGTTAACCTGTACTGATGGTGCTAAGGTGTGCTATATGTAAGATTATAGTGTCGTGCGTTCTTTTAAATGTGTACCAAAGTAATGGAATAAGTTGGTAAATGTACCTTGTTGTAAGTACCAAAATAAGTGGAGTCATGGAGTTGATCCGTGCAGTTTTGTGTTACTGAAATTGTATGTTAGGGGTGTCATTCTCCTGGAGTATTTACCTTCATTCATCCCCCATAACGCGATACCAGAATAATACCCAGTGCCCTAGCACCTCGAGCCATGCTACCACAGGTCAGAGGTTAAGGAGTAACTATGAGCAGTATAATAAATAAGACACAGCTAACATATGGAATTAATAAAGTAAAAAATTGAGAGAAAAAATTTTGAAGAGTTAAGACAGAAAGAAAAATAGTTGTTTAAATATAGTGAGACAGAAAAGAAATTAAAGCAAAATACAAAAGGAGAATGATACTCCCCTATAAAATGGTAACAGCAAAACTCTCAACCATACCTGACCATCTCCCCTCACACCGGTATCATAAATCCAGCGCCAGCACGAGCAATCAACACCGCCAGGCATTCCTCTTCGCCCATCAATGATATTTTTAAGGACCCTAAGATTGACTGGAGATTCGCCAGACTTATTACGAGCACTGGGTGTAATTAGCAAAGTCTTCCCACCAATTATTTCTTAACATATCAAGGATTTAAGGTGTGTGTGTGTGTGTGTGTGTGTGTGTGTGTGTGTGTGTGTGAGTGTGTGTAGAGTTGGCTCTGCTGACGATCAATTTGGCTTCTGAGGACTTTTAAAGATATACAAAATTACATATTTCTTACTGGTAAGCTGAACTGGTCGATCCGTCTCACCTTGTTCGTGGTAGGGGGAGGATGATCCCTATTTGGGCTGTTGATCAACATGCGTGAGTCAGGTGATAACTGAGGGAGTGAGAGGTAATCTTAGCTTCTTTTTCCAACATTAAAAAAAAAATACTTTATATTATAGTACAGTGTGGAAACTATTAGGCCCCCCTCTCTCTGCTTGTCACCTCTTTGTCTGTCTGTCTCTTTCTATCTGTCTATTTATCCCTATCTGTCTCTCCTTCCTACCTAAGCCCTCCCCCCTAATACTTCCCACCGCATGCATACTCACAGTTAGGGCTCCAATATCCGGCAGGTGTTGATGCTGCAGGGCCACCTTCTGGGCCTTCTTGTGTCTACTGCCCTTCATATGTTGGTTCAAGGGTGCGTCACCTGTCAGTGGCACCTGGCAGAGGTTGCAGAAGTAGGACGTCTCATTCTCTCTCACTATCCCCGAACTGATGGCTTCTCTCGCCTCGGGGGTCAGGATCTCCGAACTCACCAAGTCGGATACAACCCTCGAGGGCAGATGACCACCGCTGGCTGCCTGAGTGTAGATAAATCAGGGTGACACTGAGGAGATCTTGTGAATAGCGTATGTTATGCACTTTCTCTTTCCTCTCGCTCTCTTAAGGTATTCAAGTAAGCATTAGAGACATAATAAGACACATCTAACAAATGACACAATGGAACTTCTGCCTCACACCAACAAGGAGAGTCACAGTCATAAGAGTTGATGTAACTAGAGAAACATTATGGTCGTCAAAAATGTATGAAAACAACAAACAGCTTCTTGAAACTTATGATGTAGATTATATTAGTGATTTGAACGTAAGATTAAGCGGCTAGAGAAGGATATTTGTGACTTACGGTTTGTTGGAGGACTGAAGAAGGCTGTGGGGATGTGTAGGTGGGCTGTAGGGATGTGTAGGTGGGCTGTAGGGATGTGTTGCTGGTCTGTGGTGTGTAGGAGGGCTGTGATAGTGTGTAATTGGGCTGTGCTGGTGTGTAGCTAGCCTGTGTTGGTGTGTTGCTGGTCTGTGGTGTGTAGGTGGGCTGTGGTGTGTAACTAGGCTGTGGTGTGTAGGTGGGCTGTGGTGTGTGGGAGGGCTGTGGTGTGTGGGAGGGCTGTGGTGTGTGGGAGGGCTGTGGTGTGTGGGAGGGCTGTGGTGTGTGGGAGGGCTGTGGTGTGTAGGTGGGCTGTGGTGTGTGGGAGGGCTGTGGTGTGTGGGAGGGCTGTGGTGTGTAGGTGGGCTGTGGTGTGTGGGAGGGCTGTGGTGTGTAGGTGGGCTGTGGTGTGTAGTAACTGGGGTGTGGTGATGTGTAGCTAGGCTGTGGTGGTGTGTGGTTGGAGTGTGATGGTGTGTGGCTGGGGTGTGTTGGTGCGTTGCTAGGCTGTATTGGTTCGATGTTTGGGTGTGGTGCATTAGGTGGCTTGGAAACACCAGGATCTATATCTGGCAGAGTAGACAGAAATTTGTTGTTCTCCTTTACTTTCTTATGTGGTTGTCCTCTCAGGTGAGCTTCAAGAGGAGCCAACCCATTAAATGGTTTCTTTCCTACACAGATTTTACACTGATACGAAAAATGACTTTTATCAACAGTCGTCACTTCGTTGTTGAGTTTTGCTTCGCGGACGACATCAGAAAGATGACTGAGGGAGAACTCCGAGTGCAGGCTGCCTTTCACTGCCTCCCATATAAGACTGTTCTTGTGTTCTTTACTTTTGAGATGATTGAGGATGTCCCCGGTCCCCTCCCTGGGGCACACCACACAATGGTATTGAAGGCTGGTCGGGTCATAGTTTGTGATGACGCCCTCTGTTATGGCTGCCGCTATCAGCTGTAACAACAATATGAGATTATTAATACATTATTTACTTCTTGTGTGTTATTATCGTCATGATTAATCTACTGTTTGGCGAATTATTTGGCAGCATCTGTGTACTTGTCAACACGTTTGTTTGTGTGTTTGTAAGTTGACTCATTTAAAGGGGTGTTTGATAGTTCTGGTACTAAATACGTCACCCTGGATCTAGATGAACTCACAGTTGTTCTAGTCAGGTCACGTCACAGCTTTAAGGTCAAGGTCGTGAAAAATGAGAATGATAAACTCTCGTCCACAGTTCGAGGCTACAACAAGTTCATTGGTTGAGGAGGAATGTCAGGAAAAATATGAGACGTTCCGAAAAAATCACACTTATATTTATTTATTGATTTTTGTTAACAGGAGAGAACACGATAAGTTACAAGCCTCATCTCTAACAATAACTGTACCACAACATATCAGCCGATGGAGATATATCCTATCTCTCTTACCTCTCGTTTTATCTCTCTTACCTCTCGTTCTATCTCTCTTACCTCTCGTTCTATCTCTCTTACCTCTCGTTCTATCTCTCTTACCTCTCGTTCTATCTCTCTTACCTCTCGTTCTATCTCTCTTATCTCTCGTTCTATCTCTCCTACCTCTTGTTCTATCTCTCTTATCTCTCGTTCTATCTCTCTTACCTCTCGTTCTATCTCTCTTACCTCTCGTTCTATCTCTCTTACCTCTCGTTCTATCTCTCTTACCTCTCGTTCTATCTCTCTTATCTCTCGTTCTATCTCTCATACCTCTCGTTCTATCTCTCTTACCTCTCGTTCTATCTCTCTTACCTCTCGTTCTATCTCTCTTACCTCTCGTTCTATCTCTCCTACCTCTCGTTCTATCTCTCTTACCTCTCGTTCTATCTCTCTTACCTCTCGTTCTATCTCTCTTACCTCTCGTTCTATCTCTCTTATCTCTCGTTCAATCTCTCTTACCTCTCGTTCTATCTCTCTTACCTCTCGTTCTATCTCTCATACCTCTCGTTCTATCTCTCTTATCTCTCGTTCTATCTCTCTTACCTCTCGTTCTATCTCTCTTACCTCTCGTTCTATCTCTCTTACCTCTCGTTCTATCTCTCATACCTCTCGTTCTATCTCTCTTATCTCTCGTTCTATCTCTCTTACCTCTCGTTCTATCTCTCTTACCTCTCGTTCTATCTCTCTTATCTCTCGTTCTATCTCTCTTACCTCTCGTTCTATCTCTCTTACCTCTCGTTCTATCTCTCATACCTCTCGTTCTATCTCTCTTACCTCTCGTTCTATCTCTCATACATCTCGTTCTATCTCTCTTACCTCTCGTTCTATCTCTCATACCTCTCGTTCTATCTCTCTTACCTCTCGTTCTATCTCTCTTACCTCTCGTTCTATCTCTCTTACCTCTCGTTCTATCTCTCTTACCTCTCGTTCTATCTCTCATACCTCTCGTTCTATCTCTCTTACCTCTCGTTCTATCTCTCTTACCTCTCGTTCTATCTCTCTTACCTCTCGTTCTATCTCTCTTACCTCTCGTTCTATCTCTCATACCTCTCGTTCTATCTCTCTTACCTCTCGTTTTATGTAATTTACTCCCAAAAAAAAAAAAAAGTCTCTCTATGGAGGTGATCGATTAATTCCAGAATGAACACTGTGACTCCTATTGTCTTGGTAGGGGTTGTCATAATTCTTCGTTCGTTGTGTCATATTGTCTCACATAGAATAGTTATGATACTTTTTTTTTTGGAGCGAGTGTATATCAAAGGTCACCATCCACACTATAGGCTCCACCTCCTCCTCCTCTCCTTCCACCTCTTCCTCTTCCTCTTCCTGCTCCTCCTCCTCTTCCTTCCCCTCCTCCTCCTCTATGGTGAGTGTTATATTTACATCTAATTGAAGGAAATATTTGTTGTTTAATGGTAGTGTGTGTGTGTGTGTGTGTGTGTGTGTGTGTGTGTTAGCTTTTAGACTTCCCTCACTCGTGTAAAGAAACAATATACATGGTCACGGGCATGAACAGGCTCTCTCACAAGGGCTGTTGGTGATAAGGAGAGAAAAAGAACCAGGTAAACCCGTCGCAGCTGTGGTGGACGTGGCAGAGGTGTGTCGTGATAATGGCCAACACGAGAGATAAGATACTGCTGTAGTTGGTGGCCAAATACCTGACATTATGCAACCTAACCTAACCAAACCTAACCTAACCTAACCTAACCTAACCTAACAACTAAACCCAACCTAACGTAACCTAACCTAAAAACCAAACATAACCTAACTAACCTAACCTAACCTAACCTAATCTAACCTAAACTAACCTAACCTAACAACTAAACCCAACCTAACGTAACCTAACCTAAAAACCAAACATAACCTACCTAACCTAACTAAGCTAACCGAACCTAACCTAACCCCCACTCAAGCTTAATCCATAAGCTTAACATTAATCATCCTAGCGCTGACGTTACCTAATCTATCCGAAGCTAAACTAACACTAACTTAATTTAACACTAAGATAACCTAACTTACCCAAACATTAACTCAACCTAACCAAACCTAACCTAACCTAACCTAACCTAACCCAAAAGAAAGAAAATACGTGAAAACTGACTCAATTCAGAAACACTAAACTGAATCCCCCAAAATTTAACAGCTTCGTCAGTTTTAGTCTGGGGTACAGCTTTTACCCCTCATTGTCCCCTGACCCCTCCTGACCCCTGAGTCTCTAATGTTCCCCAGAGAAACTTAACAATCAAAAAAACATATATATATATTTTATTGTGGTGAATTTATTGGTTACAGTCATACCTAACAAAGCTATTTACCTCTTAACTACTTCTCCAACGCCTCCCACCCCCCCCCCCCCCATACTATTAAACACGTAACACACTGTCTCACCATACATTAGTACACGTAGCTTGATCAGTACCTGGTTAGCCATCTCTCTCGCTGTTTCAAGACCGTGGGTGGTGCGGATGATGCCAGGAGATGAGGTGTGATGAGGGCGGTGATGTGGGCGAGTAGAGTGTAGGCGTCAAGGAGTGATTTGGGCCGTCGGCAAGTTTATCACAACAGTATTACGGTTTCTGAGAGGAGATAACCACCGAATTCTCTTCAGCTTATCAGTCAAGGTGTGTGTGTGAGGAAGTTTCTAGAATCGACAGGCTAATACCAGGAGACCGTAGGTGTTCTGAAGGAGGATGCGATTAACAACAACAATCAGAGTCCTCCCTTACCAGCAGCGCCTCTGTTAACTAGTGCACCACCTCGTTATCTCGCCACACACACCGAGATTAGATTACATTTAACTGTTTTCTACTGACGTCAGAGTATCGTATTCTATTAATGCAATTTAGAATGTTGAAATGTAAAAGATGTGAGAGTCGAAAAACAACAAATTATCAATAGATTTTAATCCTGTATGAAACTGTAGTCTCCTTTGATTCTAAGACAAAAATCGTAAGATAAAACACACTTGGAAAATGTTCGTCTTTAGATAAACACAATAAAGAAAATAAAAATAAAAATTAACCATATCTTGCTTAATATTATTTTTTTTTAGAAGAATTATTGTCCAGTATAGAAAATAAGACAGTGTACACAATGTTCCAATACTCTGGTGTACGGGGTCGCCTCT
>CAUDMG010002639.1:1655000-1730000 GCA_958450375.1 Homarus gammarus | reverse complement strand
AGAGAGAGAGAGAGAGAGAGAGAGAGAGGATATATACAGTAACAATTCTTATTCATAAACACCAAATGAAACTTAAAGAACAAATGCTGTACACAAGACACCTTACTTAAGAGTTCTGAACACACCTGAACACTAACCTAACCTAACCTAACCTAACCTAACCTAACCTAACTTGACCACGAGGGTACAGCAATTCAATGGTGCAATGGTAGTGTTACAGTGGTATAGTGAGACATATTAAATAATTATGTCCCACTGTATGTCTGTCCCATTAGATATGTCCCACTGTATGTCTGTACCATTGGATATGTCCCACTGTATTTCTGTACCATTAGATATGTCCCACTATATGTCTGTACCATTAGATATGTCCCACTGTATGTCTGTCCCATTAGATATGTCCCACTGTATGTCTGTACCATTAGATATGTCCCACTGTATGTCTGTACCATTGGATATGTCCCATTGTATGTCTGTACCATTAGATATGTCCTACTGTATGTCTGTACCATTGGATATGTCCCATTGTATGTCTGTACCATTAGATATGTCCCACTGTATGTCTGTACCATTAGATATGTCCCACTGAATCATTTGTCTTACTGCATTACCTGTACTGTAGATTGGTTGACACACTGTAGACAAGTTCTCTACATAGGGTGAGAGTATCTACATAGGTACCTCTCTATACACACCTTTGTTAACTTCCAGGTGGCAGGTGTTGGAGGTGGAGGTGCGTGAGGTAGGGTCTGGTGAACAGCCTAAGGTGCAGCTACAGGACTTGGATGACACCTTTAATCTACAGTTCCTCCATCAGGATAGACGACGAGGTGGGTGTAGTGTGGTGTAGTGTGGAATAGTGGTGTGGTAGTGTAGTTATGGTAGTGTCTAGTAATGTGGTGTGTGTGTTGTGTCTAGGAATGTAATGTGGTGTGGTAGTTGTGGTAGTGTGGTATGGTGTAGTAATTGTGTGGTAGTGTCTAGGAATGTAATGTGGTGTGGTGTGTTATGTGGTGTGTGGTATAACCATAGTATGTGGGAAGAATGTGGTAACAGAAACATTCAACATGTGTCATTAGTTATCATGTAATTCAAGTTTCGTTTCTGGATTTGTATTTGTGTTTTAACGTAAGGATGTTCGTTGTGTCAGGGGTGGCGGAGGTGGCCTTGTCTCCAGCCTTCCTGACAGACTTCACTCAGTACCTCAACAACAACAACGTTAAATCTACCATCATCGTCGACGACCTGGGCAAGTGAGTACAAAGTGTTCTTCTGTTTACTGTCGGCTTGCGGTGGCGCTTTCTATGGTGCTTTGAGTGACCAAGAGTGTGTTTAGTGAAGATCAAATGGCGTGGGGATGGGAAGGGGGGGTGAGAAACATTTGGGGTATATTACGAACAATTTTATGATTAAATACACTAATGCCTTCGCGCCCTCCCCCACAAAATAAATAAAATATAAAAAATTACAGTATATAGAAAATACTAGAATTGTCAAAGTTACCCCTCCAATCAGCTCACCGTTATAAAAGAAAATGAAAAAGAATAGAACAGTAACTTAACTAATAGTGTACATTCCCTCCCAAAAAGACCTAACATCCCTAGAAAAGGTGCAACACAGATTGACTAAGAAGGTTCTAAACTGTAGTATCTCGATTATCAAGTAGACTGAGGGCCTTAGGACTAACAACCCTTCAGACATGGCAACAAGTGAACCGGGCCATTTTTTTTGTGATTACTTGTGGCACCAACAGGAGGGAACACAACTACAAGCTCGCCAAAATGTCATGAAGGGCGAATAGAAGGAAAACTACTTCACACAGAGGCTGGTAGACCTATGGAACAGTGTACTATATCAAGCTGTAGAACCGAGAAAATAAATGGACTTCAAAAGAGCCCTAGACAAGACTATGAAGGACACAGGCCACTGGTCTTGTTCCCTCACCATGGCCACGTTTAGTTTGGGGTGGCCATTCGGTAAACACGTTAAGATATACTCAATAAATAATATACATTTTAACAGATTCAAAGAGAGAGAGAGAGAGAGAGAGAGAGAGAGAGAGAGAGAGAGAGAGAGAGAGAGAGAGAGAGAGAGAGAGAGAGAGAGAGAGAGAGAGAGAGAGAGAGAGAGCATCTTTCCTACATTAATTGTCGCTGGTATTTATCGACCCGCAGAAAACTCAAGTCAGACATTCCCTTTCTCCGCGCTGAGTCCGACCTGATGGGCGCTGTCACCTTCGACCGATTCATGAGATACGAAGAGGTAAGTTCCTCCCTCTCCTCCTCCACCACTAGTACCTCCTCCTCCACCACCTGTACCTCCTCCTCCACCACCTGTACCTCCTCCTCCACCACCTGTACCTCCTCCTCCACCACCTGTACCTCCTCCTCCACCACCTGTACCACCTCCTCCACCAACTGTACCTCCTCCTCCACCACCTGTACCACCTCCTCCACCAACTGTACCTCCTCCTCCACCACCTGTACCTCCTCCTCCACCACCTGTACCACCTCCTCCACCAACTGTACCACCTCCTCCACCAACTGTACCTCCTCCTCCACCACCTGTACCTCCTCCTCCACCACCTGTACCTCCTCCTCCACCACCTGTACCTCCTCCTCCACCACCTGTACCACCTCCTCCACCAACTGTACCTCCTCCTCCATCACTAGTACCTCCTCCTCCACCACTAGTACCTCCTCCTCCACCACTAGTACCTCCTCCTCCACCAACTGTACCTCCTCCTCCACCAACTGTACCTCCTCCTCCACCAACTGTACCACCTCCTCCACCAACTGTACCTCCTCCTCCACCACCTGTACCTCCTCCTCCACCACTAGTACCTCCTCCTCCACCACCTGTACCTCCTCCTCCACCAACTGTACCTCCTCCTCCACCACCTGTACCACCTCCTCCACCAACTGTACCTCCTCCTCCACCACTAGTACCTCCTCCTCCATCACTAGTACCTCCTCCTCCACCAACTGTACCTCCTCCTCCACCACCTGTACCTCCTCCTCCACCACCTGTACCACCTCCTCCACCACCTGTACCACCTCCTCCACCACCTGTACCACCTCCTCCACCAACTGTACCTCCTCCTCCACCACTAGTACCTCCTCCTCCACCACTAGTACCTCCTCCTCCAACCTTCTATTCAGTTCCCCATTGGACGTCTTTCATCAATCTTCTATTCAATATATATATTTTTTTGGTGTCTTCGGTTTTATTATCAGTATTTTCGTTATTTTCGTCTTTTGATTGACACTTTAATATCGTCATCTGCAGATCCTGGAATACCTGAAGGAGTTACCGCGTCAGTATCCCGACCGAGTGAGGCTGGAGGAGGTGGGTCACAGTGTAGAGGGCCGACCTATCCACCTCCTGGTTATCTCATCCAACGTCCACTCCTCATCCACCGCCAATAAACCCGTCATATTAATCGATGGAGGTGAGTCACGCATCATCCGAGTGTTTGTAAGCAATCATCCCGAGATACATTTTGCTTTAATCCAGTTTTTTTGTTCTTGTTATGTCTCTCTCTCTCTCTCTCTCTCTCTCTCTATTTCTCTGTCTCTCACACTATTTTCTTTGTCTCTCTCTCTCTCTATCTTAAAGTGTGCCAATAACACCCCACCCTCCCCATCTTACTCAGGTATCCACGCCAGAGAGTGGGTCAGCCCAGCAGCGGTTCTGTACATCGTGGAAAAGCTGCTAAAGTCGCCCGCGATGACCAGTGACGTGGAGTGGCGCATTTTGCCTTTACTTAACCCTGATGGCTATATTTACACCTGGACTAAAGTGAGTTATCTCTCTCTCTCTCTCTTTATTCATCAGCTGATTTCTGTCATTAGATAAATCGTTTCTATTTGACATAACTGGATCAAACTATACATCCCAGTCCAGCCGGGATGTATGTATGTATGTATGTATGTATGTATGTATTTATCTTTTACTCCTACAGGATCGACTATGGAGAAAGAACAGAGCCACAACTTCAGAAATAGGATGTGTAGGAGTTGATCTCAACCGTAACTTCGGATTTCACTTTGGAGGTGAGTGAGTGAGTGAGTGAGTGAGTGAGTGAGTAAATGAACAACAATGAATATAAAATGAATATAAAACACATCAATAAATATCTTTTTTTATCCGTATGAAAAATAAAATATATATATTTTTTACTATTTTTTTGT
Source organism: Homarus gammarus (assembly GCA_958450375.1). NCBI lineage: Eukaryota > Metazoa > Arthropoda > Malacostraca > Decapoda > Nephropidae > Homarus > Homarus gammarus. Next base: position 1,725,807 of record CAUDMG010002639.1, on the reverse strand, counting down.
TTTTTGCTAATTCATTAACTCATCCACGCCCCTAGAGTCAGGAACCAGCCATCGGCCTTGCTCCACCGTCTACCACGGACCCGTTGCCTTCAGCGAGCCAGAGTCCCAAGCCCTTAGAGACACCCTACAGCAGGAGAGCAGTCGTACCAAGGTCAGGTGTGGGTGGGTGTGGAGAAGTGGTGGTCAGGTGTGGGTGGGTGTGGAGGGGTGGTGGTCAGGTGTGGGTGGGTGTGGAGGGGTGGTGGGTGTGTGGGTGAGGATGGAGGGTAGAGGTGTATGTGTAAATAGCAGGGGGGAAATGGCAAGCAGTAGGCGTGTACAGGGATTAACCAAGGCGTGTATGAGGCACTAACAAGGGTACGTGTGGGAAGTAGAGGGCGTGTATGAGGCACTAACAAGGGTACGTGTGGAAAGTAGAGGGCGTGTATGAGGCACTAACAAGGGTACGTGTGGAAAGTAGAGGGCGTGTATGAGGCACTAACAAGGGTGCGTGTGGGAAGTAGAGGGCGTGTATGAGGGTATACAAAAGAGACGTACAATTTGATCTGGCGTGGGTAGGAAGTAACGAGGCGTGTGTGTTGTCCGTTGCAGGCGTACGTGACCTTCCATTCCTACGGACAGTTCGTGTTGCATCCATGGGGCTATACTGACACGGTCTCCAAGAATAACGTCAACGAGCTGGTAAGTACTGTCTCTGTGTGTACTGTCCCTGTGTACTGTTTGTGTGTACTGTCTCTGTGTAATGTCTGTGTGTACTGTCCCTGTGTACTGTCTATGTGTACTGTCTGTGTGTACTGTCTCTGTGTGTACTGTATATGTGTACTGTCTGTGTGTACTGTCTCTGTGTACTGTCTATGTGTGTACTGTCTCTATGTGTACTCTCTGTGTGTACTATCTGTGTGTACTGTGTTCATCGCAGCCCTACTCAGTCAACCAATTACCTCCTTCCTATTGATGTAGCTACTCCCTGATTGGCTGTTCAGTCATCACTTCGAGCATGTCATTTACTCAACCGGCCAATCACCATCTCGATACAGAACAATATATATATATACACATATTCCTAATTACCTCTCATTATTATACTAACTACCTACCTAACTACCCATCCTCATTAGACAATTTAACTATCTAACTACCTTGTTCCACAGAGCAAAGTGGGAAACTCAATGGCAAGGGCAATTAAGAAAGACGGTGGGGCTTCATATGCTGTTGGTAGCCCAGGCGAACTCTTGTGTAAGTATAATGATGATGATGATGATGATGGGTGATGATGGGTGGTGATAATGATGATGGGTGATGATGATGATGATGGTGATGATGATGGGTGATGATGATGATGATGGGTTGGTGATAATGATAATAATAACAAAAGCAATACGGGTACTAGTTGTAATTGTGATGTTTGTAATAATAATAATAATAATAATAATAATAACAACAACACCAACAACAACAACAACAACACTTAACAAAGAAGAAGAAGAAGAAGAAGAAGAATAAACTAGTAATTAATACATCTCATCCATTAATAAATAAATAAACTAGTCCACATACATTACCTGTACTTTACCTGAACCTCATTAACACCGTAATATTCACACCTGTCCACGTTAATCACCCCCAGATCCTGCGTCAGGTGGATCCGATGACTGGGTAGCAGGTATAGGAAAGGTGCCGTTTGTGTACACCATTGAATTAAGAGACAAAGGCGCTGCGGGTTTTATTTTACCCAAAGAACTCATTAAACCCACCGTGAGTACATTAAACCCACCGTGAGTACATTAAACCCACAGTGAGTACTTTAAATCCACCCTAAGTACTTTGATCTACCGAGTACATTAACACTACCCTGAGTACTTTAACCCACTCTGAGTACTTCCTTCTTGCGATTCACTCCTACTCATCATGTACTCAACTCACCCATTTCTCCTTCCTGTACTCCAAGTCTCCTTTATCATCCCATTTTGTACCTTTTTTGCCATTTTACCAATACTTTTTTCTCCTAACCTTTTCTAACCCATTTTTTACCTTTCTATGCTGTTCCTGACCTATTTTGACCTTTTCTATCCTGTTCCTGACCTATTTTGACATTTTCTATCCTGTTCCTGACCTATTTTGACCTTTTCTACCCGGTTCCTAACCTATTTTGTCCTTTTATATCCTGTTACTAACCTATTTTGTCCTTTTATACCCTGCTACTGACCTATTTTGACCTTTTATATCCTGTTACTAACCTATTTTGACCTTTTCTATCATGTTCCTAACCAATTTTGACCGTTTCTAACCTCTGTTGACCTCTCCCGACAGGTAAGGGATGCCTGGTCGGCCATCAAACGCCTTCATAAACACATCACAAACGCCAAGAGCGGACCAAGGACGGCAGTAGTCCAGGGGGCAGTGGAGGCCGTGACTGTCTTACCCCCTGAGGCAGACACGACGCAGGAGCCTGCCTTCGTCCTTGACACAGACACGACGAAGGAGCCTGCCTTCGCCTTTGAGACAGACACGACGAAGGAGCCTGCCTTCGCCCTTGACACAGACACGACGAAGGAGCCTGCCTTCGCCCTTGACACAGATACGACGAAGGAGCCTGCCTTCGCCCTTGAGACAGACACGACGAAGGAGCCTGCCTTCGTCCTTGACACAGACACGACGAAGGAGCCTGTCTCACCCCCTGAGGCAGACACGACGAAGGAGCCTGTCGCACCCCATGAGGCAGATACGACGAAGGAGCCTGCCTTCGCCCTTGAGACAGACACGACGAAGGAGCCTGCCTTCGCCCTTGACACAGATACGACGAAGGAGCCTGCCTTCGCCCTTGAGACAGACACGACGCAGGAGCCTGTCTTACCCCCTGAGGCAGACACGACGCAGGAGCCTGCCTTCGCCCTTGAGACAGACACGACGAAGGAGCCTGCCTTCGTCCTTGACACAGACACGACGAAGGAGCCTGTCTCACCCCCTGAGGCAGACACGACGAAGGAGCCTGTCGCACCCCATGAGGCAGACACGACGAAGGAGCCTGTCGCACCCCATGAGGCAGACACGACGAAGGAGCCTGTCGCACCCCATGAGGCAGACACGACGAAGGAGCCTGTCGCACCCCATGAAGCAGACACGACGAAGGAGCCTGTCGCACCCCATGAGGCAGACACGACGAAGGAGCCTGTCGCACCCCATGAGGCAGACACGACGAAGGAGCCTGTCGCACCCCATGAAGCAGACACGACGAAGGAGCCTGTCGCACCCCATGAGGCAGACACGACGAAGGAGTCTGTCGCACCCCATGAGGCAGACACGACGAAGGAGCCTGTCTTTCCAGTTGAAACAAATATTCCTAAAGAGACAGAGACAACTGTTCTTGTAATCCCACCTGAGACAGACGGAACAGATCAGACAGTTGTGAAGACAGACGGAGAGACCACACAGACAGACACACCATCAGAACCTCTTGCTGAAGAAGCTGTCATCAGGATCCACGTCGAGGAGGATGGGGCGGCCCATCCTCAACCCGACCAGGTCCATATTTGTATCCAAACGAAACAGACGGACACAGACATACCACAATCCCCCGTACAGACAGACGACATAGCCACAAACAAACAGACACAAGACAGTAAATATATCATAAGAATTCAAGTTGATGACCCACCTGTAGAAGGTGTGGTTGATCCTGAAGCTGAGAAGATTCATATTCGTATTCAGACTAATAAACAACAGACGTCGGTGGCCAGAGAGGACAACCCCGTACAGATAAACTTCAGGATTAGGAACCAACAGCCTGTCGAGGGCGTTGGAGGTGACGTGGGCGTGGTGAGGGGAGAAGGAAGAGGCGTGGCCGACAACAGCAGCAGCGTGGAAGATAGTTCAGAGTATCACCACCAGAGTATGGAGGGAAGCGCTGAGGAAAGTGGTGAAAGCAATGAACGTTAATGAGAGGAGGAGAAGGAGAAGAAACACTAGAAGAACAAGAAGAACAAGAACAAGAAGAACAAGAACAAGAAAAACAAGAACAAGAAGAACAAGAACAAGAACAAGAAGAACAAGAACAAGAAGAACAAGAAGAACAAGAACAAGAAGAACAAGTACCGACGATTATTCCACACACAATAATAATAAAGGTGTAACTCATTAGTACAAACTCAATGGTAAAATAACAAAATAATAACAATAACTTAACTATTTATCTTCTTCAATTAAAAGACAAAGGTACTTAACCATGAAGACTATATACTTGGTTTAAAATATATTATTGAAAACTTAAACCAACATTTTAGTAGTATTTTCAATGTGTGTGTATGTGTGTGTGTGTGTGTGTGTGTGTGTGTGTGTGTGTGTTAGACTTAAAAGGTGAAAATTGTTGATTATTGATATTATTTATAATATTTATTTATGTATTTTTTGTAAACTTATGACTGTTTATAAGCAATCATGTAGACCATAAACAGAATATATATTGAAATGGATAGTTTCATATAAAACCTAACCTAACCTAACCTGACCTAACCTGACCTGGCCTAACCAAACCTAACCTAACCTAACCTGACCTGACCTAACCAAACCTGACCTAGCCTAACCTAACCTAACCTAACCTGACCTAACCTGACCTGACCTAACCTAACCTAACCAAGCCTAACCAAACCTAACCTAACCTGACCTAACCTGACCTAACCTAACCAAACCTAACCTGACCTAACCAAACCAAACCTGACCTAACCAAACCAAACCTGACCTAACCAAACCAAACCTGACCTAACCAAACCTAACCTGACCTAACCAAACCTAACTCAAGTTGGTTTTTAAGGCTTACAAGTCTGTACTAATTTATATCCATCTATATGCCCAGATTTTTTGCCAAACTTGTTCCTTCATTATTAAGAGTTGAACTACACACAGAGCAACACTTATACACAACTTAGGACAAGAAAGTATTAAGCAAAGTTTCCCATACACATCGATGAAGTTATTTCTAATGTAACACAAAGTTTGACCTTATATCGGGGAAGATAACGTACAAATCGAAATATTAAATAAAAAACTGTAGGGCAAAATATATCAAACACGAGGGTAAATTTTCAGATGGTTAATTTATCTGATCCGTTCTAAAAACCTTCCATGAATTACTGTATTTTCTTATCTTACACAGGAACAAATTACTTATAACGAGGGTACAACAAAGTGCTTCTGAATAAAATGCTCTAATAAATTGATAGGCATTATCTCATAGCTGAAGTAAAAGTTTTGAACACACACACACACACACACACACACACACACACGACCTTGCTATAGAATCTTGGTGATGGAGAAAGTGAAGTTATTACTGAACGTCTACCTACCTCAAGTTCATTCATATTCTACACCTGTTGCAGTCTGCAGGTGCGTCCACTTGTACCTAACTATACCTGCACGTGGGATGAGATATGTATACCTGCCTTGTTAACACCTGGAGCCCGGTCACTTAAAAGCCCCTGTTTTTTTGTGGTTGCTATGTGTGTGTGTGTGTGTGTGTGTGTGTGTGTGTGTGTGTGTGTGTGTATAGGGTGGTGTAATGCGTCCAGTTGGCAGCATTATGTTAGTAAGTAGTAGGGAGCTACCAAACAGGGAGGTACTACCGCCTGGGAAGATATTGGAAGCATAATGTATTGTCTAATGGTAGACCCTGCTGCCATATGTGACCAAGTCCCAGGTTGATGATTTGACTTTCTGCCTCATTTACACACAGTTGCAGGGTCTCAATTGTCTCTCTTACTATTGACAACACAACATTTAATAACAGTACTCACTCTTGATCTATTCTATTCCTTTTATTCTTTTATTCTCCTATGATGTCAGTTGACAATAATATTGAACGGGGCCTTTTCGGATGGGTCCCACTGGTCGGGAAGGTTGTGGACCCCAGGGCCGACCTGATCATCATCAAGCTACTGGGGCCTCAACTGACGCCACCGCGGTTGCTGGAGGATCGGCTTTTTTCACACTTCATTTTTCCAACATTCGCGGCCTGAGATCCAATTTTTCTTCTGTGGAGCACCACCTATCAACCTCTTCCCCCGACCTCTTACTGCTATCTGAACTTCAACTGACCAAAGCAGCTTCAACCAAACCTTTTCAAGTCTCCAACTACAACCTTTATACCTCCTTCCGTTCTAAGGACGGTGTATGTCATCTGGCTCAAAATATCTCTACCAACTATGACTATTTTCCTTTGTTTCCTATACTGTTCTCCCAACTCTACCAACTATTTGGAACTCTTTGACTATCTCACTTCTTGCCATGAGTCGTTGCTATCCACACATCCTAACACCGAGATCCTCTACCTAGGGGATTTCAATGTACATCACAGAGAGTGGCTTGGCTCTGCAAGGGAGGACCCAGGTGGAGCTGAGGCACTCTCTTTTTCCTTACTTAATGATCTGAAACAAATATCAAACACCCTAGGCGCGTCCTGAGCGACACGATCAACTTACTATGATTCTTGATCTTTGTTTTACCTCTTACCCCTCACACTCTTCATACTCAATTTCTGCCCTCTTAGGGTCTTCTGATCACAAGCTTATTTCTATTAAATCAAACTGGGCACGACCACCTCCCCCACCCCTCTCTAAACGTCAACTATGGCACTATCGTAGGGCAAACTGGCAATTCTCGGGACGCCTCGGTATATGCTGACATCATGGCTGGGGTTATACAGGGTGGTATGAATGTATTTATCCCATCTTCTACCAAAACTTTCACTTTACAATCATGGTTTGATCGCTCCTGTTCTCTTGCATGTAGGGAGAGAGATAGGGCATATCAAGCTATAAAACTATCTCCTCCTATTACCCACTCCTCTTTCATTCCTTCTAGGAATCGTTGTAAGGCCAAGTGGAATTTCATAAATAGAAAGACCGCTAACCTGACTAACTTTTCTTCCAATAAATCCTTCTGGTCATAAACCAAAAACATCTGTACTAACCTCTGCACTCCCTCTTTTCCTTCTCTCTCCCGACCTGATAACTCTATAGCCAACTCTCCCCCTGATAAAGCCAATCTCTTTGGCACCTTATTCTCCTCTAACTCCACCGTAGACGATTCCCACTCTACCCCTCCTACCCCTGCACCTCCTACTGAACCCAGGCACTTTCCTATAATCTCCACTAGCAGGGTTGCCGGTGTGTTATCCAGGTTGGATGTGAGTAAGGCTCATAAACCAGACGGAATACCCCCTCGTATTCTGAGGGAGTGTGCTGAAGTTCTGGCCCCTGTGCTTGTTCGCCTCTTTCGTCTTTGCCTCAAAACCCAAACTTTTCCTTCTTCTTGGAAGCATGCCTTGGCTCAGCCCATCCCGAAGAAGGGTGACCACTCTAATCTCTCTAACTATCGCCCCATTGCCCAAACTTCATCCATCTCTAAGATTTTTGAAACTCTCTTGAACTCTTATTTTCTCCGTCACCTAAAACGTCATTTTCTTTTGTCGGATCACCAGTATGGCTTTAGCCAGGCGAGATCTACTGGTGATCTGCTCTCCTATTGTACCCATCTTTGGTCATCCTCTCTTAGGGATTATGGGGAAACTTTCGTCGTGGCCCTCGACATTCCCAAAGCATTTGACAGGTTATGGCACAAGTCTTGGCTTTCTAAACTTCCCTCTTATCGTTTCTCTCCTCCACTTTGTTCTCTAATTTCTAGCTTTCTTGAGAACCGGTCCATGGCAGTTGCTGTCAAGGGATCGATCTCTCGCTCTTTCTCTACCAATAGTGGTGTCCCATAGGTTTCTATTCCTTCATCTACTCTCTTTCTTCATTTATCAATGATTTACTTCACACTTCGACTAATTCTATCCATTCTTACCCTGATTATTCTACTCTTCACTCTTCTTCTTATTTTCCCCCTTCCCCCTAATTCTCAAACTAGATCTGTTTCCACAGCTGATATTATTACATCTATCAACGCGGATCTGTGCAGCATGGGCAGGTAGGAACTTGGTTAAATTCAATCGTAATAAAACTCAGTATTTACCAATTACACTTTCCAAATTAAATGATCTCCCATTAATTACATTTCAAGACGCAATCATTCTGTCAAATTCTAAAATAGATATTCTAGGCCTCACCATTTCCTCTAACATGTCACGGAAGCCACACATGCTCAACATTGCTAAAGCTGCCTCTCGAAAGCTGGGAATGCTGTACAGATGCAGCAGGTACTTCACTCCTGATCAGTTGCTTCAAGTAAAAAGGGATTCATTCGTCCTAACTTGGAGTACTGCTCTCATATCTGGGGTGGCTCTTCTCCTGTCCAACAGTTAGACAGGGTGCAATCAAAGGCATTTCGCTTTATTAACTCTCCTCCTTTAGTTGATAATTTTCTTTCCCTTTCTCTTCGCCGCAATGTTGCTTCACTCTCTCTCTTTTACAGGCACTTTAACGGGCAATGTTCGGTGGATTTAGCATCCTGTGTACCGAGGGCTAGGTCGTGGGCTCGTAACACACGTCTTGCCCGCGGTGACCACCGTTTCTCCGTGAATGTTGGTCACACTAGAATAACCCGTTATAATACACCCTTCTTTCCTCACACAGCCAAACTGTGTTTCCATACTCATACAATCTGAGCCCAATTCAAAAAGTTGGTTTTCCGGCATCTTCGTGGTGTAGAGCAACATTATCTTTTTCTTTTCTATTTTTATTTTTTTTACTCTTATCCTCCCCCCCCCCCTCAGGCCACGTTGCGGTTCGATGACCCGTGCCCGGGAAGGCTAATTCCCGTAAAAAAAAAAAGCACCGCTTGCTTCCTCTCGCTTTCAGCTACCGCCGCTGGCTAGCCCTCGTAGCGAACAGGGAAGCAACTTGCATAAGTCTTCCCCTGCCAGTACACAGCCTCCTCACCATCAAGACTCCTGCTGTGCCTCCTCGTGGCAACACAATGTAACTGGGTGCCCCGTGGGCCCAGGCTAGACCAGCAGGGGATATCGGAGTAGCAGTGGGCCCCAAAGGGAGGCGCATAGGCCCACTGGCATGTGGACACATCCTGGCACCTACCAACCACCCCGCGCTGCCTTGCAGATTAACCTTGGTAGGTATAAGGCTCCGGGAGAAAACCCCGAACGAAAAATCTGCTGTGGAGCCCAGCATCAGGCAGACATACTTACAGAGCTCCAACAAGACCCCAACGGTGGTGTAGGCGGAAGAGGTGACCACCATGGGAGCCCAACGACTACACCGGCGGACGAAGGCAATGCATGATAGACAGGTTTCTAAGGCGAAACCCAATAAACTGGGCTATCGGCAGTCCATTACAAATCTGTAATTAGGAATGTGGTGTGTGTGTGTGTGTGTGTGTGTGTGTGTGTGTGTGTGTGTGTGTGTGTTAACGTAAACCTTCGTAATCACCAACATCCTCTACAGTCTACACTAACCAAGAGGGGACTCCCCCGAGCTTCCCTGAACCCCCCTCGGGAAAAGTCCCTCCTGACGGTGCATCCTGCCTTGTCCACTATCAAAGGAAATGGTGCAGCGGCCACAACGATACTGTCCTTACGTCATACAACCTCTGACTGCGTTTATTTCACTTTGTAAATGCTCATAGGATAAACTAACCTCTGTTATATTTAGTATTCCAACGACATCACAAAATTGAGACCAAGATGACCTGACCTGACCTGACCTAACCTAACCTAACCTAACCCAACCCTTGATGATTTTTCGAGTAGAGGGCCATAGTCGCCGACCCTCCGACAAGATGATGTGACCTTTAATGAGTGATTAACAAACATGGCAAATTTCACCCTTGACCTTATTTTCCATCAGATTATCTTCATTTATTATCTTGTCTTGTAAGTTCATTTGTCTTGGCCTGAGATAAAAAGAAAATAAGGTCAGGTCAGGTCAAGATAGCGAACCTCCAACCTTTCATATTACACGAGTTTTTGGGCAATAATATATTTAAAAAATAAAAATAAATAAATAAATACTATTCGTTCCGGAAGACGAGAGAAAGTAGACCATGAATGTTATTTCCCAAGGAGCCAAAACAAGTGAGAAAATATTTTAATATTACACGGCAAAATTATATCCTTCAGGGACTTGGATATATAATTTTTCAAGTTATAATATCTGTCTAATGTCTGTCTAATGTCCATCAAGTGTCGTTTGGGAGACTTTGTGTTAAGTTCTCTTAGTTACACAATATTATGTCAATAGAAAGTCAGAAAAATTCCACAAAAATTCCTTAAAGAATATGAACAACTCAACACACACCGGGCTGTCTATACGCCTCTACAGATAACCCGGAACTAAACCTGGAACTTCTCTCACCTTGGTACTTTACTCTCCCTCCCTGGTAGACCTAAACCATGGTATAAATATTCACAAGGTCAAAAATCCTCCTAGAGCAGGGGTTCTCAAGCAGGGGGGAATTCCCCCCAGGGGGGGAATTCAGGTTTTCAGGGGGGGGGGGGGGGGAAACTGATTCGGGAGCAAGAGATATGTTCGATGAGAAATCAATCACAGAATTTTGGCCCTTGATGTGCGATTCCTACCCAAAAGTGGCAGAAAGAGCTATCCGTGCATTGCTTCCGTTTGTGTCGACATATCTTTGTGAGTCAGGCTTTTCAACTCTGTTGCAAATTAAAACGAAGCAACGTAGTAGATTAGAGGTAGAAAATGACCTGCGTTGTGCCCTTTCAAACACTCCTCCGCGTATCCCAGAATTGGCGAAGAAAAAACAATCACAGGTTTCTCATTGACTGTAATCTTCATCTGAATAAAATTAATTACAAACTTACAATATCCTGGTATTCTATTGAACTTTTTGTTTATTGCATTATGCTTCAGTTTGGTCTGTTAAGTAATTCATTATGAATATAAAAACACTATTTTCTTTTATTCAAGTTTTATAAATCCATCAACATTTTCAATTGGCATTTAATTTGTAAAACTCCACTATAAAAATAATCCATGTAAAATTGTAAATGTATATGTACTAATATGGAAAAAATAAAGGATTTTCAGTATTATATGAATATTATTTGGAATGCACTTTTTGAGGCAGACAATCTTGGAGAGGAGGGGGAATGACATTCTGACATATGGTGAAAGGGGTGCATGGGGCAAACAAGGTTGAGAACCACTGGACTAAAGGAACCTCATAACTCCGGTCAATGAAACGAATTCGTCAAAACTTTTATAAGAACCTAACCTAACCTAACCTAACCTAACCTAACCTAACCTAACCAAATCAAACCAAACACATTCTTACGAGTATTAAACCATTATCACTACACATCATCATCATAACACCGCAGTATCTGTGAATTTATAAATATACAGAAAAAAATTATATATAGAGGGCGCGTGTGTGCGTTTTTTATGACGTAGTGAGAACATCCTGTCATGTTGTGTATAGATGGGTAGTGTCGGGGAGTCTCGCTGGCAGTCAGTTGTTGTTAGGTGTCTGGTCTCATCGTTACCCCTCTACCCGTCCCAACCCACTCCTGCTAACCCCCACGCCACGGTGAGTCACGGTACACTATGGTGAGTCGCGGTACACTATGGTGAGTCACGGTACACTATGGTGAGTCGCGGTACACTATGGTGAGTCGCGGTACATTATGGTGAGTCACGGTACACTATGGTGAGTCGCGGTACACTATGGTGAGTCGCGGTACACTATGGTGAGTCACGGTACACTATGGTGAGTCACGGTACACTATGGTGAGTCGCGGTACATCAAGGTAAGTCACGATACGAAAACAGATTGGTGGAATTCTTGGGCAGCGACTGGCCTGTGGGTGGCCGTGGGAGGTACAAGTAACATCAGTAAATAAAAAAAAGTCAATTATTTACTCATAAGTATTTTTAATCTTAGTATCGTAAGTCAACGCCATAATACGTATATATTTTGTTCAGTTATTATTATTGTTTTATTATTTACCTATTGTGTGTATGTTTTCTGTAAGTGTTCCTTCTACATTACAAAACAAACTTTTCTCAGAGTCGGCTATACATTAATTGTATTATGACTTTGATAATAAGAGTGATGGTGAAAATGGCACTGTACCACCACAACCACCCACCACCACCACCCCAGCCCTAGTGACCTGCCCCCCCTCCCCTCCCCCGACGCCGAGGTCCTGCTATTATGTTGACCTGTAATGACCTGCACTGGTACGGTTGACATTAAGTTATTATCTCTCTCTTGCAGCTGATGGCGTGTCGCGTGGGTCAGTATGTGAGAGGCGTGGTGGTTGCTTTCTCTCTTCTCATTGTCCTCACCTGTATCGGGAGCGTGGAGTCTTATTCCTCAACGCTCACCAAGACTCAACCACCCACCTTCAACGCCTCGACACCCTTGCCTACTCAGCTGTCAACAGAGAGAGAAGGATGTTGGCAACAGATTAAACAGATTTACACCAATGAGAAACTACAAACTCCATATCATCCTTATACACTAGATGAGTGTTCGCGGTGCTGTGCTGTGGTCCAACTCACGGCAGAACAAGTCGGCTGGATCAGACTGACGACGACGTGTGGTGGCGAAGCTGTCATGTGTCTGATGGAGATTCCGGAAATCAGAAAGCGACTCACGCAAGACGTCTTCTGGTTAACATCTAGTGGAGAAGATGTGCTACTGTACATGGGGACGCCCTCTGATATAGTGCTCACCTGGGACTACCTCACAGATGAACAGAAAATGCTTCAGGTCGTCTTTCAGGTGGTTAGTGTGGTGGTGTTAGTGACGACCCTCATCGGTAACGTCCTGGTGTTGGCAACAATGATCACTTGTTCTGACAGAGATGACCCCTGGTGGATCGTCCGCACGTCACTAGCCATCTCTGATCTCCTGAGAGGAATGTTCGTCATGACCCTGGCCCGCCACAACTCCCTGAGTCTCATGACTGGTGACCTCACCTTCTCTGAGCTACAGTACTCAGATAAGGTCCGCGGGTTTCCTGGCAACGTGTACGAACCGCTGTTTGTAAGAAGAGATTATTCCAATTTCTGTGGTATTGTTTTTGCAGTCACCGAGATCATGTCTTTCCAGTGCCTTGGATGGCTCACTTTTGAGAGACTTTTGATGTGTAAGTACCCAAGAGAGAAGAGGTTCCTCACCCCCTCAAGGGTCACATGTGTCGTGCTCTTCATGTGGATTACTGCAGTAGTCTTCCCAGTTACGGTCTTTCTGGGCCAAGAGTCTCCGAGGCACAGCTTCTTTGACTCTGTTACCATGTTAACCTTAATCCTCCCTAGTGATGACCAGACCGGACTCAGCCTCGTGACGTTCTGGATCATGAATGTTTATATGATGGGACTGTTTTGCTTCACGGTCATAGCCTCTGTCCAAGCTTTGATCATCTTCTACGCAAAGTCACAAAAAGAGTTGGCTGAGGTGACGAGAAGTGCTCCGACGTCCCGAGCCAAACAGCGTGAGATGGATGACCGTCGCATCAAGAGCACCATGGCACTGATCCTGGTGATGTATCTCATATCCGTCCTACCAAGATTCTTCCTGATCATCCCTGGCCTCAAGACTCACGTCCGCTTCCTCTACTACATATTCTGGTGGCTCTTCGTGGTCAGCTCCTCCTGGAACTGGTACATCTACAAAATGAGGAGCACCTTCTTCATTCACCACTTCATCACTCTCGTGTTGAGGTTTCCATGGGTGCCGGTGGCCTTAGAGGTGAGGCTTCAGGCAATGTTGCAACCCACCTCCTCCCTACAGTGGGGTCCGTTCTGGTACGAGCTGGACGCAGTTATCCAGAAAGACGAACGAGGTCACAGCTTCTAAATTTCAGAGCGAATAACAGAGCTTTTCCCACAAGGATGCTGCAAACATTAGCTGTCCTCACATTCTAATAATTTGTATATATACATTTGGTTCATGTGTGATATTCATATATTTCTAAGTCTTTTATAAGGTGTGTGTACATACGTGTGTGTTATATGAATGCTAAATGAATCCACCAAAAAGCAAAATAAGGTTAATAATGTGTAAATATCATTGAAATAAAGATCATACAAATTATTCATACAAGTTTTATTTATACAAGAGATAAAAACTGTTCTACTGAAAAGGAACAATTGAGTTAGCTAATGAACGATATTTTGCTGAACAATTTGTGATCAAAATATAGAGATGAGACCAAGTTTCCGTCGGTATGTTTACTTGTAATGAACAGATAATTAGTTTGTTAAGATAGTAAAGGTAAACATATCTTCCTGTATGACGCCACCCATTGACTGTGTGGGCGTGAAGCAGTGACTGTGTGGGCGTGAAGCATTGACTGTGTGGGCGTGAAGCAGTGACTGTGTGGGCGTGAAGCAGTGACTGTGTGGGCGTGAAGCATTGACTGTGTGGGCGTGAAGCAGTGACTGTGTGGGCGTGAAGCAGTGACTGTGTGGGCGTGAAGCAGTGACTGTGTGGGCGTGAAGCATTGACTGTGTGGGCGTGAATCAGTGACTGTGTGGGCGTGAATCAGTGACTGTGTGGGCGTGAATCAGTGACTGTGTGGTCGTGAAGCATTGACTGTGTGGGCGTGAATCAGTGACTGTGTTGGCGTGAAGCATTGACTGTGTGGGCGTGAAGCAGTGACTGTGTGGGCGTGAATCAGTGACTGTGTGGGCGTGAAGCATTGACTGTGTGGGCGTGAAGCAGTGACTGTGTGGGCGTAATAAGTCTATTTCACTGACATAGTCCTTCAAGAGTTAAAGGTCATAATAAAATAAAACTCCAGTGTAAATTGAGTTATGAAGTTATGGGTAAATATTTCCACTCCCAAAATAACAATCTAAAATTCAAGTTCCAATTTCCTATAGCAAAGTCTCCCAGTAAACATGAATGACCACAAAATATCATAGGTCGGTGATCATGTCCGTGGTACTTTTTAAACATAGTGCGTCGCGTACCATAATTTATACGTTCATTATGGCAGTATTTATTCACACAGGCGCCACCCACGTTTTACTTTCACTTTGACCTCAAACAATGCATCCTTGCCTCAAATAGAACAAGGGTGAGACGTGTTAGTTTATGCAACACATAATTTGGGCTTTCGCAAAGAATACTGAATCAGATCCCAGCCAATACTATATCTCTGTTTTACATCATGTCTCGTTAACTCGGAAAGGCTCTGTTGTTATCCGAGACGAGAGACAGAGGTTGTTAATTGTAGTTTGTGAAATTTTAAGATGTTAAGAGTTTCTGAAATGACTTTGACTGGATAATCCTTAGTTATTGTGATCTACTTTGTTTTCTTATCACACACACACACACACACACACACACACACCACTTCATGCAATATAAGTCGATGGAAATGATGCAAAGAAAAAAGAGGAAAGGAATAAAATAACAAGTAAAACGAAAGGAGAGAGAGAGAGAGAGAGAGAGAGACAGAGAGAGGTAATATCATCCACTTTGTATTCGCGAAAGAGGTGCCATCGCGACCCAGATTAATAACAACTGTATCGACGCTGATGTGGTGTTGATGTGGCGCTGTGGGTGTTGATGTGGTGTTGTAGGTGTTGATGTGGTGTTGATGTGGCGCTGTGGGTGTTGATGTGGTGCTGTGGGTGTTGATGTGGTGTTGATGTGGCGCTGTGGGTGTTGATGTGGCGCTGTGGGTGTTGATGTGGTGCTGTGGGTGTTGATGTGGTGTTGATGTGGCGCTGTGGGTGTTGATGTGGTGCTGTGGGTGTTGATGTGGTGTTGATGTGGCGCTGTGGGTGTTGATGTGGCGCTGTGGGTGTTGATGTGGTGCTGTGGGTGTTGATGTGGTGCTGTGGGTGTTGATGTGGCGCTGTGGGTGTTGATGTGGCGCTGTGGGTGTTGATGTGGTGTTGATGTAGTGTTGATGTGGTGCTGTAGGTGTTGATGTGGCGCTGTGGGTGTTGATGTGGTGCTGTGGGTGTTGATGTGGTGCTGTGGGTGTTGATGTGGTGCCGTGGGTGTTGATGTGGTGTTGATGTGGTGCTGTAGGTGTTGATGTGGTGTTGTAGGTGTTGATGTGTTGATGTGGTGCTGTAGGTGTTGATGTGGCGCTGTGGGTGTTGATGTGGTGCTGTGGGTGTTGATGTGGTGCCGTGGGTGTTGATGTGGTGCTATAGGTGTTGATGTGGTGCTGTGGGTGTTGATGTGGTGCTATGGGTGTTGGTGTGGTGTTGATGTGGCACTGTTGGTGTTGATGTAGTGCTGTGGGTGTTGATGTGGTGCCGTGGGTGTTGATGTGGTGCTGTGGGTGTTGATGTGGTGTTGATGTGGCGCTGTGGGTGTTGATGTAGTGCTGTAGGTGTTGATGTGGTGCTGTGGGTGTTGATGTGGTGCTGTGGGTGTTGATGTGGTGCTGTGGGTGTTGATGTGGTGCTGTGGGTGTTGATGTGGTGTTGATGTGGTGCTGTGGGTGTTGATGTGGTGCTGTGGGTGTTGATGTGGTGCTGTGGGTGTTGATGTGGTGCTGTGGATGTTGATGTGGTGCTGTGGGTGTTGATGTGGTGCTGTGGGTGTTGATGTGGTACTGTGGATGTTGATGTGGTGCTGTGGGTGTTGATGTGGTGCTGTGGGTGTTGATGTGGTACTGTGGATGTTGATGTGGTACTGTGGATGTTGATGTGGTGCTGTGGGTGTTGATGTGGTGCTGTGGGTGTTGATGTGGTGTTAATGTAGCGTTGTAGGTGTTGATGTGGTGTTGATGAGGTGCTATAGGTGTCGATGTGGTGTTGATGTGGTGTTGTAGGTGTTGATTTGGTGCTGTGGGTGTTGATGTGGTGTTAATGTGGCGTTGTAGGTGTTGATGTGGTGTTGATGAGGTGCTATAGGTGTCGATGTGGTGTTGATGTGGTGCTGTGGGTGTTGATGTGGTGTTGATGTGGTGCTATAGGTGTCGATGTGGTGTTGATGTGGTTCTGTGGGTGTTGATGTGGTGCTGTGGGTGTTGATGTGGTGCTGTGGGTGTTGATGTGGTGCTGTGGGTATTGATGTGATGCTTTGGGTGTTGATGTGGTGCTGTTGGTGTTGATGTGGTGCTTTGGGTGTTGATGTGGTGCTGTGGGTATTGATGTGGTGCTTTGGGTGTTGATGTGGTGCTGTGGGTGTTGATGTGGTGCTTTGGGTGTTGATGTGGTGCTGTGGGTGTTGATGTGGTGCTGTGGGTGTTGATGTGGTGCTGTGGGTGTTGATGTGATGCTTTGGGTGTTGATGTGGTGCTGTGGGTGTTGATGTGGTGGTGGAACGATACAGTAGCTGTGAAGAGGACCCAAACGTGTAGTAAGGGGACGGACTGAGGAACATACAAACAGTTACATGAAAATACAAATAGATTCTGTAATTAGAGATGACAAGACTATTATACTACCTTATTGTTATATTGATCTTTATTATTATTATTTTTGTTAATATTATTATTATTATTATTATTATTATTATTATTATTATTATTATCATTTTTATTATTATTTTTGTTATTTTTATTATTATTATTATTATTATTATTATTATTATTATTATTATTATTTTTGTTATTATTATTATTATTATTTTTATAAGAGTTACATTGGCATATGGAAGCTTCTAAATCATAATTAAAGCATCTGTATATCTAATAAAACACACACATACACACACATACACACACCCACACCCCTCACACACACCCTCACACACACACACACACACACACAGAAAGTAACCAGAATTAGCGTCTCTCTTACAACCTACATATTAAGATCATAACAATCACTTAGCCATCTGTGTGTGTTATGTAGTCTACGTGAGGGACGGGTAATGTACAACGCCTAGGTAATACTAATTTAAGAAGGACGGAGTGACAGTACAGACCCTCACTGGAATATAAGAGATGGGGTAAGCCAGGGTCCTCGTCACTCGTTTGCAGTACACAACACAACCATGAGAGCAGTGAGTATCTGTCTGTCTGTTTGTTCTTCCTCCTTAACTGACTTACTGATGGAATTATACCTGCCCGGTGGTTGAGTTTGTTTTGGTTTTGTGGAGGTGAAAGACTGAATGTAGTTACGGTTAGTCCTAGTAATTTCATTTAACTTAACATAGCGTTTAAGCGTCTTTTCGGATCACCTGAAGATAAGACACCCCCGTTGATTTTTACCTGTTAATGAGGTACCTGAACGCTGCCTACTTTACCTATAGACACGAATGTTTTAAGCTGTTAAGGTGTAAAGGAGAGGTATTGAAACTGTGTGTGTGTGTGTGTGTGTGTGTGTGTGTGTGTTTAGAAGAATTGGTAGGTCGGAGCGTTTTATGTTAGGTTAGGTTAGGTTAGGTTAGGTTAGGTTAGGTTAGGATTGGGATTCATTTTTTGTGTGGTTTTCAGCTGGTGTTGTTGTGTTTGGTGGTGGCCACGGTATGTCGCTCCCAGCAGTACTTCACACATAAACCTAGACAGATATACGGTACACCAGTACCACCACCTCCACCACCTCCACCACCACCTACTTACACTCCTCCACCACCACCACCACCACCACCACCACCTACTTACGCTCCTCCACCACCACCACCACCACCACCACCCACTTACGCTCCTCCACCACCACCACCACCACCACCACCACCCACTTACGGCCCTCCACCACCACCCACTTACGGCCCTCCACCACCACCACCACCACCACCCACTTACGGCCCTCCACCACCACCCACTTACGGCCCTCCACCACCACCACCACCACCACCACACCACCACCACCACCACCCACTTACGGCCCTCCACCACCACCACCACCACCACCACCACCCACTTACGGCCCTCCACCACCACCACCACCACCACCACATGCCTACGGTGAAAAGGAAGTGATCGAGATTGTGGTTGACGAGAAGGAGGGACCTGACGGGTACGGCAACTACAAATTCAATTTTGAGGGCGCAAACGGCATCACCCGGAAGGAGGAAGGCGCCCCCTCAGGAGACACTGGCGCCGTGGGAACCAAGGGAGAATGGGCGTAAGTATATGTGTTGTGAAGTCCTTCTGGGGATGACACTTACAGGTCACTCACTCACTCTCTGTCTGTCTGTCTGTCTCCTTGTGTTGTGACTCATTACATTAAACACACAGGGACCATAGATTAAGAAAGCTTTTGTTTATATTCTGTACACGCTGCGGACACCAGTGTGAAGTAGAGGTACAGGTATTCCGAAGCGGTGACCATAACAGACAGGTGTTGCCTCTACCTACACCTGGCGAGTGTCTTTGCTTGTCGAATAATGAAATATAATTATCCACTGATGTTGCGGTGTTAAACCCTGTGTTCACGTAACGTCTGCAGCCTCATGTGTCAAAACCACTACTTCAGCTGCCTCTCCCTACAGATTCACCTTCCCTGACGGCACCCCAGGAGTCTTCACCTTCGTGGCCGACGCTGCAGGTTACCAGGTACAGTCTGACCTGCTGCCCACGCCCCATCCTCTCCCCGCCCACGCCATCGCCCAGATCGAATTCGCTCGTCAGGAGGACGCCGCCGCCGCTGCATCCCAACAATATGCTCCTCCACAGCCGCCACCCACCTACGGCGGGCGATAGACGTCCTGACTGACACTACAGTAGATGTTTGGTACCTCGGCTGTGGAGTACCTCGGCTGTGGAGTACCTCGGCTGTGTGGTACCTCGGCTGTGGAGTACCTCGGCTGTGTGGTACCTCGGCTGTGGAGTACCTCGGCTGTGGAGTACCTCGGCTGTGTGGTACCTCGGCTGTGTGGTACCTCGGCTGTGTGGTACCTCGGCTGTGTGGTACCTCATCTGTGTGGTAGCCTTAGACTTATATCTACCTGAAGTTAGCTTCCCGTGTTTCTTTTGTTTAGCTACATGGAATTTTACTTATCGCTATTCCCAGCTGTCAGAGACCCCGCTTAGCTACCTCAAGGATTCCTACTATCCCTTCAACGTAGATGCCTGAGCTCATAATCGTACACAGGACCTTGCAGGGCACCTTGATGTTCGCAGAGATCCTGGTGCTCTAAAAGTCCAATCTATCCTAGTCCTCCGACGTCCTACGAGTATCTGTCTTGTAAACTTAGGTGATGTAAGCTTGTTAGGTCTCTATAAGCTGCCTGATTCTTGGACTGTATCTGACTCATGCTTTAGATTTTTCTGCTACCAGCTCTAAGGCTCTGGCAAACGAAGACCCTCTTTAACTGGGACTCCAACGTCTACTACGGGATCACTGCTTGCTAATAAGGATATTTATCTTATTTATATGTATATTTTCTTATATGTATTGTACGATCATTCCATTATCTAATATAAAATTGCATTGATTAAAAATATTAGTTTATTTACTTCTGCACTCAAGCCATAAGTCACAATGATTCCTCTTATGTTGTTTAATATCACAAGAATCACGACAAAACCCGGAAGTACTGATCAACTTCTCCGTAATTATATAAAGAATAAAACGATCTATTTTCTTGCTATGACCAATACACCACAGTCGTCTGGTCTTTGGATCCAGGTTCTCAAAATCCATATGTGACACACCCACCCCCCTCCTACCCAAATGGTATTGAATCTTAAAGGATACTAAACACTGATTTCCCTGGCATCAATGTGTCATTATGTTTGGCATCTAAACCTATAAAATTAATAGATTAAGTAAGCACATCTAAGAGTGTTATTTCTTGGTTACATCTATTCCAAGCTCACGCCTACAGTAACGCCACATCATCTTCGGACGTACTGTAAGGGGATACTGTCAGATTTTATTTTTTATTTTTTTCAACGTTACAACAACGTTTTGAGAAAGTAGCTGCACGTTATCCTGATTTCTGATAGGGTGAGGGAGGTGTGTGTGTGAAAGAGTGAATTAAATCCTTTCTAGAAACATATGAGCCTCGCTATTAAGAGAAGGCTTATTGGTGGGTCTAGCGGTGTTCCTCAGGGTAGTGTGTGGGATCCCTTACTGTTCTGTTTATAAGATTATTAGTAACTTGTTGAAGGAGAGGTTCAGTAAGGAGACCAAATAAAGTAAGAACAAGAGACCAAATAAAGCGAGAACAAGAGACCAAATAAAGAGAGAACAAGAGACCAAATAAAGCGAGAACAAGAGACCAAACAAAGCGAGAACAAGAGACCAAATAAAGCGAGAACAAGAGACCAAACAAAACGAGAACAAGAGACCAAACAAAGAGAGAACAAGAGACCAAACAAAGCGAGAACAAGAGACCAAATAAAGCGAGAACAAGAGACCAAACAAAGCGAGAACAAGAGACCAAACTGTTAGCCATTAATTTAAAAAAAGGTGTTGTTTCAAAGGCACCCTGGCAATTGGCACCCTGAACCCTATACCTTGGCACCTGTCACACTGGCACCCTGAACCCTATACCTTGGCACCTGTCACACTGGCACTCTGAACCATATACCTTGGCATCTGTCACACTGGCACCCTGAACCATATACCTTGGCATCTGTCACACTGGCACCCTGAACCCTATACCTTGGCATCTGTCACACTGGCACCCTGAACCATATACCTTGGCACCTGTCACACTGGCACCCTGAACCATATACCTTGGCATCTGTCACACTGGCACCCTGAACCATATACCTTGGCATCTGTCACACTGGCACCCTGAACCCTATACCTTGGCACCTGTCACACTGGCACCCTGAACCCTATACTTTGGCATCTGTCACACTGGCACCCTGAATCATATACCATGGCATCTGTCACACTGGCACCCTGAACCATATACCTTGGCATCTGTCACACTGGCACCCTGAACCCTATACCTTGGCATCTGTCACACTGGCACCCTGAATCATATACCTTGGCATCTGTCACACTGGCACCCTGAACCATATACCTTGGCATCTGTCACACTGGCACCCTGAACCATATACCTTGGCATCTGTCACATTGGCACCCTGAACCATATACCTTGGCATCTGTCACACTGGCACCCTGAACCATATACCTTGGCACCAATCACACTGGCACCCTGAACCATATACCTTGGCATCTGTCACACTGGCACCCTGAACCATATACCTTGGCATCTGTCACACTGGCACCCTGAACCCTATACTTTGGCATCTGTCACACTGGCACCCTGAATCATATACCTTGGCATCTGTCACACTGGCACCCTGAACCATATACCTTGGCATCTGTCACACTGGCACCCTGAACCCTATACCTTGGCACCTGTCACACTGGCACCCTGAACCATATACCTTGGCATCTGTCACACTGGCACCCTGAACCCTATACCTTGGCACCTGGCACCCTCCCTAGGTAGAAAGAATCACCAGGGATCACCAGTTTATATCAGTAACAACGGCTGACACTGAGAGAGAGAAGAGAAGGAGACCAGTGGTGATTGACATGACTTCCCAACACCACATCTAACACTGAAGTTTTATAATACAAGTAAACTTCACAGAGTATAAAAATTCCACGTGTGTGTAGCTGATGCGAGTCATAACATAGATAAAGTAAAAGGAAATTTTTTTATTATTTTATTCAATCCTTAAAAGTTGTGGAAGAAGATGGTTGACCCTTATACTTCACCCAGATACCATCTTCTTGAGTCCCCCCAAAAGAACAAAAAGAAAGAAAACGGAATAACTTAACAGTGGAGTTCCCAAGGGTATTGCTTTAGTTCCCCAGTTATTTCTACCCTTAAATAATAGTTAGCTATACGCCATTTTACCAGTGAAAATAACAAAATAGCCACACGGAGAGTCTCAAGTAATCGATCCGTTTACCAAATAATAAACTTTAGACCAACGAAGAAGAGCGTCGGATAATGTGTCTCGAAGTACCTCTAGTGTTATTATAGTTCCGGTAGCTCTCGTGACCTCTGGGTGACCTTCTTGGCAGCACCCATGACCTTTGTGAAGCATGAAGTAAGAGAAATTAAATTCACAAGTGGAATATTAAGATCACACGTGGAAGAGAGATATTAAGATCACACGTGGAAGAAAGATTAAGATCACACGTGGAAGAAAGATTAAGATCACACGTGGAAGAAAGATTAAGATCACACGTGGAAGAGAGATTAAGATCACACGTGGAAGAGAGATTAAGATCACACGTGGAAGAGATATTAAGATCACACGTGGAAGAGATATTAAGATCACACGTGGAAGAGATATTAAGATCACACGTGGAAGAAATATTAAGATCACACGTGGAAGAGATATTAAGATCACACGTGGAAGAGATATTAAGATCACATGTGGAAGAGATATTAAGATCACACGTGGAAGAGATATTAAGATCACACGTGGAAGAGATATTAAGATCACATGTGGAAGAGATATTAAGATCACACGTGGAAGAGATATTAAGATCACACGTGGAAGAGATATTAAGATCACACGTGGAAGAAAGATTAAGATCACACGTGGAAGAGAGATTAAGATCACACGTGGAAGAAAGATTAAGATCACACGTGGAAGAGAGATTAAGATCACACGTGGAAGAGAGATTAAGATCACACGTGGAAGAAAGATTAAGATCACACGTGGAAGAGAGATTAAGATCACACGTGGAAGAAAGATTAAGATCACACGTGGAAGAAAGATTAAGATCACACGTGGAATAAAGATTAAGATCACATGTGGAAGAAAGATTAAGATCACACGTGGAAGAAAGATTAAGATCACACGTGGAAGAAAGATTAAGATCACACGTGGAAGAAAGATTAAGATCACACGTGGAATAAAGATTAAGATCACACGTGGAAGAAAGATTAAGATCACACGTGGAAGAAAGATTAAGATCACACGTGGAAGAGAGATTAAGATCACACGTGGAAGAAAGATTAAGATCACACGTGGAAGATAAACAGTGAATGAGTTACCAGTGTGTAAAAACTAGGTTAGGTTGGGTTAGGTTAGGTGAGGTTAGGTTAGGTTAGGTTAGGTTGGGTTAGGTTAGGACTAAAGTATAATACATTGGTGAAAGTGATTTGGTGACGTAATTAAGGAGAACATGAAAGCAGAGACTAGGGTAATGATAAGCAGGTGACAGTGGTGTTATGGAAGGCGGGTATCCTTTCACCCTGTCGCCTTACTGGTGTTATGGATAAATGTATGAGCGTATGACAGGTGTATGACATGACGATAGAAATATGAGAATACCCTCGTTCGTTCGTGTGTGTGTGTGTGTGTGTGTGTGTGTACGTGTGTTTGTACGTGTGTGCGTATGTTTATATGCATGTACAATATGTATATGTGACTGTATATGCATATGTGTATATGTACGTGTAACTGCAAAATACGTGTATACATATATGTGCGTGTGTGTGTGTGCATGTGTGTGTGTGTGTAAATGTTTGTGTGTCCATGAAGAGCGAGGAATAAGATGTAACCTGAATACAGAAAACAGTGGACCAGGGTGGAAGCAAAAGCAAGCAGGGGAAAGCTTGGGAGCCGAGTTTGTGGGTTGTTTAGCACTTCAATCAGTCTAGTCTTTCTCTCTTACTGTCTATCTGTCTGTCTGTCTATCTGTCTGTGTGTCTGTCTGTCTGTATGTCTGTCTTACGTTAACTGAACACAAACACGTTACTACAGGTCACACCATCACGTAAACAGGCCAAGGTTTAATAGCATCCCATGATAACGTCAGAGGTTGTTCCATCATTTATATAAGACACAACACAGTGGTGGATCAGTCATTTGCAGGTATGAGAGAGGTGAGGTCACACGACGACACGTATAATAGCTAAGTTCATTATTTCTATATTTCTGTGTTTATATCCTTAGTGGTGACTTGCTGTGTTTGGTTTATATCCTTAGTGGTGACCTGCTGTGTTTGGTTTATATCCTTAGTGGTGACCTGCTGTGTTTGGTTTATATCCTTAGTGGTGACCTGCTGTGTTTGGTTTATATCCTTAGTGGTGACCTGCTATGTTTGGTTTATATCCTTAGTGGTGACCTGCTATGTTTGGTTTATATCCTTAGTGGTGACCTGCTGTGTTTGGTTTATATCCTTAGTGGTGACCTGCTGTGTTTGGTTTATATCCTTAGTGGTGACCTGCTGTGTTTGGTTTATATCCTTAGTGGTGACATGCTGTGTTTGGTTTATATCCTTAGTGGTGACCTGCTGTGTTTGGTTTATATCCTTAGTGGTGACCTGCTGTGTTTGGTTTATATCCTTAGTGGTGACTTGCTGTGTTTGGTTTATATCCTTAGTGGTGACCTGCTGTGTTTGGTTTATATCCTTAGTGGTGACCTGCTGTGTTTGGTTTATATCCTTAGTGGTGGCCTGCTGTGTTTGGTTTATATCCTTAGTGGTGACCTGCTGTGTTTGGTTTATATCCTTAGTGGTGACCTGCTGTGTTTGGTTTATATCCTTAGTGGTGACCTGCTGTGTTTGGTTTATATCCTTAGTGGTGACCTGCTGTGTTTGGTTTATATCCTTAGTGGTGACATGCTGTGTTTGGTTTATATCCTTAGTGGTGACCTGCTGTGTTTGGTTTATATCCTTAGTGGTGACCTGCTGTGTTTGGTTTATATCCTTAGTGGTGACTTGCTGTGTTTGGTTTATATCCTTAGTGGTGACCTGCTGTGTTTGGTTTATATCCTTAGTGGTGACCTGCTGTGTTTGGTTTATATCCTTAGTGGTGGCCTGCTGTGTTTGGTTTATATCCTTAGTGGTGACCTGCTGTGTTTGGTTTATATCCTTAGTGGTGACCTGCTGTGTTTGGTTTATATCCTTAGTGGTGACTTGCTGTGTTTGGTTTATATCCTTAGTGGTGACCTGCTGTGTTTGGTTTATATCCTTAGTGATGACTTGCTGTGTTTGGTTTATATCCTTAGTGATGACCTGCTGTGTTTGGTTTATATCCTTAGTGGTGACTGCTGTGTTTGGTTTATATCCTTAGTGGTGACTTGCTGTGTTTGGTTTATATCCTTAGTGGTGACTTGCTGTGTTTGGTTTATATCCTTAGTGATGACCTGCTGTGTTTGGTTTATATCCTTAGTGGTGACCTGCTGTGTTTGGTTTATATCCTTAGTGGTGACCTGCTGTGTTTGGTTTATATCCTTAGTGGTGACCTGCTGTGTTTGGTTTATATCCTTAGTGGTGACTTGCTGTGTTTGGTTTATATCCTTAGTGATGACCTGCTGTGTTTGGTTTATATCCTTAGTGGTGACCTGCTGTGTTTGGTTTATATCCTTAGTGATGACCTGCTGTGTTTGGTTTATATCCTTAGTGGTGACTTGCTGTGTTTGGTTTATATCCTTAGTGGTGACCTGCTGTGTTTGGTTTATATCCTTAGTGGTGACTTGCTATGTTTGGTTTATATCCTTAGTGGTGACCTGCTATGTTTGGTTTATTATTGTTTATTTAGCATTTGTTTAACCCTGATTGAAGTGATAGTGATATGTGGTTTATTTATGAAGTGAGAAATAAGTTTAAATAGTGCTGTGGAATTTTGTCATAGGTGTGGATGGTTAAGTAGTGAAGATACCTGAAGTGAATGGATGATTGATGATGATGATTGATGGTGATTGATGGTGGAGTATTGTGGTGGATGAGGGGTGGATGGGGTGGATAAGGGAAGGTTGAAGGTAGAGGAGGAAGTCAATGAGAAGAGAATGGAAGGAGTGAGAGGAAAAAGGACAGGTATGGTGAGGGTGATGGTGGGGTACAGTGTGTGGGTGGGTGAGAGGGAGGGGTGTTTGTAGAAGAGAGAGAGAGAGAGAGAGAGAGAGAGAGAGAGAGAGAGAGAGATTACAAGGAGTTGATGGTGTTTATGGTGACTCTGCCGCCACTCACAGACGTTGATTATGTGAATGGTGTTACTAACGGTGACATAAACAAGTACATCTGGTAGGATTGGTAAAGACATGTATACAAGACAGAGTAGTGGGCTGCGGTCGCCAACCCTTAGGACAGGTACCTTGATTAATTTGAGTCCCTTGTTATAGTTGCTCGTCATGTACCTGCTGGTGTGTGGCTCGGCGACGCAGCGGCCACCAGCTCCTCTGTCTGCCAGCCCTCCTGCACCAATTCCTACCTTACCTCCTGCCCCAGTTCCTGTCTTCCCTCCTGCCCCAGTTCCTGTCTTGCCTCCTGCCCCAGTTCCTGTCCTCTCCCCTGCCCCAGTTCCTATAAGATACCTCAGCCCGGACCAACACATCTTTATAAATGCTGACGAGCGTGAGGGACCTGATGAGTTCGGCAACTACAACTTTGAGTTCGAGACTGGTGACGGCATCAGTCGTCATGAGCAGGGCGCCCCCCAGGGGGAGACTGGCGCCGTGGCGTCTCAGGGAGGATGGTCGTGAGTAACCAATAACAACACACAATGACGTAGAGATGAAATATATTTTTTGTTGATAGTTTGAAACTTTTATCTGTTGGTGATGAAGCTAATTATAATATTATGGGTTGCAGGTTTACGTTCCCTGATGGAACTCCCGCTGACTTCAACTTCGTAGCAGACGAGTACGGCTACCGCGTGGAGTCTGACCTGCTGCCCACGCCCCCGCCCCTCCCCGCCCACGCCATCGCCCAGATCGAGAAGGCTCGTCAGGAGGACGCCGCCACAGTCACATCCCAGCACTACACCGTCAAGCCGCCTTCCGCCACACCGCCGTTCCCCCCGCCTTCCCCGTTCTATCGTCAGCCTTAACCACTGTGTCTCAGCTGCATAGTACCTAGCTCTAATAGATCCTAGCTGGGTAGTATCTAGCTCCACCAGATCCTAACTGCTACAAAATCTCACATCCTGCATGGAATCCTACAGCTGAATAAACCCCCGTTGAATCCAAGCTCCCAATGACTTAACACATCCTCATTAAATAGGACCATGACTACTTTACACCCGCTACTGTCTAGGGCGGCTCCTCGATAGAAAGCATAACCCTAGGAAGGTATCTATTTATTTATTATTATTTATTTATTGGGCACTCCCCTACATCCTTGTGTAAGGTGAAGCGCATAAGCGTTTACAGCGCCCAACAGGGAAGCATGCTAAGTTCATGCTTGCCTTTATGTCTCATGAGTTAAGGGCGTTCATTCTCTGATTTTTGTTAACTTGTACTACAAAGAATGTTTTTTTAAGAAAGATTAGTCACTTTTTCTATTAGTTCATTTGATCAATGTTTTGTATTACCAAATGCAAGGTTGTAGACATACTACTGAGTGGGACGAATTATTATTTTGACACGGCCTGGTTAGGCAATGTAACACCTGTTATTGTTTGTAGAATGTGGTTTGCAAGTTTGCCTCGGACACTATGATAGATGTGAAGGATCTTTAGCTCACTCTATGTCCACTTACTGTGTATATGTTTTATTTTTTTTCTCCTGGCATAGAAGCTTTAATCTTGGCGGGAGGTATAGTAAACTTTGTCAGATCAAACTATACCAGTAGAAACACATACATCTCTCAGGTTATTGTTTGTAAAATGTAAGGATGCATTATCGTCTCAGGGACTTTTTTAGATACTACACATGATGTTACTGTCTGTATGTGTCATCAGTTCTCTGAGCATGAAAGCTTTGGTCTTGGCGGGAGGTGTAGTGATGGGTTGTCAGACCACAGCTTACATCTCAGAAACAGTCTAGACCTGACCCGACATTAGGGGGGTCAAGAATAAGGGTACCCCTCGCGGCCGCTCAAGGGGGTTACAAATCAACCAGCTCCCCTCCACACGTCACACGGCCCCACCAACGATGTTTACAGGCACCCAGTCAGAAGAAGAGGCCACCTGTCTCCAATATATACAACTTTAGTCTCAGAAAAAGTCCAGACCTGACCCTACATTAGCGAGGTCAAATGTAAGGAGACCCTTCGCCGCCCCCCCCCCCCCCCCCCGATCAGCTCAACCTGACGGCTGGTCTCCCAATATATAGGACGTCGTAGCCCTACCTCACGAGACACCACACCTGGATTACGCAGTTCAGTTCTGGTCACCGTATTACAGGATGGATATAGAATCATTGGAAAGAAATCAGAGGAGAATGACAAGACTAATCCCGGGCATTAGGAACCTTGAGTATAGAGACAGGTTAAAGCATCTTAATTTGCACTCCCTCGAGAGACGTAGAGCGAGGGGCGACCTGATAGAGGTGTATAAGTGGAAGGCAGGGCTAAACAAAGGGGACATTACAAAGGTACTTAAACTATCCAACCAGGAGCGAACTCGTAACAATGGTTTTAAATTAGATAAATTTCGATTTAGGCGCGAAATCGGTAAACACTGGTTTGGAAACAGAGTAGTGGATGAATGGAACAAGTTACCAAATATCATCATTAACTCGAATACGTTGATAGCTTCAAACATAGGTTGGATGCTTATATGAGCAATAGGGGTTGGATGTAAACGGGACTGCCCAGTATGGGCCAATAGGCCCGCTGCAGTTTCCTCCATTCTAATGTTCTTATGTCAGACAGAGAGAGCAGGAAGCAAGCCCTCCTCCGGTCGGGTTCCTACCCACCTAGGATCTTACCTGTCAGAGTTGTAAGGTCAAACCTGCACGAGCCAGTGAACCAGTAGCATATTATGACACACTACAGTATGAGGAAACAGTTCACAACTTTTTATACTCCACAAATAATAAATAAATCTACTTTTTTTGGGGGGGGGGGGGGTGGGAAGCTTGGTCAGTATTATGTACTATTGTACGGGTCAGTATTATTGTACGGGTCAGTATTATTGTACGGGTCAGTATTATTGCGTGGGTCAGAAGCATGGGCACCATAAGGAGGAGTAGAAGCTGGAGTAGGTGTAGCAGGAGGTGGAGGAGTTTAGAGACCCTTGATACTATGTGGTGGTAGAGATAAGTTACACGGATTGAGAGAAACAGCAACACGTACACACTCTCTCTCTCTCTCTCTCTCTCTCTCTCTCTCTCTCTCTCTCTTTCACCACCCCACGTGTCATCGTCTCTCCCGCAATACCTTCTCGCTCTAATTAACGACCTTGAGGAACTACCGTACCTGAGAGAAAGTGAAAGTGACCGTTGTTCTTTCCAGCCGCCCCTTCACTCTCTCTCTCTCTCTCTCTCTCTCTCTCTCTCTCTCTCTCGGTTTCTCTATCTCACCATCTCCCTCACTCACTTTCTTTCATTCTCTCTCTCTCTCTCTCGCTCACTCTGTCTCTCCCTCTCTCTCTGTTCTCCCCAAGTATATAAACCTTCGTCTTCGCTATGCAGTTCCTTGTCATAGCTATACAGTTCTTTGTCCTAGCTATGCACTTCCCTTATCTTAGCTATGCACCTCCCTTGTCCTAGCAATGCAAAAGGAAAAAACCCCTCTTAAATAGTTTACTCAGTTACCCTAACCTGACCTGACCTGACCTGACCTGACCTGACCTAACCTAAGAGTGAGAACAAGAACGAGGTAGAAAGGTTCAAGTGAAGACAGCATTGGGGCCCATTAGAGCTGAGTCCCATTAAAAATTAAGAACATAAGAAAATAAGGAGTCTGCAATAGGCCGGTTGGGTCACATTAAAATTGGGACCCACTAGACTTGGGGACCTAATTGACAAGTCATCATCAAGTCTGGCCCCCAAACGTCCTGTCATACACGGAGAGAGAGAGAGAGAGAGAGAGAGAGAGAGAGAGAGAGAGAGAGAGAGAGAGAGAGAGAGAGAGAGAGAGAGAGAGAGAACTGAAACGAAAGGCATTTTGGTCAATACAATTTAGGCAGATAAACAAACTGTGTGTTTCATTGTCACTATCACCACCATTGTCACCATCACCACTACTAACACCATCACCACCACTACCATCACCACCACTAACACGATTCTCCACTACTACCATCATCGCAAATTGACACCACCACAACCATCACCACAACCACCACAATCAACACACTACAACTCAAAACAGACACAACACCACAACACCACAACAATAACAACAACAACAACATACAGGTATACAGAGGTGTGTGTACTCATTAACAACAAACAGGTATATTATTTCTCTAAAAAAGACAAGTGAGAAAAAATTTGCATGAGAAACATTACCTGAGCAACACACAAGAGGAGGAAGCAAACACGCTACCTCAAGGGCGTGTTTGCAAGCATGTGTGAGCAACAATGAAAGGTGTGTACTGTGTAATCAAAGCACTTGGGGTAGTCCTTACGATGATGGATGTTGGTTAGGTTAGGTTAGGTTAGGGTTTATCTGTGAGGTTTGTTTGGGGGAGGGGAGGGGAGGGGAGGGGGAGGGGAGGGGAGGGGGAGGGGAGGGGGAGGGGACGGGACGGGGAGGGGAGGGGAGGGGGTGTTATGTGCTGGTGGTGGTGGTGAATGTAGGTTGGTTCTGAGTTATATGCAGTTATAGGCCTCTGGGTGATATAGGCGGTTATAGGCCTCTGGGTGATATAGGCGGTTATAGGCCTGTGGGTGATATAGGCGGTTATAGGCCTCTGGGTGTTATAGTCTCTGACCCGACTAGCTTTATACGAGAGAGAGAGAGAGAGAGAGAGAGAGAGAGAGAGAGAGAGAGAGAGAGAGAGAGAGAGAGTACTGCAATACAGTTTAAGAAAGGAAAAAAAAATACCTCATATATTTTTAAAATTCGGTGAAATGAACAATAAAATGCAGACGATGTTAATGGCCTAACCTCTTAAGCCCAAGGTGTCTCAGGTGTGTGTGTGTGTGTCAGGTGTGTGTGTGTGTGTGTGTCAGGTGTGTGTGTGTGTGTGTGTGTGTGTGTCAGGTGTGTGTGTGTGTGTCAGGTGTGTGTGTGTGTGTCAGGTGTGTGTGAGGTGTGTGTGTGTGTGTGTCAGGTGTGTGTGTCAGGTGTGTGTGTGTCAGGTGTGTGTGTTTGTGTGTGTGTGTCAGGTCACCATCATGTAACATACACCTCAGTCATGCAACGTAAGCAAAAGTTTCTCATTCCTTCAATTTTATAATGTAACGTGAAACACTGTGAACAGGTGATACTGAACAACTAGACAATTATATTCTGAACTTTTATTAAATTTCTACTGAACTTTTATTAAATTTTCACTGAACTTTTATTAAATTTTTACTGAACTTTTATTAAATTTTCACTGAACTTTTATTGAATTTTTACTGAACTTTTATTAAATTTTCACTGAACTTTTATTGAATTTTTACTGAACTTTTATTGAATTTTCACTGAACTTTTATTAAATTTTCACTGAACTTTTATTAAATTTTCACTGAACTTTTATTGAATTTCTACTGAACTTTTATTAAATTTTCACTGAACTTTTATTAAATTTTCACTGAACTTTAATTGAATTTTTACTCAACTTTTATTAAATTTTTACTGAACTTTTATTGAACCTTTATTGAACTTTTATCCATACACATTTAGTTCATTATTTATAGATTTGTTCTCAACTATTGGAATTATCAGAGGAAAAATGGTGGATTAAAGAAAAAATTGCATTGTCTGTATTTTGATTCACTTTTTATAGACCCCAGTGCTAATAGACCCCAGTGCTAATAGACCCCAGTGCTAATAGACCCCAGTGCTAATAGACCCCAGTGCTAATAGACCCCAGCGCTAATAAGACCCCAGTGCTAATAGACCCCAGTGCTAATAGACCCTAGTGCTAATAGACCCCAGTGCTAATAGACCCCAGTGCTAATAGACCCCAGTGCTAATAGACCCTAGTGCTAATAGACCCCAGTGCTAATAGACCCCAGTGCTAATAGACCCCAGTGCTAATAGACCCCAGTGCTAATAGACTCCAGTGCTAATAGACCCCAGTGCTAATAGACCCCAGTGCTAATAGACCCCAGTGTTAATAGACTCCAGTGCTAATAGACCCCAGTGCTAATAGACCCCAGTGCTAATAGACCCCAGTGCTAACAGACCCCAGTGCTAATAGACCCCAGTGCTAATAGACCCCAGTGCTAATAGACCCCAGTGCTAATAGACCCCAGTGCTAATAGACCCCAGTGCTAATAGACCCCAGTGCTAACAGACCCCAGTGCTAATAGACCCTAGTGCTAATAGACCCCAGTGCTAATAGACCCCAGTGCTAATAGACCCCAGTGCTAATAGACCCCAGTGCTAACATACAGCAGTCCTAATAGACCCTGAGTCATAATAAGCCCCCAGTCATAATAGGCCCTGAGTCATAATAAGCCCCCAGTCCTAATAGGCCCTGAGTCATAATAAGCCCCCAGTCCTAATAGGCCCTGAGTCATAATAAGCCCCCAGTCCTAATAGGCCCTGAGTCATAATAAGCCCCCAGTCCTATTAGGCCCTGAGTCATAATAAGCCCCCAGTCCTAATAGGCCCTGAGTCATAATAAGCCCCCAGTCCTAATAGGCTCTGAGTCATAATAAGCCCCAGTCCTATCTATAATACACGGCAACACACTACTTGCTGTACTATGGCGCCTCTACAACTTAAACCTGACCTACACCAACAGAGAGAGAGAGAGAGAGAGAGAGAGAGAGAGAGAGAGAGAGAGAGAGAGAGAGAGGATGTGACATAGTTTCGTTATAACATCAACACTCTTTTCAGCTAATGTTGCTTGCGTGACAGCTGTACACACACACACACACACACACACACACACACACACAGCAGATATCAGCATCGTCGGCAACACATAACACAGCATCACCGTAAGAGCATTTAGCTTCTCTCTCCCTCTCTCCTACTCTCCCTCCCGCCCTCTCCTACCCTCCCTCCCTCTCTGCTACCCTCCCTCCCTCTCTGCTACCCTCCCTCCCTCTCTCCGATCCTCCCGCCCTCTCTCCTACCCTCCCTCCCTCTTCCTACCCTACCTCCCTCTCCTAGCTTCCCTCCTCTCTCCTACCCTCCCTCCCTCTCTGCTACCCTCCCTCCCTCTCTCCTACCCTCCCTCCCTCTCTCCGACCCTCCCGCCCTCTCTCCTACCCTCCCTCCCTCTCTCCTACCCTACCTCCCTCTCTCCTAGCTTCCCTCCCTCTCTCCTACCCTCCCTCCCTCTCTCCTACCCTCCCTCTCTCCGACCCTCCAGCCCTCTCTCCGACCCTCCCTCCCTCCCTCTCCTACCCTCCCTCCCTCCCTCTCTCCTACCCTCCCGCCCTCTCCTACCCTCCCTCCCTCTCTCCTACCCTCCCTCCCTCTCTCCTACCCTCCCGCCCTCTCTCCTACCCTCCCTCCCTCTCTCCTACCCTCCCTCCCTCCCTCACCTCTCATTAGCATAATTACTTGATCAACAACAATAAAAGCCAATCAACCCTATACCTACCTGTCTCGGTGTCACCTGCCCATATATACAGGTGAGCCGCTACTTTCAATCTTTTTTACTCACGTCATATCTGTCTGAGTACCTGTTTAAGGGAGGAAGGGAGAGAGAGGGTTTCGGTTGCTACACGTATCTAAAATATTAAGGGCGTTACCACTTCGTTTTAAAGGTGTGTGTGTGTGTGTGTGTGTGTTAATGTCTGTGTTTGTATATGAGTGTGTGTGTGTGTGTGTGTGTGTGTGTGTGTGTGTTCCGTATATGTATTTGCAGAAACCATTTGTTTAGAGAGAGAGAGAGAGAGAGAGAGAGAGAGAGAGAGAGAGAGAGAGAGAGTTAGTTTTGACAATACCCCTCAGTCTCTTTCAGTCAAGGGCCAACAAAAATACACATTCCTCAGATAAAAATAATTCGTCCTTCTGGAAACAAATTATTTACATTAGGAGAAGAAGAAGAAGAAGAAGAAGGTCAGATAATCCTATGAATTCTCTTTTCGAAGAAGAGACGGAAACAACACGAAGAAGAATACAGATGGTGAGATGTTCCTTCTTCCCCGTTAGCGAAGAGCGACCCGGTAGACCCACGGACCCGGAGAACTTATACCCGCGTTACATAATGTTTAACGATTGTGTTGAGGAGTCCCCGCCATCACTTCCCGCCTGTTGAGTTCCGCTCTCACTGTCCCGCCATTGTTCACTACTTTTAGTTATATGTAACAGTCATTTCGTTTATTTACAAGACACTGTGGTCTAAGCATTTTTTGTGTGTGGCTACGTTAAAGTAAGTGACCTTGTCGTAAGTGAGAGCAAATGCTCCCTTTCTCGTCAGAGGCTGGAACCTCCTGGGGCGAGGGTCTGTCCGGTCCCTCTCCCTCGTGTAGGAGGTGCAGCCGACCTTGGCCAGGGGCAGACGGTGGGTATATAGAGCGTTCAGCTGTAGAAGGAAGAACAGTCGCCGAACCTTGACAACCTGTGCAACATGAACATGGTAAGGCGGGTCCTCCTGGCTGGTGCTGCCCTAACCTTCTTATATGTCTTTCTAGTGATCAATGTGATACATTTCAAGTTTGTTAAAACAGCTTTTGTTTCACCATAGTTTTAGTCTTTAGTTCTGGTGTGATATAGTCCCTGGTGTAACTGGCAAGTGACGTCATCCTACACAAACGTCACTAAGGTGAATGTCGTCTTGATGGCTCGCTGAAGGAAGGTGAACTGACAGCTTCTTTATCATCCCCAGCTTATCCTGTCTTGCCTGTTGGCGGTGGCCGCTGCTGCCCCACAGTACAACTACGGTGCCCCAGCTCCTGCCCCCAGTGCCCCAGCTTCATATAGCGTTAGGTCTCCTCCCGTAGAGATCTTGAGGTCCGATCGTCAAGGACCTGATGCCACTGGCGCCTTCAACTTCCTCTTCGAGAGCGCCGACGGCATCAGTCGTCAGGAGCAGGGCGCCCCTCAGGGGCCGACTGGCGCCGTGGCTTCCCAGGGAGGATGGTCGTGAGTATCTCTGGCTGGTTTTATTCAAGTGCTTGTTAAAGGCTCAAAGGTTGTCTATAAGAGACCTGTGTGACGGTCACTTAGAATGACCAATGTAAACAGGGAGGCCAGTTTGGTGTTGGTAAGACAAGTACTTACAAGGGAAGAGAAAAATGTATAAATGTAGACTAGAGTGAAGGTGAGTGTTGAGGTGCAGGAGTGTTGACCAGTTATGACTCTTCCCACAGGTTCACTTACCCTGACGGAACACCCGCCGTCTTCACCTTCGTAGCTGACGGTGCAGGTTACCGCGTGCAGTCTGACCTGCTGCCC
Organism: Homarus gammarus; assembly: GCA_958450375.1. Taxonomy (NCBI): domain Eukaryota; kingdom Metazoa; phylum Arthropoda; class Malacostraca; order Decapoda; family Nephropidae; genus Homarus; species Homarus gammarus. Next base: position 1,689,853 of record CAUDMG010002639.1, on the reverse strand, counting down.
ACGCCCCCACCGCTCCCCGCCCACGCCATCGCCCAGATCGAGAAGGCTCGTCAGGAGGACGCCGCCGCAGCTTCTGAACCAAGGAACAGTTATAATGCCCCTGCCCCAGCCCCTGCCCCACAGATAAACTACTCGTACCCACAATAGACGACAGGGAAGCCACACAGCTCACGATAAAGTTTGACAATTGTTCATAAATTGTAACTGTTATGTTTGATCTATTTTGTTACATTTTATACTACGATAAATAACTATATTTTATACCATGATGATAAATAAATATAAGAAATGTTATACCTGTGTTTATTGTCACATAACTCCCACCACAACACTTCCTCGCCTCAAGTCTAACAACAACAACTATATGGAAGGTCGCGGGAAATGTGACGATGATATATGATGATTTTTATAAACGTCAGCAAAGAGAAAATATTAGAAATAAAGATATTTTCAACACCTGTGAGAGAGAGAGAGAGAGAGAGAGAGAGAGAATACCAACATTAAAACAAAAACACATTAACAAAAACAAACAACGAACATAAATTAACAAAACAAACACCACAACCAATCCACAATTATCCATATTCTAATCCTCCAATCAGATGAATCGGATTAATTATACCATCTGCTTATTTTGTCTCCCTCCTCCCCCAGGTAAGACAGAAGGGCCCCCCCCGGCAGGTATATATGAGGGTGAGACACGACACCACCCATCGAAGGAAGTGTTAGATTATGCTGTAGTGTGTGTGTGTGTGTGTGTGTTTTGTGTGTGTGTGTGTGTGTGTTTTGTGTGTGCGTGTGTGTGTGTGTGTGTGTTTTTTTTGTGTGTGCGTGTATGTATGTGTGTGTGTGTGTTTTTTTTTGTGTGTGTGTTTGCGTGTGTGTGTGCGTGTGTGTGTGTGTGTATCACCAAGAGAATCACCAAGATACTTAAGTCAGCAAAAAGAGATTCACCAAAATGGAGTGACCAAGAGACTCACCAGATGGAGTCACCAGAGTGAGTCACCAAGAGAATCACCGGAGTGAGTCACCAAGAGAATCATCAGAGTGAGTCACCAAGAGAATCACCAGAGTGAGTCACCAAGAGAATCACCGGAGTGAGTCACCAAGAGAATCACCGGAGTGAGTCACCAAGAGAATCACCAAGGAGGAGTCATCAGATAGAGTCACCAAGAGAATCAAGGAGTCACCATAGGGAGTCACCAAATACAGTCACCAAGATGGAGATATTAGCATTAAACGTCACAAAAGTTATCTGATACTATTTTCGTGTCTTGTGTTGATGGAAGTAACTTAACATGTCCTCAGAGCTGCAGACACGAGGAAAAAATAAATAACGTACGATTAATTAAGAATTTATGATTAGTATCTAATATACTATAGGACTAGGCGTGTGTGTGTGTGTGTGTGTGTGTCTGTTCTGGGCAGCCGAAACGGCACAATCGTTTTTCATCAAACTTGATGGAAAAATCGCAAAAAATCGTAGAGTGGAACAAACCGGATCCCATGTCAATGGTTTTTTTAGGAAAGCATTAATTAACAAATTTATTTACGATAGAAAACGATGCAAGTCTACGGACTTGGCGCACCCTAATTCGCTGTACTCTGTCACGAGCATTAAAACTTTCACAAGAGCACGAAGGGCCCGCGATCACTTATTGTAGTCTAAAACACTTATTTACCAGGGGGGGCAGGGGGAGGAGTAGGGGGAGGAGGAGGGGGAAGAGGGGGGAGGAGTAGGGGGAGGAGGAGGAGGGAAGAGGGTAGGAGGAGGTGAGAGAGGACGGAAGAGGCGGGATTAAAGAATGAATGTATTAGCGATAGACGTCTTAACATTTTCGTGTCTAGTTTGATAAGGTCGATCTAATCATCTTTCTCACAGCTGTAGATACGAGGAAAAAGATGATGGTCGAATATGGGAGACTTTCTTGTATGTAAATACTAACCAATTATCCAATATGTAGTTCACTCAAGGATTCTGTGACCATTGTACAATCTAAGACCCATAGATGGACGGGAAGAAACACCTGGGGGTATTGAGACCTGCCTGTGGTAATGGGGGCTGTCAAGTCCTGCGTAATTTGGCTGCCTTGGTAATGGTCAGGGGAGGGTGAGAGGTGAGGGGGAGGGGAGGGTAGGGAGGGTAGAGGGGGTGGGGTAGGTAGATGGAAGAAGGGAAAGGGAGAGAAGGGTGAGTGCTAGCGGGCCAGTCCCTTTCTACGACGCAGATGGATAAACATTTAAGATTTTTTGTGTTGCTCTTAAAAATGACTGTATAGAGGAAGGTTATTGCCCCTCACTCAACCTGACTGCTGTACCCATAGTGTAATACATAACCAGGTGTTGAAAGCCTTCGGTACGTCATTACAGTGGACATTGTGTATTAAAGAGAACATTCCACAAAACAAACTCCATAAATCTATCTTAATGACTTATTTTTTTAATAGCAAAATCAAAACAAAATAATAAAAATCAAACAACAGTAACTCGTGATATTTTGAGAACACACACACACACACACACACACACACACACACACACACACACACTAGCTACAAAAAAAAACGAAGAACAACCAGAAAACAGGAGGGACAGACATACTACTCCACTAAAGTATCATAGTATAGTGATATGCCAATTACCTACTGCCATTCACCATGTAAAAAAAAACCTGAGAGCCATCTTAATTAAACCTCTCTGTCATCACTGTCTTGTTTTAAAAGTACAGGTATAAGTATCGCTATTTACAACGTCATGATTATCAAGTGTAAATCAGGGTCTCTTAAGTAAATATACCGTAAGTACTTTGAGTAAGGTTATAGTAGTTATTAATTGTTATCATTTTGTAGCTTAATGTAGTCATCAAAATAAGACACTGAGGTAAACTGGAGCTATTTTAGTGAATGAGTTAAGAACACGTTGTATAGGGCCAGGTATTAAGTCAACCTCATGACTGTTATGAGTCTGAAATTAGAGGAAGACCTTGTACGTTAAATCATGGTACACTCCCAAGTCTTACCTCTGTGACTTGATGTGTCCTACGGCTGGATGTGGTGGTGTTCTGTGGCCATCAATCTGTCGGGAGGCTTCTAGGATCTGCCTTTATGAAGCCAGGAAGCAGCCGACCCTGATGTTAGATGCTCACTTCTGTAAACAAAGTAAATGGCTCTTGAAAATTTGATGACTAAAGCAACGCCACTTATAGTTGATAACAGGCACGTGAGTTCTGCCACAAGGCTCCTGCTGCCCAACTCAACTACACAATTTTGTATACATCAATGTTAGGGGGACAATATCTCGTTAACATATGCTCTCAGTTTAATCGTTAGTTTGAAATTATTTTGTCTATAGGCTAAGCTATAACCTAACTACCGGATATTTTTGTCTGAGCTGATAAAAAGATTGCTACTTCAAAGGAAGGCCTTACAAGTACTGGCTGTCATGTATGGTAACAGCTTGCCAACGAGGCGACTTCACCTGCAAATTATCTCATTATATAATTGTACTAACATCAGGCGTCACCTTTAAGGCATCTTCACAAGCTGATTTCCTAATGCAATCCTCTAAAACAGGTATTAGTTTCGTGGCTGGCTTTAAGAAGGGTTAATTCAACTCAATTGCTACGAGCAGGGCGGCGTCAAGGAACACGGAGACGTTTAGTGAACGTTGTTTTCAATTTAGTCAATGACGTCACAAGACTCACAACCACCATGGCCACCATTGCGATTGAGATTATAAATTAATACATTTTAGAAACCTGAATCTTTAATAATAATACTAAATTTCAAGATAAATATCATACTATGTAATATAAAAAAATCGCTAAATTTATTTCATATATTTTTACTGAATAAATAAACCAGTCTGTTGGGATGGATGAAGCTTTTGTTTTCGTACAACTGATCGCCTTAATCCCATCTATAAGGTGTTCCGTAATATTAACCAATCTGTTCTGATCCTAAATCCTAAAAGGTGCTATAAACAATCCTTCTGGCGTCTATAAAAATTCATGGCATTCTAAAAAAAATTCCTATTTATACTATTAATTATCTCAAAGTTATGGTGATATATAATAAATTCTTTCACTTATTTATTTGGATTAGTTTATTAATTTTATTTATTATATATTAAGAAAGGAACAAAAACACCAAATTAAAAAGTTACTAATTTCTGTGAAAAACAACATCACATATTTTCACAGTGTTGAGTCCACCAGTGCCCAGCTAGACAACATTTATCTTAACACTATATATATTAAGACTGTTCTCCGACTTTTTTTTTTTTGTAAAGCTTCCTAGAACAATAGTGCTTCAAACATATAAGATGAAATGTATGGTGTGGAAAGATAATAAAGCCATTAAACGAAGAAAATAAGTGTTGTTCCGCATGATCCAGCCCTGTTTGTGGTAGAGAGTGAATTAAATGAATGTCGAGTGATTTAAATGAGTTTAGTGAGTTAAATGTAAGTTAAGTGAAAGTTAAGTGAATTAATTGAAAGTTAAGTGAATTAAATAAAAGTTAAGTGAATTAAATAAAAGTTAAGTGAATTAAATAAAAGTTAAGTGAATTAAATAAAAGTTAAGTGAATTAAATAAAAGTTAAGTGAATTAAATAAAAGTTAAGTGAATTAAATGAAAGTTAAGTGAATTAAATGAAAGTTAAGTGAAAATTAAGTGAATTAAATGAAAGTTAAGTGAAAATTAAGTGAATTAAATGAAAGTTAAGTGAAAATTAAGTGAATTAAATGAAAGTTAAGTGAATTAGGTGAAAAGTAAGTGAATTAAGTGAAAATTAAACGTTGTGGGGAGGAGGCTGTCACCAACAACGCCACTTAGGTGAGTTTACATTTACTCTTCTGAGGAAATCAGCAGAGATACAGTACAATGACGAACTTTTTGACTACATATATGTTTTCCAGAAAGCTAAACACAAGAATAGTGACAGAGAGGTATATTTATATGCGTTTATTTTGTATTGTAATGACGGACACTAGGCAGGGCATTTTGACACTGTTATTACTACGCTTCAACAACAAAAATCTTTAAGTAGAATCCAGGGTTGATAATTAATAGTTGACAATACTTACTTATATATTGAGTCGTATATATAGAGAAGAGGAAAAAGGGTGTTATTTTACAAGTGGCTGGTCATAAATGTTCATTTATTAATTATTACTTGAGCTTTCTGATTTCTTTTGTTATATATATTTTGTATAAAATTCCGTCATCAGCTTTAGTTAATTTTGTAAATAAATAGTAAGTTTGAACTTTTAGGGTAATTTTCCTTATTAAACAGGTTTAAGAATTTGTTATGGTAGGGGCTGGCTAAAAACTCGCTTTGTATCGTAACCGTACTCTAACGCCCATTAAAAATGCAAAATTAACCATGACGCTTCAACAAATTTGCTGTCATTGGTACCATAATATAACAAAATAAGTTCTTTCTGTTTAATATAGCGGGATCCGGGGGGTGGGGGGCTGTCTCGGGAGTTAGGTAAGGTTAGGTAGGTTTCTTTGGTTAGGTCAGGTTCTATTAGATCATTTGCGACGGAAGTATATAGAATGAAAGTTACTCAGAATGATGGGATATATCTATTGTACGTGTTAAAAGCCTTAAAATAACTGAGAATCCACTTGTAAAAATTTACCCCAACAACTAAATATTAATCGAATCTAGAGTTATTAATCGGATGATATTATAAGCGGTGTACAATCTTATTGGCGGTGTTTGTAGAGTAATTATTTAGTATTATATGGGACAAAGGCCGTTTGGTACTGTACCTCAAGTGTAAAATATGCCTGAGGGGAGATTATTGACATTAATTTTTGATATATATTTTTTAATTTTAGGAGCATACTAACGCGGTTTTATTTTTTTCAGGTTACGACTTGAGTGCAAGACAAGTGATGAAGAATGGAGACGGAAGCGTGAGTGGTGAGTACAGCCTTGAGTATTTGAAGCTTCGTCAGGTTTATATCAGTTAAACTTGGTTAGGTTATATTAGGGTGAAGCTTATATGTGCACACCCTGATTTATGATTTTGTTCTAGGGTTGAAACCATTAAGACAAAACTTAGTGTTACTTAGAAATTAACTTGGAATTTTTTTTTTTATTTACGATCCCAGTTAAACTCATTGGTCATGATTTTAAAATGTGGGGGTAAACTTTGCGCCTTGATTTGCTAGGAGCATACATTATTTTTTATTGCATGCATCTTACTAACACTGCTGACCGTTCAGTACCGGGAACCTTACGGTGATAACGTCAGGTACTGGGGTGAATCAAGGCTTGTAAAATGATTAGCTTTAATGGTTAGGTCAAGTCAGGTTTGGTTAGGTTAGGTTAGGTTAGGTTAGGTTAGGTTACAATGTTTAGGTCTAATTAAAACTATAACTAACATTTGAGAATGTTGTGTATAGAAGTATTGTAGTGTTAGTTTTTCAGATGGAGGTAAGGTTCATGTACAATATTTTAGTGCAGGTAGCTACATACAGTACAAATGCATTTCCTCTGGTGCAAATAAAGTACATATGTATTTATATCTGTTCACCACTTATGTAATATAAGAAGTTTATTTTAAATGAAATTTAAGTTTGTGTCTTCTTTTTAGTACAACACAAATGCAAAGTTTTTTTTTGTCAAGTGCAGACAAAAATACCTAAGTACTTTATTGCAACACATGCCAGTTTTATTTTTCAGATACAAGGTATATAATATATACCTGTAATTTTCCTGTTTGAATTAATTGTAAAATTTATTTCGAATGACGGTAAGGATCATGTATATATTTCAGTACAACTCCTATGCAATTTTTTCAGGTGAAGAAAGAGAATTATGTTTATTTTTCTGTTTAGTACAAATGCAGAGCTTTCTTTTTTGTGAAGATTGGGTAGATATAATGTATTTTTTTCAGGTGAAGGTAAGGTACCCGGTACATAGCTATTATTACTGTTGCCTGTACCATATTTCGATAATGTCTTGAGATGTCACTATTCGTTTAGTTGTGATAAACAGAGTAACGTAAGTGTTTCTTAACACTTTTAAGGGTGAAGACATTTTCTTTAAACACATTGTTTTGTGTTTAGCGGTTTATTTTTTATTTATGTTAACACTTTACTATATATATATATATATATATATATATATATATATATATATATATATATATATATATATATATTTATTTATTTATTTTTTCTGGAAAGCAATTGCTATTAATTCCTTAATGGGTTCCTAGTCTTAATGGGTCCCTAGTCTTATGGGTCCCTAGCCTAATGGGCCAGACCTCATCCCAGTTCAGACCTTTATTGTGCCCAATTGCATCATTGGCTAATTAGTAATTTATTGTATAAGTAATTTTGAATGTTACCGTTTTCATTGTGTCTCTGGGGCCACTGTGATGATTGTTAGTACATTACGCTACCTTCCCGGGAGTGTCTTGATCACCTAATGTAATAATAATAGTAGGAATAATAATAATAATAATAATAATAATAATAATAATAATAATAATAATGGTTATTATCAGTTGCTAAAAATGCACAATGAAGTTCTGAATTTACCCGGCCTTTAAATTGGGTAGGGGACAAAAAAAATAAAGCTTTTTGTTAATATTTTTTATAATGAAACGATTGCCAAGTTGTTAAAAATCCCTAAAATATGTACCAACTTTGTAATTCAGATTATAATAGACTCTTTACTACATGTACTAGTAACTATCATTCCCATACACCATTCCTTGACGTTCCAGTTCGTCATCACTTTTAACATTTGAATCCCAGGACGCTAAACACATTAACCTAACCTGCCTAACCTAACCTGCCTAGCCCCCATCACTAGAGAAAGTAAACTGACTCAGACACACATTGATTTGACTTATCCATCACAAACACATACGTCACATCTACTGGAGGATATTACATAGTGACCTGTCGAGAAGTGTGAAGCCTTCTTGAGGTCACTAGGAGGGCTTGTTTGAGAGATGGTTATATTATGCATTCCTGGACACGCTGTTAAGGGAGGGGGCGGTGGGGGGGGGGGGATGTCTTGTATTGCTGAAGTGCGAAAACAGCGAAAAAAAAAAAAAGCAAAAAAGATCTTATTGGAAATTGAGTTTTTAGGTTGAATCAGCTGGAATATTTATAATGTATTTTTCTTTCAGTCCCGAGAGACGCTACTGAGTGGGAGGGGGGGGGGGGGGGGGGGGAATTCTCTTGCTGAAATGCGAAAACTAAAAAAATACCCATTAATATAATTTTAGTTTAGGGTATCTGTAACATATATTTTTTTTTACATATGTTCCTTCGTTCTTTGTAAATGATAATCAGAATAAGAGTAAATAGACCAAGAAATGCCACTCCACTTACAAGTGTGAATGCACAGGTGTAGATAATTATCCCAGGTAGTGACGGTAACCTAGAAGATGATGTCTGGTTACTTAGCCCCTCCAAAACTTAACTTAGCCCCTCCAAGCTTAACTTAGCCCCTCCAAAGCTTAACTTAGCCCCCCAAAGCTCAACCTAGCCCCTCCAAAGCTTAACTTAGCCCGTCCAAAGCTTAATCAAACCACCCCCCAAATAAAAGGTGGATCAGTTCTATGGTCCCCGAGAGAGTATCAGGTGTGGATTCGTGGTTCAGTTCGACACTGTAGACCACACAGTGACTTTATCAATCATCTGGTGAGGTCCAAACACGGGCCCTGTTGCTCCCTCCACATCTCCCCACACACCATCCGCCTCCCCCTCTCCCTACACACCCTCTCTAACCCCCCCTCAACCCCTCCTTAACCCTCCTCAGCCCCTCCTCCTCAACCCCTCCCCCTCAACCCCTCCTCCTCAACCCCTCCTCCTCAACCCCTCCTCAACACCCCCCCCCCCCTTCCGCACCAACAGAAGGAAAGTGACCAGGCCCTACCTAATGTGTGAGGCCCTGGGCAAAAAACTTCACCTACTGGAAGGGTATAAAGGTCACTTCTCACCCCAATTAGCCTGCCCGGTCAGCCTGCCCGGTACAATGGTCTGTTGAACCCGCTACTGGGAATAAATAGCCAGTATTGGGATAGATAGCCTGTACATTGAATATAATAATAATAATAATAATAATAATAATAATAATAATAATAATAATAATAATTTTTCCATTATAGTGAAATGAACAAGTAACACGTGTACTGTATTGCACCTTTACTACTTATTATACTACTACTACTACTACTACTACTACTACTACTACTACTACCACCACTACAATTTAATTAATAACTTTACTCTAAATAAAAGTAATTGCACGAAACAAAAGTATTTTCCTACATGTTCTTAATCTATAGAACCTCCATAAATAAGAGATAAATGACCTAAGAAAACCCGCCTCAGTGAATCAAACCTTGTCAACAATAGCGGCTCTGAGATGGTCGAGTAACAGCGCAAAAAAGTTGCCATATATTACTCCCGTTCCTCCTATGAAGTATCACAAGTGAATGTTCCCTCCTAGCTGTTACCTGGTGAACGAAGGTGTCTGGTGTTTTGATCGTTATATAGAGATAAAATATAATTTACTGTTGCCGTATGTCATGTGTAAACGTCAGAATTCTTAATGTTTCGTTCGTTGAGGAAATTTGGGGAGAGGAGGAGGAGGTGGTATGGGAATGTATCAGATTCAACATAGTTTTAGAGCAATTTCGATACCATTTTGATAAAGAGATTAAGTGACGAAGTAATATTTAAGTTAATGAGTAAAATACAGGTTTATAACAGTAATTTATAGTGGTTTCCCGTCTTCTCAGATCACTGGCTGGAAACATAGAAAATGGTATACTGTTAAGGGGTAAGTTGCTCTTTGGTTCATTCGTCGCTTAAATGCGGACCTTTCCCATATATTGCAATTTTTTTTTGTTCGTGTAAGGGGGGGGGTATTTTTTTCTCTCTCACTCCAGCTGTCCACCCTTATCTTACTTACTTCTCTTATCTAGTTCCTTCTATTGTTCTTTCTACATATTTCAGTTCATGGTTACTTTGTGGGGTATGGCTATTTGGTTCACACTCAGGATGGGATGGAGAAAGGAAACTCACAATGTTGTATTGGATGTACAATGCAGCTTGGTGCTGGGAAGCGGCAGCGTGGTTACAAGCGTGATGTAGAGAGAACTGGTTGGTGAGGGTGCTCAGAGGAGGACAGCTTGTGGGTCGCCATGCTCGCTGGCGGGAGCGAGGGTCGCCAGGCAGGCGGAGGAGGAGGAGGTGTTGCTGGCTGGTTGGTGTAGGTAGAAAGAGGGAAATCGAGTACGAGTACGAAGTCTTTAGTTAAGAGGTGAAAGAAGATTATTAGGGGTTGAGGGAAAAGTGGTGAAACTGAAATACAGTAGGAGTAGAAGAATCTGGGCTCAACCAGATTGCTTCATCTTTCTTATTGGTGTTGTATCTTTGTTCTGCTACCTTGGGTCGTCAGACCGTTGAATTAATATTGGTTTATTTATATAATGCTGCTTATTATTATTATTTTTATTATTGTTGGAGTTAGTGAGCCCGCCCAGGTCCTTGTGTAACTGGGAGGGTAGTCACATTTTTTTTTTTTTTTTTTTTTTTTTTTTTGAGGTGTTAGTTAAGTGTTAGTTGTGTTAGTCTAAGGTACACTGTATGGAGAGGCCTGCCAGGTTCTTAGTGGAGCTGGTAGGTCACTCTCATCTTTATTCCTCTATTAATGTTTTATGTGTAAATGTGTATATTGGGGCAGGAGGTGGTTCAATTACTTCTTCCTGGCTAATGTAGCTGGGAGAGTAATCACATTATTATTATTATTATTATTATTATTATTATTTTTTTTTTTTCTCTCTCGGAGTTAGTGAGCCCGCCCAGGTCCTTGTGTAGCTGGGAGGATAATCACTTTTTTTTTTTTTTTTTTTTTTTTTGGTTAAGATGTTAGTTCAATGTTAAATGTTAATTGTTAAATATTAGTTATGTTAGTCTAAGGTACACTGTATGGAGAGGCCTGCCAGGTTCTTAGTGGAGCTGGTAGGTCACTCTCGTCTTTTATTCTCTTTATTAAGGTTTTATATGTATATTGGGGCATGAGATGGTTCAATTACTTTCTTCCTGGCTGATTTAAACCAACTGTGTTCTTGGAATTCTTCGTTGTCTATATTATTTATCCAGTTTAGATATGTTTCTGTGTTAAGTTCAGTCACTTTTTTCCAAATATTTACAGCTTTGTTGTGTATATATACATTGATTGCTAAGAGGTTTGCTCTCTTGTGTTGCTGTTCATTACTGATGTGGTCTGTATATTTTATGTTATATATAAATCTGAGGGCTATATTTTGTACTGTTTGTCACCTTTTAATGCACGTTTTACTAAGGGTGTTCAATGGGATGGGTGGGTAGTCCATAATTGATTTGACAAGGGCAATATATATCTTTCTCTTGTTATTAATGCTAAGGTTCTTAAAGCGTTTTATTTTTGATAATCTTATTCTTGCCTGTCGTTCTTTATATTTTAAGTATGTTATATATCCTCTTTTTGTTAGTTTTAGTCCAAGCATCCTGCCTTCAGTGTCGTATGGGTATAGTTCCTGGTCGACTATTACTGGACTTGTTTTAATCTTGGCTATTGGTATTATCTTGAATTTGTTCTTATTTGTCCTGATTTTCCATTTTTTCTCAAAATTGTTTATGTTTTTTTATCGCTCTTACCGTGTAGAGTGCCATAAATTGGGTTGATTTTCCTGGGTATGATACTATTTGAGTAATATCATCAGCAAACATTACATATTCGCTAAAGGGGGTAGGTTGAGGTGTGTCTGAAGTATAAATTGTATATAGTGTTGGAGAAAGGCATCCTCCTTGAGGTACTCCACTCTCAAGATTAAACATAGTTCCCAAAAAGTTTCCAATTTGAATTTGTGCTCTCCTACCATCTAAATAGTTACACAATATTCTTAGCAAGTATTCATTAAGTCCCAGTTTTAATATTTTATATTTTAAGCCTAAATGCCAAACCTTATCAAAGGCCTTAGAAACATCCCTTAAAATTATATTGATCTGGTTACCCTTGCTTTTTTCTATTGCAATTATTTCCGTTATTATAGCTATTGCAGTTAGGGTATTTCTATTGGGCATAAATCCATGTTGTCTGTTGTTAGTTTTCCCCTGTTGTGTTAAAAAGGTTATAAGTCTTGTATTTAAAATTTTTTCCAATAGTTTCCCAGTAATTTCTAATAAAGATATTGGCCTGTAGTTTAATATTTCCTTATTGTCCTTACCCTCCTTCGGAATAAATATCATTTTAGCATATTTTAGTTTGTCTGGAAAGTAACCAGTTATTAAGCATGCGTTATAAATGTTTAATAGTGTATTTAAAATGTTTCCAGGTAGATTCATGATCATATTTCGTGTAATACCTGTGAGCCCAGGGGCTTTTTCCTTAAACTTCCTCAGACAGTGCATCATTTCTCCCATGGTTATTATTTGATTATTAGGTAATAAGTTATAGTCTATATATTGCCTTGGGGTGATTCTATGTATATGTCTTCCCATTTCTTCTTCTATCCTTTCTTCGTGTTCACTATTAAAATCTTCATTTTCCTCGTCTGATATTTTAAAAACTTTTACCCATTCCCTTTTGAATGCTGACTCTTGTTCATTTTCCTCGTGCAATTTTGTTCCATTTTGGTCTTTAATGTATGGTGTTTTTTGCTTGTTGTGCCCCATCATCTTGTTTATGGAAGTCCAAAATGTTTTTGTGTCGTTAGTCATGTCAGCCGCCACGAGGCCAGGTCTTAAATAGCGGGGGTGGGTAGGCGTGGCTTAGTAGTTGACCTCCGTGATGTATGGCGGCGCTGGTTGACCCAGACCACGAGGCATACACTGGGGAATTCGCGGGGTTGGCTACGCAGCGATACGCAGCGACAAATAGCGTTTGTAGGGGAGAAATCCACTACAACTTCATAGCCTCAGTTCTTTGGTAGCATGGCGAGGGTCTGGGGCACGTGGGTATTGTAATTTTGATATCAGGGTCACTTGGACGGAAATAAAGGTGAACTACTGCGGGAAAATGAATACCCCTAATGTACTCTAAAAAATGGTTTATTAATATGAAATCAAAGTAGGGAAAAATATATCATTAACATACAACTCCAAAGTGCAACTCCTCGGCTTTCCTCAACTGCAATTTACTCAGATACTGTACTCTTACTACACACAACCTTACTGGTGTTACATTACATTACAGTTACCAGGACCAAATCCTTGGCTTTACTCACATTACATATAGACACATGACAACTCCTTGGCTCTACTTTGCCATTGCAAGTGGGTACTCTGCCTTCTCCCACATTACTGGTGATACATTACATTATAGTTACCAGGATCAACTCCGTGGCTTGACTCAGTCCCAAGTGGACAACTTTACTTCTCACACACTACTAGGTACATTTCATTACATCACATTACCAGACAAACTTACATCTGATACCTTCACAGACTGTCGGTAGGGCATATGAGATGCACTCACAACACACAACACGTTAATACTGACACCAACAACTGATACATGGGTTTACTACCCATAATGGGATAATTATATTCCAGAATTATCCCCAAACAATACAACACACACTGTGGACCATATAACTTCAAGGCATGTCCCAGGGTATAGCACTGGCGCCTCTAACAACTGACTGCTGCTGTTGTGGTCGGTTGTACTCCAACACATGGCGATCGTCTGGGGTCCAGCCCCGCGATGTTGATTTGCAGTAAGTTAATCATGTCGAATCAACGACATCGTCCATAAATCGCTCACTGCTAGGTAGCCACCGACTCCGGGGGGCCGATGGGTGTTCTAATAAGCCCCCACTGGACCTAGGGAACAACGGGAGGAAGGCGTCACGGGAGAAGCATGGACTCAAGACACAAACAACATTTCTCGTCTAGCAACGTCAGACGACATTTACTTTATATTACCTCTTACACTGGATGAATGACAATTCCACTGTTACAACATGATCACTGATATTCACACAATTGACTAAATCAAACTGAATGGCTATATCGGCAGCAGAACACAGCTACATACCTGGGGAACAACGGGAGGAAGGCGTCACGGGAGGCTTGATCCTCCCTGTCCGTGGTTTATATACTCGTGAGTTGCCAGACGTGGCTACCTCACGCAATGACAGAAATTACAAACAAACCAACTGTTACACATTCAAAGATGACCCTCAGTTGACAAAGGTCTGGCAAATTACTAAAGTTGATTTACATAAACTAATTCAAGATTGAGCTTGCCAGGAGAAAGTGGAATAAAAACGTATTGGCAACTGTCTTTACAAAGGCGGGAGCTTACGGAGGGATCCTTAGTGTAAAATGAGAGGGAAAAACGCTTTCTTCTTAGGGATAGCTAACCCGCTACCCATTCATGTTTTGCGGTCGTGAAGTATAATAACAATCCTCAGAGTTTAAATAGACTAGCAGTCTATTTGACCATGACAAAGCCCCCACCCCCTTTTCCCAAGATTCTTATTATGCGGTAGCGTTCGCTAAACATGTACAATAGTTACACAGATTCTTTAAATAACTGTTACCTTTCGTCACAGTGTCACACTACATACGATTAGGTACCTGTACAGAGAAATGGTTATTACAAATCACACTTAAACAAAAATTACCCACAGTATCACATTTATTCCTCCTGACCTGATACCATGTGAATTACATCCCACAGCTGCGAACCAATATAAGGGCGGGGGATTAACAACAACCAAGCTGCCACCAATGTAAGGGCGGGGGGTTAACAACAACCAAGCTGCCACCAATGTAAGGGCGGGGGGTTAACAACAACCAAGCTGCCACCAATGTAAGGGCGGGGGGTTAACAACAACCAAGCCGCCACCAATGTAAGGGCGGGGGGTTAACAACAACCAAGCTGCCACCAATATAAGGGCGGGGGGTTAACAACAACCAAGCTGCCACCAATATAAGGGCGGGGGGTTAACAACAACCAAGCTGCCACCAATGTAAGGGCGGGGGGTTAACAACAACTAAGCTGCCACCAATGTAAGGGCGGGGGGTTAACAACAACCAAGCTGCCACCAATGTAAGGGCGGGGGGTTAACAACAACCAAGCTGCCACCAATGTAAGGGCGGGGGGTTAACAATCAACCACCAATGTAACGGCGGCAGTTTCTCTCTACTCATAACTCTTTATCTTATACTCATACTCCTCTTATCTTACTCTTACTTCTCTTGTCTTAGTTCCTTAATTCAATTGTTGTTTCTACTTGCTTCAATGGTTACTGCATAACCTTAGTTCTTTTTGGTAGCATGTCGAGGGTCTAAGGTACATGGGTATTGTAATTCTGATATCAAGTCACTTGGACGGAAATAACGGTGAAATACTGTGGGGAAAATGAATACTCCTAAAATACTCTAAGAACAAGTTTATTAATATGAAATCAAAGGGAAAAAGAGATATTATTAACATACAACTACCAGGCTCAACTCCTGGGCTTATTGCAGACGCATTATTTCTTCTTTACTTATTTTCTTATTTTTACTCAACAGCAATTACTCAGATATTACACTCTTACTGCACACAACCTTACTGGTGTCACATTACATTACATAGCAGGACCAATTCCTTGTCCCCACTCACAATACATTGTTACATGGCAACTCCTTTCAGATTACTTTACTTTTCACACCTTACTAGGTACTTCTCATTACATCCAGTTATAAGACAAACTGGCATATGATACTTCACAGACTGTTGGTAGTGCATATGAGATGCACTCACAACATACAGTACACGTTAATACTGAAACCAACAAATACATGGGTCCACTACCCAACATGGGGTAATTATTAACAAACACATACAACCACACTGTGGACCATAACTCCAAGGCATGTCCCAGGGTATAGCACTGGCACCTCTAACAACTGATGACTGCTGTTGTGGTCGGTTACACTCCGACACGAGGCGGGTCTGGGACCCTTGGCCTACGAGGTGGACCTGCCGTCTCAATCATGTTGAATCAACGACATCAATGCATATATTGATCCCTGCTGGGAATCTACTGGCTCCGGGGCAGTCGTTGGGTGATCCGAGAACCACAAATTGGATCTGGGGACAAATAGGAGAGGACGTGACGGGGGACGTCTCTCTTCCCGGTCCCGTGGTATATATACCCCTGAGTTGCCAGCGATCGCTACTCACGCAATGACAGAAATTTCAAACAACTCAACTGTTACACATTCAAGGATGACCCTCAGTTGACAAAGGTCCGGCGAATTACTAATGTTGATATACACAGACTAATTCAAGATTGAGCTTGCCAGCAGAAGTGGAAAAAACGCATTGACAACTGTCTTCGGAGGAGGGACTTACTGGGAGGGATCGTGACTGTAAACATCGAATGGGAAAAACACGCTTCTTCTAGGGGATAGCTAACCAGCTACCCTCTCATGCTTTGCGGTCGTGGAGTTTAATAAGAATCATTAGTTAAACAGACTAGCAGTCAACGTGACCATGACATTGAAACTTGTTATAAAGAGGTCTGATGGGTTCCTTTTCTGTGTTTTCAACATACATTGCAAGCTTGGACACTTGATCTTGTGCAGTGCGGCCTTGCGGTTAAGTATATTGAATGCGTTGGAAGCGTCAACCAGGAGAACTGCCTCAAATATCTGCTGCTCAAATATCTTTCTCGTGGCGTGAATGGCAGCTTCCCCTCCAGCCTGGTGGCCAGCACATACTTGCAGGTTCCCTGCAGCGGCCCTGATATCATCATTTACCACTTCCATTATGCATTTTCCAATGATCCGTCTCAGCACCTCTCCCACGCACCCCTATAGGCCTACATCCTGGATTTTTATCCAGAGGCATGAAGCAGCAGACCGTCAGGGCATGTAGGTGATGGCAGCATGAGGTTACTAGCTTTTTTACAAGGGCGGCGGTGACATTGCAGAGATAACTTGCTGTGTCACCAAACTTGTTAGTGCAGAGGATTTATTTATTTATTTTTTTTTTACGGGGATTAGCCCACCCGGGCACAGTTCACTGACCCACATTGGGGCCTGGGGGGAGAAAATGTAATAATTATTCATAGTAAATAAAATTTATAATAAAAAGTAAAATAAAATAATAATAATAATAATAATAATAATAACAATAACACTGTAATAATAATAATAATAAAGAACTATAAAGAAATAAAAAAAAAGAAATAAAAATAGTGAGAAACGCTATATGTATGTTGTGTTGTCAAAGTAAGAGAAACAATTGAGACCCTACAATTGTGTGTAAATGAGGCAGAAAGTCAGATCAGCAACCTGGGACTTGGTCACATATGGCAGCAGGGTCTACCATTAGACAACACATTATGCTTCCAATATCTTCCCAGGCGGTAGTACCTCCCTGTTTGGTAGCTGCCTACTACCTACTACCCTCCAACCGTCTGCATCCAGACCTGAAGGGCCTGCACCTCCCTGTGTCTTCAGTGTTTTTTTTTCCACACCATCCCTCCTGTTATTTTCTCGAACAGGACAGCATTTGGTGGGATATAGTCACCCTGGAACCTGATGCCTTCCTCTTCACTTGCAGGGGGATATTTTTCCTTCATTTGTTGTAATGTCTCTCTGTTTATTGGCAGAACACCACCGGAAGATTCCTCTGTGAGAGATCTTACCGCCAACGAAACTTTTCCCTCACGCATCTTGTTACCAAACTTTATGGCGACATCCTCA
The DNA here is from genome assembly GCA_958450375.1 of Homarus gammarus. Taxonomy (NCBI): domain Eukaryota; kingdom Metazoa; phylum Arthropoda; class Malacostraca; order Decapoda; family Nephropidae; genus Homarus; species Homarus gammarus. Next base: position 1,672,118 of record CAUDMG010002639.1, on the reverse strand, counting down.
GTGGTTTGCCTTCTGTCCCCTATGAAATTTAGACTCCTGCAGTGTTCTTGACTCGCGTAGGAGATCATCAAGAGCTCCTTTCTGCTACATTGTCAATCTTCTATTCATTTCTGCCACATTTTCTTTGCACTTAGTCCTTGCGTGTGTCCTCTGACAGAATAGATGGGGTATTATTGCCATGATTTGAAGAGCTAGTGTGGCCAGGGGGTTGTCGTGAGTGTAATTGATTATGAGGCAAGTCATCTCCCTGATCATTTCTTTGGTGGCCGCACCACTTCTACTACTACCCCCCCCCCTCCCCCCCCCCAATAGCCACACCTTAGGTTAGGTTGGGTTAGGTTAGCATATGTATGTATGTATGTATGTTTGTATGTCTGTATGTATGTATGTATGTATGTATGTACCTGTGGTGTAATGGTCAGCATGCTCGCCTCGCAAGTGAGTGGACCAAGGTTCGATCCCCGGGCAGGGTGAAACTATGGGCAAGTTTCTTTACGCCATTTGCCTCTGTCTACCTAACGGTAATTGGGAACCTGGATGTTAATCGATATGTGGATCGTGTTCCGGGGTAATGGTTAGCCAGTGCAGTTGACGCGTTGTCCGGTCTTCTACACCTTAAACAAATTCACGCCAGGTGGCCCTTGGGTCGGCCATCCTTGTTACGTAAAGGGCAACCGTTATGTATGCCTTAATTTCGGTAAAAAAAAATTCCTTTCTGTAAATGCGAAGGAACTACTAGAATGAACTGTGCCCCCTGTGACTGTATATACTGACAAATAAAGACAAAAATTCGTGTAAAAAAGGAATATTGTCATGGGAATATTTGCTTCCTGTACACAACTATTCCTCCCCAAAAAGATAAGAAAGCAAAACATGTCAATAGGAACAACGTCACTTGATCTCTGGCAGGTTGGCAGATGTAAACACTGGTGACGTCACACTCCACAGAATACGTAGCTACTGTGTTACCTAAGCAAACCTCCTCAGGCTGTGGATTCTCAAAGGTTCCCACGAATATTTTTTTTGTTTTTACCTTACTGGAGGTGTGAGAACGTATCTAACTGGCTACCGATAAAGAGACGGATTCTTAAAGCTTCGTAATCTGGTGGGGACAACATTCTTTGACGATAACGGTAACCAGAGAGGACGTCTTGGTGATAGTGTGTGAGGGGTGTGGTAATTCTCTCTCTCTCTCTCTCTCTCTCTCTCTCTCTCTCTCTCTCTCTCTCTCTCTCTCTCTCTCTCTCTCTAACACACACACACTATCTCTCATTACTCCTCCTTCCCTCCTTTATCTCTCTCTCTCTCTAACACACACACACACACGTATCGACTTATGACATCCTTCTTTCTCTCACCTCTTATCTCTCTCACCTCGTCTGGGAGGAGTGACTTAGCACGTGTACTGGGGAGGGAGGGGGGGTAACGAGCAGAGGGAAACAATGGAATCCCCTCATGAAAGACCTCTCTTCCAGCAAGGTCACGCCATGCTTCTCACTCTGTTTCTCAGGTCACGCCGCCTGGGTCAGTGGTGGTCAGGGTGCTTGATGAGCCTCCTGTCGCCCTGGATAGTTCAAGGTTTTGGGTCACATGAAGTTGACCTTATCAGGGTAACCCATTTTTAAGAGTGTCAGCTTAAAAAAATTTCTAAGCGCTTCAACGAGAGTAATTTACACTTGGAAAGCTTAAAGATTAAATTCGTTTGGGTTAGGTTACCTGGCTAAGTCATTACCTGTATAAAAGGAAGATTTACATTTTCAATCAACAGTCACCTTTCCCTGACGAGATCAAAGTTTAGGGTCACCTGAGTTAGCCTAGTCATTGTTTGCTTGTGAGACACTTAAGTACTTAGTGGAGTGCCATCTTACCCGTGAGGTCAGGGATCAAGGTCATTCTGGCTGCATTACGAAGCGAGGTCACTGCTTGCATAAACAAAACGAGGTTGTGACCTTAGAGTATGCGTTAATGATACATATTAATGTCACCTACAAGCAAGCTCATGAGAGAGAGAGAGAGAGAGAGAGAGAGAGAGAGAGACTGACTATATCAACATAATGTTTATATACGGTAATATCCAAAAACATATTCCTTGATTTTAGTGAAGCGTCTTTGGTTGGTTGGTGTTTGTCCCTGAAGGTGGTGGCTTGGTTCTGAAGGAGGTGTGTTGACAGTAGCTCTTTGTTTTTTAAAAAGGTCAGATTATAGGAGTTTTGTTAATGGTTTTGTAATGCTGCTAAAGTTTATTATTATTTTTTTATTTTGTACATTGATGGGAAGAGATGTAAAGTACTGTCTGTCTGTGTTTCTGTCTCTCTGTCTCTCTCTTGTTTCTCTTTGTCTTCTTTTCCTTGTTGTTCAATTCTATGTCTCTCTCTTATCGACTGTCTGTCCGTCTTTCTGTCTGTAAGTTATTGTCCCCTTATTTTTCTGAAGTGTTGTTTTTTTGGCTATTTTATTCTCTTCTCTCTTTCTTTCATTTTCTCATTTTTTCTCTTTCTTTCCCCCTTCTTTATCACCCCCTCCCTCTGTTCGCTTCTCCCTCTCATCCTCCTCCTCCGCTCCCTCTCCTCCCTCTCACTCCTATACCTCTCCCTCCCACACCTCTCGCTCCCACACCTCTCGCTCCCACACCTCTCACTCCCACACCTCTCCCTCTCCCCCCTCTCACTCCCACACCTCTCGCTCCCAAACCTCTCGCTCCCACACCTCTCGCTCCCACACCTCTCGCTCCCACACCTTTCACTCCCACACCTCTCGCTCCCACACCTCTCACTTTCACACCTCTCGCTCCCATTCCTCTCACTCCCACACCTTCTCCCTCTGCCCCCTCTCACTCCCACACCTCTCCCCCCTCTCACTCCCACACCGTAAGTAATTGTTAAACCTTGCCTTAGCGTGACAATACACACCCTCTAGCCTCGATTAAACGACTTCTTACTTCTTTTTGTTTTTGCTGCCATAAATTTTACGGCTGTTGAACACTTGTTTCTCCTACAGCAAAAATTTATTATTCAACAATCATGACACACATACACACACACACACACACACACACACACACACACACTCTCTCTCTTTTTGTTGTTTACCTCCGTTGAGATAATAATAATAATAATAATAATAATAATGTAATAAAAATAAATCTACTACTACTACAACTAACAATAATAATATTAACATTGCTACTTATGTCAATGTTACTTTTTGCCGACGAACACTCTCAATGCTTCAAGGGGAATACAAACTTTCTACTGGCTTACAAAAAAATAGTATTGAAAGCGAAAACAAAAGTGTTTCTTGAAAATAAAGATAAATTGCTTCACGATTTCTCATTGATTATTGTGAAAAATGCCTTCGTTCACCTCTAGTTTAAAATGAAAGGAGATTATGACCTCCAACATCTTCCTGTAAGAGCCCATCCCTCCCCCCTACACGCACACAGACAGAGAAAACCTTGGGTAAAAACAATGGCGTCGTTAAGCTAGGGGCACGATTTCATTTCCGGAATAAGATGCGACAGAAACCCATACAATCATCAATTTACTTTAGTTACCCTTAACCTTGACCTTATTTTGGTACGTTTTCTATTATTTGATGGGAAATAGAGGCTATGGCTGACTAAAATAAATTCTACGGGAATTTCTCTTCCTAACTTGACATTTTTCGCGATTATATTTGGGATTAACGTTAGATATGACTTGTGAAATAATGATGGATTTTTTTATACACGTACACTCACACGTAGGAACATGAGACTAGACAGACTTCGATAAATAATTATATGCAGGCAAGATCTTACATATGAACACGTACAGAATATACACAGAGCAACGAAAAACACACACACACACACACACACACACATTTAATTTTTTTCAATTTTCATTTACCATTTTCTTATATATCTGGATCAATTTATTTAAACTAGAATAATTAAGTTGAGTAAAAAAGAAAAAAATATTCAAATTAATAACAAAATAAATTGAATATAATAAGGTGAATAAGGTATTAAATGACAGCATAAAGAACAAAAGACAATAGTAATAACACTAATGACATGTTGTTTAGAGTGTGTAGGTGTGTACATGTAATTACTGAAAGTCGTGACTTGTAACGTCAGGTAATTATCTTCAGCGGTAATTAACAAGCACTTAGTAATGACATCATCACCAGCTTGAGAAAGTGGTCAACTGCTTGGATGACCTTGTAAAAGGGGGGGGGGGGGGGTCAGCGTCAGCAAGTGGTCAGTTTTAGAAAAGTGTGAAACAAGGTCGTTAAGTGGTTATGTATATATTTTGAACGCCAGAAGCCACCCTAAACTAACCTAACCTTGCATAAATTAAACTAAATTAGCCTAACCTAATTTATAAGAACATAAGAACATAAGAATGGAGGAAACTGCAGCGGGCCTATTGGCCCATACTGGGCAGTCCCGTTTACACCCAACCCCTATTGCTCATATAAGCATCCAACCTATGTTTGAAGCTATCCAGCGTATTCGAGTTAATGATGATATTTGGTAACTTGTTCCATTCATCCACTACTCTATTTCCAAACCAGTGTTTACCTATTTCACGCCGAAATCTAAATTTGTCTAATTTAAAACCACTGTTACGAGTTCGCTCCTGGTTGGATAGTTTGAGTACCTTTGCAATGTCCCCTTTGTTTAACCCTGACTTCCATTTATACACCTCTATCAGGTCGCCCCTCGCTCTACGTCTCTCGAGGGAGTGCAAATTAAGATGCCTTAACCTGTCTCTGTACTCAAGGTTCCTAATGCCCGGGATTAGTTTTGTCATTCTCCTCTGAATTCCTTCCAAGGATTCTATATCCATTCTGTAATACGGTGACCAGAACTGAACTGCATAATCCAGGTGAGGTCTCACAAGTTCTAGATATAATTTTAAGATGACCTCGCTAGTCTTGTGACTAACAATGGCATCGTTGTTCATCTGGTAACTGGTTTCCCTGTTTACATCTCCTATACTGAGTACTTTACATTTGTCCACATTGAATTTCATCTGCCATTTTTCCGACCATTCGAAAAATTTGTTTAGATCTTCCTGTAGTTTTGCAGAGTCCTCGTCAGATTTAATTATACGTCCTATTTTAGTGTCACCAGCAAATTTAATTATGTTGCTGTCTATGCCGATATATATGTCGTTTATGTATATAATAAATAATAATGGTCCAAGTACTGAGCCTTGGGGAACTCCACTTGTGACGTTGCTCCAATGCAATTTAGGGCCGTTTATGCTCACTCTCTGTTTCCTGTCCCGTAACCACGCCCTAATCCATTTAAGGATATTACCTTTGATGCCATGAGCTTCTACCTTTCTAATTAGTCTTTCGTGGGGGACTCTGTCGAAGGCTTTGCGAAAGTCGAGATATACCACATCATAATTGTGCCCCTCGTCCACCGATTCGAAAACTGATGAAAAGAATGTTAATAGATTAGTTTGACATGAACGCCCGCTTGTGAAGCCATGTTGGGAATCATTGATCAACTTGTGCTTCTCCAAGTGGTTTCGAATAGAGTTTGAAATGATTGATTCTAGTAATTTGCCTACTATTGATGTTAGACCGATTGGGCGGTAGTTAGAGGATAGCGCTCTATCCCCCTTCTTGAAAATCGGTATTACATTCGCTATCATCCAGGATTCTGGTACTACTCCTGTTTTTAAGGACATGTTAAACAACTTTGCTAAGGGCATACTCAGCTCTTCCTTACATTCCTTTAATACTCTGGCAAATATCTCATCGGGACCAGGTGACTTATTAGGCTTCAGTTTGTCTATTTGCTTATTAACATTGTACTAGTCACTACTATCTCGCTTAATTTGTTTTCTTCACTATCTCTGAATAGAGTCGGTGCCTCGGGTATCATATTTAAATTTTCAGTGGTGAAAACTGTTGAAAAATATTTATTCAGATTATTGCTCATTTCTCCGTCTTTATCAGTGAGCTCGCCGGAGTCTGACCGTATTGGTCCAATCTTTTCTCGTGTTTTAGTTTGATACATTTGGTAGAATCCTTTGGGGTTTGTCTTCGCCTCCCTTGCTATCTTCAGTTCATTATTTCTCTTTGCTTTTCTTATCTCGGTCTTAACCCTACCGGCCAATGCCTTATAATACTCCCGGAGGTAAATTTCGCCACAATTTATCCTTCTACCTATAGCCTTCCTTTGGCCAATAATGTTCTTTAAATAATTATTTATCCATTTAGGGTCATTGTTGTCTGATATGAGTTTTTTGTATGGTATGTTTTGCCTTTGTGCATTAAGTAACTCGTTATTTAAATTGTCGTGGAACTCGGCAATCTCAGATCTCGTTATCAGGTCGGTGTCATCTGTCAGGTTCATGCCCAAGCGCGACACCCCCTCTCTCAGCTGCCTCTTTAAACTATCAAAGTTAGCCCTTCTGAAATCTGGGACTTTAATGGAATTTTCCTGACGTCTGACCTGAAAATCTAACTGGAATCTAATTTCTTTGTGATCGCTGTTTGCAAGTTCGTTCCCTACCTCGACATTGCTAATGAGGTTTTCTCTGTTCGACAGAACTAAATCGAGTATATTATTACCCCGGGTGGGTTCGGTTATATGTTGACTTAGGAAACAGTCCTGGATCGTTTCGAGGAAATCCTCTGATACTGAGTCGCTCATTAACTCTATCAAGATTGGGGGGTCTATATATTACTCCTATGATTAATTTTTCCCTACCGTCGCTTAATTCTATCCAAATTGTTTCTGTACACCGCTCAGTTTTTATTTCCTTATTTATTTCACACTTCAGGTTATCCCTGACATAGATTGCTACTCCGCCTCCTTTCCTGGACAGCCTATCCGTATGGAACAATTTGTAATCCGCAATTTGGTATTCGACCGGTAACTCACGTGAGTCTAGGTTGATCCATGTTTCAGTGAATGCTATTATATCGATTTTTTCGGTACATACCAAGGCCCTAGCATCATCCATTCTGTTTCTTATACTTCTACTGTTCGCGTAGTAGACATTTAGGTTAGTCGTGTTCTGAGTCCTCCCTTTACCGCGTTTAGGTCTTAACTCGCTGTCCAATTTAGCTTTGTCATCATTGCTAACACTATTTCCCTGTAACCTTTTACTTTGTTTACCCGCTCCCACTGCAGTCTCCTCCACCCCCGTGCCCATATGTTCCCCTAGTAGTTTAAAGACTTCGATATCTTTTGAACTGCCCCCTCTAGAGCCCCAGCCAGGGTTTCCACCCCATAACGAGACAGGTGCACCCCATCCCTAGCATAAAGGTCCCTTCTGCCGTAGAAGTTGTCCCAGTTGTCAATGAATGGGACTGATATTGACTTGCAATATCTGTCAAGACGGTCGTTGACACCAACTGCCCTTGACAACCATTCACTGCCAACTCTCCTTCTAGGCAGGACACCGCATATGATAGGGATCCCTCCCTTAGTCCTAATACGATCTATAGCTGCCTTGAACTTATCAAGAAGCTCCTCGCTCCTACACCGGCCAATATCATTGCCTCCTGCACGGAGGCAGATAATGGGTTTGTTCCCATTACCAGACAAGATATTGTCCATCCTGTCAATTATATCCCCCACCCCAGCTCCTGGCAAACACACCCTCATCCTGTTTTTGTTTTTACCACAAAAAGTCCTGTCCAAGTACCTTACCTGTGAGTCACCAACAATTAAAGTTTGTATACCTTCCTTGTCAGCCCTGTCCCTGACTGTACTAACGTCCAATTCGTCTGATTGTATGTTTAAGTGTGTGTGTGTGTGTGTGTGTGTGTGTGTGTGTGTGTGTGTAATAATAATAATAATAATTAGCGGTTTATTGACAAAGTCGGCAGCCCGAAGGCTGAAAATATACATTGGCCAAAAATGACTTATAACATACAAAGATATGGGGTGGGTGGGTGGTTTAACAAAAGCTTTTATTACTAAAAGAAGAAGGAACGTGAATTGAACATACAAATTATTATAGTTTACAGTTGATGGCTCAGGCCTGGACTGGTCATGGAGACACCAGGTGGTGTGGTGTTCACGTGGTGCAGTAACTCGTCCTCGGGTGTTGATATGAAGGATCTCACGTGGTCATGGGGACACCTGGTGGTGTGGGGTGGTGTTGTGTTAATTCGTAGTCAGGTGTGAAGCCGACCCACTGTTGTTCCCATGGTGGACTGATTAGCACCTCCTGGTCAGCAGACGGTGGTCAGTTTCTAGGGGTGCTTTTCTCACTGGTGGGTCACGGCTCTCACTCGTACTGTCTAATTCACTGGCTTAAACACTGTTCATCACTGTTCAACACTGGTCCCACTTCTTTCCGAAACGAAATTGTCACTTTTGATTATGTGTGTGTGTGTGTGTGTGTGTGTGTGTGTGTGTGTGTGTGTGTGTGTGTGTGAGTCAGACACCCGGGCATCATGACACAGCTTGACACAGAACACACACACACACACACGCACGGCAGGATTTTGACTCGCCTAATAACCCGAATTCATAATGGTTGTGTGTTACCTTACCTGTCTTGAGTTATGATCTACCTGAGAGGAGAAACGTGGCCAGTCTCACTCCTTACTCACGGCTGGTCAGGATGATACGTTTGGCAAGTCAGGCAGACACTCATGGCAGGTCTGGCAAACTCATGGCAGGTCAGGCAAACTCATGGCAGGTCAGGCAGATTGTTGTACGAAGTCTGGCAGTCATGACCCACATTTATCAGAGGTTTAAACTTTTTTTTATGCATTTATTTTTATTTTATCGCCATCAGCTGAGGTCTCGGAGAAAGCATCTAGTGAGGGTAGAGTCTCAGAGTATAATAACGTCATTTTATGGTTTCTTTGGTTTAAAAAATATCTTCGGGCTTAGGGGTGACAGGTACGTTTGTGTGTCGGGTTTAGGGCTGACAGGTACGTTTGTGTCTTGGGTTTATGTCTGACACCTGTACTTGTCATGGTTTCTTATAGGTGGTTTCTACAGATGTCTTCTACAGATGTTTACGTGTGTTTACTACAGGTGTCTTCTACAGATGTTTACTAGTGGTTTCTACAGGTGTCTTCTACAGATGTTTACTAGTGGTTTCTACAGGTGTCTTCTACAAATATTTACTACAGATGCATTCCCACGTCTCGTTGTTAAGATAAAGACTGGGGGAAAGGATGAAATTAACATAGATATCATTGAGGATCTAGGCCACAGGTGTGTGTGTGTACAGAGGTTCAGGTGACGTAAGGATGGCTCTTACACTCACACAATATTACCTGGACTTTATGACGACAGAACAGCGCCTCAACGTTCACTTTTGAAATGAAAGTAATGAGATATTTCTTTTTGTAACATTTTTAATACTTTTTTATTCGTATTTCTATTCGACTGAGTAAAATTATTTGTGTTTTGTGTATGTGTGTATGGAAGGATATATGTGTGTGTGTGTGTGTGTGTGTGTGTGTGTGTGTGTAAGAGCTATATGTGGAGTTATATAGAAATACAAAGATATGCATTTTTATATGTGTACACGCCGTATATAAACACCTACAGCAAATGTACGTATAATCAACACACACACACACACACACACCTCACCCAAAACCCAAGCAAGGAATAAAGGTTAATGAGCCTTAATACACCTTAATATGTGAGTTCTTTTTGGTCTTTTAGTTATTAATGTTACTTACACACTCTCGCCGAATTGAGGATATCCAGCATTGGCTTTTGGTTGAGTAACCTTCCTGCCCTTGTGAGGTGGTAATGGTGGTAGGGAAGGTGGTAATGGTGGTAGGGAAGGTGGTAATGGTGGCAGGGAAGGTGGTAATGGTGGTAGAGAAGGTGGTAATGGTGGCAGGAAAGGTGGTAATGGTGGTAGGAAGGGTGGTAATGGTGGCAGGGAAGGTGGTAATGGTGGTAGGAAGGGTGGTAATGGTGGTAGGAAAGGTGGTAATGGTGGTAGGAAAGGTGGTAATGGTGGTAGGGAAGGTGGTAATGGTGGTAGGAAGGGTGGTAATGGTGGTAGGGTAGGTGGTAATGGTGGCAGGGAAGGTGGTAATGGTGGCAGGGAAGGTGGTAATGGTGGTAGGAAAGGTGGTAATGGTGGTAGGGAAGGTGGTAATGGTGGCAAGGAAGGTGGTAATGGTGGTAGGGAAGGTGGTAATGGTGGGAGGGAAGGTGGTAATGGTGCCGGGGAAGGTGGTAATGGTGGTAGGAAAGGTGGTAATGGTGGTAGGAAAGGTGGTAATGGTGGCATGGAAGGTGGTGATGGTGGTAGGGAAGGTGGTAATAGTGGTAGGGAAGGTGGTAATGGTGGTAGGAAAGGTGGTAATGGTGCCAGGGAAGGTGGTAATGGTGGTAGGAAAGGTGGTAATGGTGCCAGGGCAGGTGGTAATGGTGGCAGGGAAGGTGGTAATGGTGGTAGGGAAGGTGGTAATGGTGGTAGGGAAGGTGGTAATGGTGGTAGGGAAGGTGGTAATGGTGGCAGGGAAGGTGGTAATGGTGGTAGGGAAGGTGGTAATGGTGCCAGGGAAGGTGGGTAATGGTGGCAGGGAAGGTGGTAATGGTGGCAGGGAAGGTGGTAATGGTGCCAGGGAAGGTGGTAATGGTGGCAGGGAAGGTGGTAATGGTGGTAGGGAAGGTGGTAATGGTGCCAGGGAAGGTGGTAATGGTGGCAGGGAAGGTGGTAATGGTGGCAGGGAAGGTGGTAATGGTGGCAGGGAAGGTGGTAATGGTGGCAGGGAAGGTGGTAATGGTGCCAGGGAAGGTGGTAATGGTGGTAGGGAAGGTGGTAATGGTGCCAGGGAAGGTGGTAATGGTGGCAGGGAAGGTGGTAATGGTGCCAGGGAAGGTGGTAATGGTGGTAGGGAAGGTGGTAATGGTGGTAGGGAAGGTGGTAATGGTGGTAGGGAAGGTGGTAATGGTGGCAGGGAAGGTGGTAATGGTGCCAGGGAAGGTGGTAATGGTGGTAGGGAAGGTGGTAATGGTGCCAGGGAAGGTGGTAATGGTGCCAGGGAAGGTGGTAATGGTGGTAGGGAAGGTGGTAATGGTGGTAGGGAAGGTGGTAATGGTGGCAGGGAAGGTGGTAATGGTGGCAGGGAAGGTGGTAATGGTGGCAGGGGAGGTGGTAATGGTGGCAGGGAAGGTGGTAATGGTGCCAGGGAAGGTGGTAATGGTGGAAGGAAAGGTGGTAATGGTGGTAGGGAAGGTGGTAATGGTGGTAGGGAAGGTGGTAATGGTGGCAGGGAAGGTGGTTATGGTGGTAGGAAAGGTGGTAATGGTGCCCGGGAAGGTGGTAATGGTGGTAGGGAAGGTGGTAATGGTGGCAGGGAAGGTGGTAATGGTGGCAGGGAAGGTGGTAATGGTGGCAGGGAAGGTGGTAATGGTGGCAGGGAAGGTGGTAATGGTGCCAGGGAAGGTGGTAATGGTGGCAGGGAAGGTGGTAATGGTGCCAGGGAAGGTGGTAATGGTGGTAGGGAAGGTGGTAATGGTGGTAGGGAAGGTGGTAATGGTGGCAGGGAAGGTGGTAATTGTGGCAGGGAAGAAGGTGGTAATGGTATTATATTTCAAGTGCGTTCTGGTAAACAATTATTCAAGCATATCCAATAACCTTACGACATTTTCTAAAACTAACTCTCTCTCTCTCTCTCTCTCTCTCTCTCTCTCTCTCTCTCTCTCTCTCTCTCCCTCTCTCTCTCTCTCTCTCTCTCTACGGTAAAAGTGTTGAAGTTTTTAGTGTACCGAGAGTTATGCATTCAGCCAACCAGAACGACGCTGCAGCAAACTTTTCCATTACAGTGTTTATATCGTGATCATCCAGGCATCAAATTATCGTCATCATCATCGTCATTATCTCTTTCATCATCATCATCATCACTATCATCGTCATCATTAATATTATCATCATTATCATCATCATCCACCTAAAAGTAACTAACCTATCGAGCCACTCTGTAAGATCTGTCCTCCCTAGTAACCACAGCTCAGACAAGTTCACTGGTTGCTATGGTGGTAATATTAACATGATACGGGAACAACTTTGGAATTATTTTTTACCATATATGTTAATTAATAAAGTAAACAGGTAAACTAGGTGTTTACGTGTGTGGTTTACAGTAGAGCTGGGGGGACATAGAAGTGTAAACATGAGTTCTTCCATTAGATGTTTGTTTTTCTTCCCATTATGACAGGTCAGCTAATGTTGCATGCGTGAGTGAGTGTTATGGTGGAATGGCATTGTGTGTTCTTTGTTGTCGAGGTTATTGAGAAACAGGGTAGCCTCCATTACAGTGTGTGTGTGTGTGTGTGTGTGTGTGTGTGTGTATGTATAGCCTGACCTGCTGTGGAATCTGTTGCATGTATTTTTTTTTTTTTTTGTACTTGGGTTCAGCTATGCCACATCTGGAGCTAATTACAGGTGGGAAGTTATCGTGTTACCTGTATTATTAGTACCTGCGTCGAACCTGTACCTCAACATCTACCTGTAGTGGTATATATGTATCTTCATCTGTAACAGCAATAAGACCTATATCTCTGTATATTTCTACCTGTACTTGGACCTATAGCTCTATTTGCACCTGTCGAGGATACAGTTCAGTGAAAAAGGGGCGTAAGTGAGCCATTACTCATTGGATATTAGGCCCTTGTGTGATGGACCAATTAACACCGAACCCCCTGTCTTAATTACAGGTACAGAAGAGGGGATTAGGTTATCTTAGGTTAGAGTAGGATTAGGTTAGGATTAGATTAAGCCGGGTTTGATTAGTAATAGGTCAGGTTTAGCGTGGTTGGGTTGCGATTAGGTTAGGTTAGGTTAGGCTGGGTGGAGTTAATTTTTTTTAATCAGATTAGGATAGATGGAAATTTAAATGACGTTAATATTAGGTCAGATTAAAGTTGGGTTTAAATCGCGTTACGTTACGTTAGATTAAAAGATTAAGTTGGCTTATGATGTGAGGTGGGGGTGTCGGACGAGAGTGAGGGGGGGTGGGAGGAAGGAAAGATTTGAGAGCTGGGAGAGATTCTGGGAGTGTTAGCTGAGAAAGAGAGAGAGAGAGAGATAAGATCGGTTCTACTTGGGGAGGTAATCGTAGTCTTTTGTGTTGGTTGAGGAATGAAAGAAGAATATTCCCCCCCCCCCTCCTCCCTCCTAGACTCTCCATCTTTGTTTGTTTGTTGTTTTTTTGTTATATGTTTTTTTTTGTTATTCCTTGTTGTTGTTTTAATATTATCATTGTTATTATTACTATTGTTAGCATAATTTAAAAAAGAAGCCTACAAGTACATATTATTGTCCAGACACACACACACACACACATACATACAAACATACATATATACATACATACATACATACATATACACACACACACACACATACACACACCACGGAACATTTCACCACGAGTGTTTCATAAGGAAATAAAAAAAAAAGAAAAAGGGAAGAGACAAGAAGAAAATTAGGGTGAAGCTGCCGAGAAAAATGGAACGAACGGGGGAATTGCAACAACAGATGTTAAACAAAGGAAGAAGGAGAAGGAGGAGGAGGAATGATAAGAAGGAAGGCGAAGAGAAGAAGTGATGAAAGTTATATATGCATGAGAAAATTAAGAAATATGAAGACGAATTATATTAAAAAGAAAAGGAATAAAGAAGAATAAGAGGAAAACAGAATAATAAGAAGAGGAGGAGGAGGAGGAAAGAACAAGAAGAAGAAAAAGAACAGGAGGAGGAGGAAAGAAGAAGAAGGAGAAGACACTGTTAGGTCAGGGTCACTATAGCCGCTTATTGTGTCAACCTAATTAACCTTGTTTAGTTGAGGGAGGGGGGGAGGTGAGTAAAGGGGACGCAAGAAGTGGATAAACGGTGAGATGGAGGAGGGGGAAGAAGACTAGGAGGGTAAATAGGAAGAGGAGAAGGTAGGAGAATAGGATGATGATGATGAGGAGGAGGAAGTGAGGTAAAGTAGGGGAAGAAGAGGAGAAAACAGAGTAAAGGAAGGAAGAGAGAGAGAGAGAGAGAGAGAGAAGGATGGAGGAAGGTCAGGAGAGATGAAGAGAAGAACGGTAAGAGGGTAGAGAGAATGAATGCAAGAGGGAAGGATAGATTGAAAAGAAGGTGGGATAGAAGGGAGGAAAAAAGGAAGGAAGGAAGGAAGGAAGGAAGGAAGGAAGGAAGGATGGAGGAAAGAATTCAGAGTGGAGAGAACATGTACTCGTCTTGAAGGTCACGTTTCACCACACATCCTGACCCTCTGTGACCTGATTGGGTGATTAACACGAGATTAGACCATCCCAGGTCACATTGATTGGGCTGAACGACCAAGAGTAGGGAGAGGGGATTGGGTAGGTTAGGTTAGGTCAGGTCAGGTTAGGTTAAGTTAGGTTAGGTTAGGTCAGGTAGGTCAGGTCAGGTCAGGTCAGTAGGTTAGGTTAGGTGACAATAGGAGGGTCATGTTATAGGTTTCAGACGACGGCTCTAACTTTCCCCCTCTCTCTCTCTCTCTCTCTCTCTCTCTCTCTCTCTCTCTCTCTCTCTCTCTCTCTCTCTTTCTCTCTCTCTCTCTCAATAGTTTATCTTTTTCCTCCACATAACAACAGGTAGGCTAACTACCGTAATAATGAGATCAGGTAAATTATTGCTTTCTGTCTAACACCTGTGAAGGCCAACCTGACAGAAGACGACAGCTTGTTACTGCCCTACCACGGTTCTGTCTGTCTGTCTATCTGTCTACCTGTCTGTCTCTATATTTCTCTGTCTGTCTATCTGTGCGTCTATCTGTGAACCTTTCCGTCTATCTGTCTACCTGTCTGTCTGTCTGTATTTGTATGGGTCGCTATATTTATATTTGCCCACTCATACATTCATCTCTCTCTCTCTCTCTCTCTCTCTCTCTCTCTCTCTCTCTCTCTCGTTAGCATCCTTACAAGTGATGACCCAATCAGTGCCTCTTAACACATCCCCCCTCCTCCCCTCCCCCGCCGCCGGCACCATCACACCACCTTACCCATCACCTGTTATGGCGTTTCAATCTACGCGCCAGAAAGTTAATTAATCTCTCAGTCACGCATTTTACCGTTAGTCGTCCCGTTGAGGCTTAAAAAAACAGACACACACACACACCCACACCCACACACACACACACACACACACACACACACACACACTTCTTCTTTTTCTATTCACTTTTACATCATCGTCCTCTATCTCCCTTCACCTCCACCTTTACCTCTCTTCTTCTCCTCCTCCTATTGTTTCCTCTTCCACCTCATTTTCTCCTCTTCACCTATACCTCCTCCTCCCTTCCTATTTATCACATACTCCCTCTTCCTCAATAAGTATACCTTCAGAAACGTGTAAGTCAAGTATAACCTTAACTATATCCTCGTGTCGCGCATATCTCGGCAGCATCATGGAAGCCGACGGTATGCTGTGAGGCGATATACTAAAAATACCTCTGACAGGAGTATGCTAATATGAGGGTAAGAGAGAGAGAGAGAGAGAGATTAGACAGATAGAGAGAGAGAGCCAGCCAGGTAAGTGTATATTATCTTATATCGAAACACCTAAGTTACATTAATATATCTGTCTATATATATATATGTCTTATACGCATAATATATACAACATATTATTCTCACCTGTTGCGTAAGAGTGATTGATGATAAGGTCACACACACACACACACATGGTTAGGTTAGGTTTGTGACGTCGAGTATAGAGATTGTTACTTTTATTTGTCATTTGTCTGAGGTTAAGGTTAGGTTAGGTTAGGTTAGGTTAGGTTAGGGTTTCTTTGTATGGTAGAGGAGGCTCGGGTGGTCTTCCTACTCTCTACTGTGTCTTCCCCTCTCTCTCAAGACCCCCACCCCTCTCTCAAGACCCCCCTCTCTCTCTCAAGACCCCCCTCTCTCAAGACACCCCACCCCTCTCTCAAGACCCACCCTCTCTCAAGACCCCCCTCTCTCAAGACCCCCCTCTCTCAAGACCCCCTCTCTCTCAAGACCCCCCCCCCACCCCCAGGGATCATGAAAGTTTCCCTACTGCTCTCATGGGGATACAAATTATGTGTTTTTATGTAGTCTTTTATCTAGTGGGGGGATATGTGACCGGTAGGGGAGATATTGTTATTGAAGACGTTTACCTGAGGTGATGTCTTTTGGGGGAGGGGATGATGAAAGGAAGGATGGAAGGAAGGAAGGAAAATGGGAATGAACTAATAATAACAACAACAAAAACTGGAGAAAAGAATAAGATAAATGAGAGCCAAATGGGTAGAAAAATAGATAAGAAAATAGTGAAAATACACATACACACACACACACACACACATACATACATACACTGTTTACATTAGGAGATCATCAATTATTCCCGTTTTCCTCATCATCTATAATCCCTAACTTTGGCGTCTCGGTTGTAATAATAGACAAATAAACAATGAAAAAAGATAAATAAAACTACAATGAAATTTATGACCAAGAATATTTTTCATTTGATATTTTAAATTTAAGTTAAGTTAGGTTTTGTTAGTGTAGGTTAGGTTAGGGTTAAGTTAGGGTAGGTTAGGTGTTACCATTATAAATTTATCCTGGGAAAGACTTGAGAGTGGTTGAACTTTACGTGATAATGAACTTTAGAATAGAGGCGAAAAAAAAGTTGTCCATTGAGTGTAAGGGTTAAAGAGGGTTATAAGAACGAGCACAGTAATTACTGACTGGGAAAGTTGTCAAACTGGTTGGATATTGCGTTGGGGGGGGGGGAGAGGAGGGGTGGGGGTGGAAGAAGGAAGGATGGTAGGAAAGGGGGAAAGTGGTGGAGGGTTGAGGAGAGGGAGGGGGGGTGAGGGAGGGGGGGTGAGGGAGGGAAGGTATGGATGACTCTCCCACCAACGACTAATGGAACAGGTAAGATGAAGGTTAATTATTATTGAGTGAGGGAAGAAAAAACTAAGTGAGAGTGTAAGGGAGATTAGTGAGGTAAAGGGGGGGGGGGGAGGTGAGAGAAGGGGGGGGGGGAAGAGGAGGGGGAAGGGGAGGATGTGAGGAAGAACAATAAGAAGAGAGATAAAAACAACCACAACAACAACAGTAAACAGAGAAACGGACATAAAACAGAAACAGAGACAGACAGACAGACAG
>CAUDMG010002639.1:1645000-1650000 GCA_958450375.1 Homarus gammarus | reverse complement strand
AGCAATTCTCGGACTAGGGATCTCAGGTGGTAGTAGGAGCCGGTGTCGGGGATGGTGTAGAAGCTTCTTACCATATTTGCAGATGAGGTCGTGGTGATGATCAGTGTGTTGAGCGCTTCTTGATATGTGGAGTAGGAAGGGGAGAGAATAATCATGCATGCCCTCTTTTGCACTTTTTCTAGGTGTTTACGTTGTGTGGCATTTAGGGAGGAAGACCAGGTAGGGGAGGCATAGGTGAGCTTGGGAAGTATGAATGTTGTGTAAACACTGAGGAGCTCGGGTGCAGGCGTGTGTGTGTGTGTGTGTGTGTGTCGGGTTCTGGAAGGATCTTGTATGATGTTCCTTTTTTGTCTTGATTATAATTCTCTCTCTCTCTCTCTCTCTCTCTCTCTCTCTCTCTCTCTCTCTCTCTCTCTCTCTCTCTCTCTCCAGTAAGCAATAAACTTATTTTTCTGTTCTGTCTCGTGTCCACTGGTCACTTATCTTCTCTTTGTTTCTCTTTTATTACTCTCGCTTTTATTTATTCATCTTTTCTTATCTATTGACTGCTATTCCTCCTTCTCCTCCTCCTCCTGTTCTTCTTCTTCTCTCTCTCTCTTTGTCTGTCTGTCATCTTTCTGTTCCTCTTTCATTTATTTCATTTGTCAACTATGTCCAATTTTTCTTCAGGTTCTATCATTCTATCGGTCGGTCGGTCTTGCATTAGCGTCTTCACACTCACTTTCCATTTCTTCCAGTCCTCCTTACGCTCATCCCCTCTCCCCCCTTCACTCCCTCTCTCTCTCTCTCTCCCTCCTCCGCTTCACCCTCCTTCTCTCTCTCTCTCTCTCTCTCGTCTCATTTACTTTCCATTTCCCCGGGTCATCCTCCTGTGCTACCTTAACCTGGACCAAATCCTCCACAGGCTTTTGCAACACGATACAACAGCTCTCTCTCTCTCTCTCTCTCTCTCTCTCTCTCTCTCTCTCTCTCTCTCTCTCACCCAGGTCACACACACACACACACACACACACACACGCCAGAATCAAACAGGCAGAAACTAAACGTAAACAGAGATCCCTTCCCCCGTTTTCTTTGTGGCTGTTTATTTTAGACAGGTAAACAAAACTGAGGGTAAACAACACTTTTTACTTAAACCAGTTAGTTAAAGGTTTGAACTGTAGACTGTGTATGTTAATCTAGACTGTTTCATTCTCTTTTAACTGTGTAATTAATCCCAATATCTAATACGTAAATTCGACTGGTACGCATTCTATAACTGGTTGATATAATGGGGGGTGTTAACTGGTGTTCTAAACTGGTAATTGTTAACTGGTTGATATAATGGGGGTTTTAACTGGTGTTCTAGACTGGTAATTGTTAACTGGTTGATATAATGGGGGGTGTTAACTGGTGTTCTAGACTGGTAATTGTTAACTGGTTGATATAATGGGGGTGTTAACTGGTGTTCTAGACTGGTAAGGTAAATTTAGAGTGGTAATCAAATCTCACTTAACAGTATCCTAAACTGTTAACTCACAATATGTTAACTGTTAACTGTAAAAACTCAAGAGTGCGGTAAACTATATAACGCACAGAGAGAGAGAGAGAGGGAGAGAGAGAGAGGGGGGGGTTAACATATCCAATCAATACTTCTAGACTAAACAACCAATTCAAGGCCTGAAGTACTGTAATAAACAAGGAAGTTAAACAAGACTAACCAATCCCAGTAAAATGAACTCGAGAGGTAATGACCCAAAAAAAAATATGATTAGCGAATCCTGCGTCGTCATAGAGGAGATTGGGAGATGGGGAAAAACAGATGGGATTAGATTAGGTTATAGATTATTATATATTAGAGGTTATTATAGGGGAATTATAACTGGGATCGTTGTTGTTATTTATGGAAGGTGAAAAGTGTTGAAGGTTATATTGCTGAGTTCGTCCTTAAGTAACGGGGGTTGTGAGCCAAATTGGTAGTTGACGAGGTAGTTATTGGTCTCTTTAACAAACAAACAAACAAACAAAAACACACACTGCGGGAAGCTTACGTGGCCGACACTTGACTCGACTGCCTTCACTTCCACAACTGTATAGTAAAGTACCTACCAAATATGCCCCCTTGAGCACGAACCAGTTACCTCAAGGACAGGAGATGGGTGCTGTATCCACTCTGCCACCGCACCCCCCCCCCCCTTGGTCATGTTTCTTTACCATATTACTAGAGAATACGGAAATAGATCTCTAGGTCGTTTCTGGGTCGTTAGGATGAATTGCTATAAGATCGTGTGCAGTGGTTGATGGGTAAGGGGCGCCTATTGGGTGAAACTCTGCATGACGTTCAGTACAGTATCTATAGCGTGGATCATCGCTGTCTGTCTGTCCGTTTTGGTTTAGCCTTATGCGTGTCATTCATGTTACTACCGCCTTGAGCACAGTTATGGGGGATATATGATAGAGAGGCATGATAGTAGAGGAGGTGGTGTAGTATTGGCGTGTGGGAGATAACCTGACCTAACCTGACCTAACCTAATCTAACCTTACCTAACCTAACCTAACCTATCTTGACCTAACCTAATCTGACCTTACCTGACCTAACCTAACCTATCTTGATCTAATCTAACCTAACCTGACCTGACCTAACCTAACCTAACCTAACATGATTTTGTCCTGGGTGATAGTCCTTGGCGGGGGAGCTACAGGTGCTAGAGTGGGGGGGGGGGGGGCTGGTGGGAGTGAGGGAACGTGAGGTGAGGAAGGGAAAGTAGATGAGGGAAGGTTGGTGGGGTGAGGGAACGTGAGGTGAGGGAGGTAGGGAAGGTAGATATGGGAGCATTGGTGGGCTGAGGGAAGGCTGGTGGGAATAGGAGTAGCAGTAGTAGTGGTGGTGGTGGTGGTGGTGGTGGTAGTGGTGGTGGTAGTGGTGGTGGTGGTGGTAGTGGTGGTGGTAGTAATGGTGGTGATGGTGGTGGTGATGGTGGTGGTGGTGATGGTGGTGGTGGTGGTGGTGGTGGTGATGGTGGTGGTGGTGATGGTGGTGGTGGTGGTGGTGGTGGTAGTAATGGTGGTGGTGGTGGTAGTAATGGTGGTGGTGGTGGTGGTGATGGTGGTGGTGGTGATGGTGGTGGTGGTGATGGTGGTGGTGGTGGTGATGGTGGTGGTGGTGGTGGTGGTGGTAGTAGTAATGGTGGTGGTAGTGGTGGTGGTGGTGAGTTACCGACATACATATTAATACACACATGAATATTTACCAGTACACAAGAGAGTATACGTACAGGTTTATTTACTTTATTTACTTTAACAACAAAATAAAAAATGTACATAAGAAAATCAAGTTATATTCCCGTATGAATAAAAAAAAAAATAATCCATGATAAAACTATTTTATTTTATTTATATATATATTATTTATATTTTTTTTCTGACAGGTGTTCCCATCGTCAGGTAGGCTATAATTACACAGGTATTAATTAAAGTGTGTTTATATGTTACCTGACGCATCACTCACCTGTTCTGGGTAATTTTTGAGGGGGGGAAATTTTAATACGTTCCAGATTGTTTTTGTTTTGGGGTTCTTATTATCTGTCTGTCTGTCTGTCTGTCTCTGCTTCTTCCTTATTTCTTACGATTAGTTTTTATTACCTCTTATTAGTTTTTCTGTCCTCTCTCTCTCTCTCTCTCTCTCTCTCTCTCTCTCTCTCTCTCTCTCTCTCTCTCTTTCTTTCTCTCTCTCTCTCAAATCAAAGCTACAACTTCCCACCTTCAGCTCAACACCAGCTCACTGAAGCTAATGAAAGCATGAGTATTCAACACACACACACACACACACACACACACACACACACACACACACACACACACACGCACACACACACACACGACTCAAAAAGTGTGAGAAAACAGAATTATGGTATCCACTACACAACCTTGACACAACACAGCCACTTGACACGGTTTTAGGAGCTGGACGCTGGGGCATCATGCATCAAAAAAAGCCGGGTAAAAGCCGTGACCCTTCCTGAATTATAACCCAGTGCATGACGGAGCCGTGAGGAGGTGATATCATGAACACATAGGTACCAAGACAGGTGGCTGAGGGGGGGGGGGGGGCTGCATGATGGTGGGTCTAAGAGATGGATAGATGGATAGATTAATTGATAACTGGGTGGATAGATAGATAGATAGATAGATAGACCATACAGTAGAGAGGAGGTCACCAGGTAATCTCTCTCACCTATATAAGACACCACGAAGCACCATCTCTAAGGTCACCGGGTATTGTATCTGATGCACCAGGTGAGCCGATCAATGGCAGTTTCATTGTGCAATTCTTCCTTCCTCCCTCCCTCACCTTATTCCCTTGTTCCCTTCCTCCCTCCTACCATCCCTCCCTCCCTCCCTACCATCCCTCCCTCCTACCATCCCTCCCTCCCCCCCTCCCTCCCTCCCTCCCCATTTTCCTTCCGTTCTGCAATACTAAGAAGCTTCCAGGTATGTGTGTGTGTGTGGGGGGGGGGGAGGGGGGTAGTCTTGTTTGTTTGTTTGTGTGTGTGAGTGATAATATTGATAGTCTGTTTAATGCTTGTTTGGATACATGTTTGTGTGTGTGTGTGTGTTTGTGTGAGACAGAAGCAGAGAGACAGAAACAGACAGACAGATATTCGTCAACCACAAGCCACACCACATTGTCTTGCTCTTATAAATTACCTCCTCTCTCCCTCACACTAGTGGATCAACACACACACACAGACACACACACACACACACACACACACAGACACACAGACACACACACACACACTCAGCCTATCTAAGACACTGGAACAACAACACCTTGGAGTCCCTTAGTGTAAATATTTGGTTTATTCTGGATTACATGTACACGATCGTCCCCCCCCCCTCCCCGCCCCCCTCCCCCCCCTCCACCCCCCACCCCCCTCCCCCCCCTCTTGATTTGGAACCTGGAA
This sequence comes from Homarus gammarus, assembly GCA_958450375.1. Classification (NCBI taxonomy): domain Eukaryota; kingdom Metazoa; phylum Arthropoda; class Malacostraca; order Decapoda; family Nephropidae; genus Homarus; species Homarus gammarus. The sequence goes on along the minus strand of CAUDMG010002639.1, from coordinate 1,645,054 downwards.
ATCTGTCAGTCGTTCATAGTTGTATGGTTCAGTATTTGTGTATGGTTCAGTATT
>CAUDMG010002639.1:1600000-1640000 GCA_958450375.1 Homarus gammarus | reverse complement strand
CAATAGCTTCATGTTAAGAGCAGTGCGGATATAGTACACTGGATACTAAACCTTGGTGGGTGACATTAGCTTCATGTTAAGAGCAGTGCGGATATAGTACACTGCATACTAAACCTTCGGTATATAGGGAGATAATGTTAGCTGGAGGTGAAGACACTCCCCTTCACTTCAACTAAAACCAGGTACCTATGCACAGTTAGGTCGACTGGGAGTTGTATCCTGACCGAACCTCACATAACCAAACCTAACCCCTCCCCAAGGTATAGCATTAAGGTGTTTAATTATCAGGTGAAATAAATAAGGTTACCTGCTCTTTTAAGGCTTCCATCTCTGTAAACAATAACTACACCTTTTAATGTAACCTACCTGAGTTATACAGTAACTAAGGGGGTAGGCGGATCTCAAGTGTCCAATAGGATGATTATTTGGATTATAGTAAACCATCAATTACCGTCAGGTGTGATAAATGTACTCAATAACCTACAGGTGTTCTCTCTCTCTCTCTCTCTCTCTCTCTCTCTCTCTCTCTCTCTCTCTCTCTCTCTCTCTCTCTCTCTTCTGCATCAATTACCGTCCTCAGGTGTGATAAATGTACTCAATAACCTACAGGTGTTCTCTTTCTCTCCCTTGTTCAGCCCCCCTGGCGGTGTGTAAGACCTTGGGTGGGTTGGCCGTAAGAACTAGTGTTTACGAGACGTTATATGTGAGTCTTGGTTTAATTTATGACCGTCCCTCTCTGTAACTAGGTGTGAGGAGAGGAGAAAGGCGGGATGGAAGGAATGAGAGAAGGAATGAGAGAAGGAATGGGAGAGAGAGAAAGAAAGAAATAACGCTCGTATATCTTCAAAACTTTAGACACTTTTAGGGTCGAGAAAAACTGTAGATTATTTAATGTGATTTGATTTAACCTTTTTTTTTTTTTTTTACAGTAGTTACAATCAGCTTTCCTATTCGGGGTCTTTGTTCTACATGTCGACAGTACCAAGTGGATTTTTATAGTCCATATGCGTGGCTCTTAATATAATAGGTATTAGTGTTACAGATAGAGAAATATTATACATTTGAGTCTAATGTCCGGCCCTGAACTTTGCTTTCCACCAGTGTTTATCTGGTTTTAGTAAACATAAGTGATCTATTTTACTAGTTTGGTGTTAATTTAAAGTAAGGTGTTTTTTTGGGTATAATATTAATACTTTTCTACTGTTATAATCGTTATATTAAGGCCATATATCAAATTACAAAGGTAGGGATATTCTTTATTAACAATGAATTCTGTTCTTAAAATTCACTTTCCACCTGAACTCTCGGCCACAGGTAGCAGGTTACAGGTGGGTCGTCCCTTGTACATGGCATTTCAAGACAGCCAGGTATGATTATCTGCCTCTCGGGGTTTACAAATGACCAGGTGGTAGAGATATAATAGTTGCTGACAGGTACGACAAGAACAGGTACAGGTACAGGTATACAAATACAGATTCGTAAACAGGGAGAAGGTACAGTACACATGCAAATACAGGAATAAATAATGTTACAGGTGCTGGTACAGTTACAGGTGCGGGTACAGTTACAGGGGCGACTGAAATTGTTAATACAGGTGTAACTACAGGTACAGAAACAAATTAAATTACATGTAGGATTGTAACTCAAATCACAGTTACAGGTAAAGAGATACAGTTACAAATAGTCACATCTACAGCTACTTTTACCGGTTATAGTTAAAGTTACAGGTAAAACTACAGGTAACAGTACAATTACAGATATGAAGTAAAAGGAGAATTGATGTCAAACAAAAACAACAAAAGAAATATCAACTTGTCCATTCTAATTTAGTGAGCCGACGAAGGTGTGTGTGTGTGTGTGTGTGTGTGTGTGTGTGCTGAGGGAGAACTGAGGAACTGGTTCTTTAAAACACCTCATCATCTCCGTCCTACATCCCAGCTTATATCCGAGTAGCTAAGATGTCTTTCAGTAGAGTTAAGAGTGAAATGTGAGCTGGGAGAAATATCGGTGTGTGGGTGACTTAGTGGGGGAAGGAATGGGGTCGGTGTGTGGGTGGGTGTGTGGGTGTGTTTTATATTTCTGTTTGTATGTATATGTGTCAAAATTATTTCATACACACACACGGCCACAAATACTGTACATAAAAACATAAATATACGTACATAGATTCACGAGAGTACACACACATAAACATACACGTACGTAAATTCATTAGAATATACAAACACCTAAATATGCACATATAAACATACACACACGTAGGTATATTCTTGAGGTCATACACATATATAAATAGTATAGTAATAACATACACCGCTGACCACTTAATACGGACACAAAAGTGGACCACCTTCAGGCCCCAAGGCAGTCATACTTCCTTAGTGAGTGACTATGTATGTATGTATGGTAATATCTCGCTCCTCTCCTGCTATGTGTTAACAAAGTTCTTCTCTGTGACTACATCTCTCAGTCCTGACTTTAGACTCTGACAAGGAGTTACGATTTACTAGACACATCCATCAACTTCTGTCTTCAGCCATGTCTTGTTTCAGTTCACCCGATTTTCGATTTAGTGTGGTTTGGGGATGCTAATGGTGATATGCTTACTGTTGTGGTAGAGGTGGTGCTGGTTGTGGTAGAGGTGGTGATGGTTGTGGTAGAGGTGGTGATGGTTGTGGTAGAGGTGGTGATGGTTGTGGTAGAGGTGGTGCTGGTTGTGGTAGAGGTGGTGATGGTTGTGGTAGAGGTGGTGCTGGTTGTGGTAGAGGTGGTGCTGGTTGTGGTAGAGGTGGTGCTGGTTGTGGTAGAGGTGGTGATGGTTGTGGTAGAGGTGGTGATGGTTGTGGTAGAGGTGGTGCTGGTTGTGGTAGAGGTGGTGATGGTTGTGGTAGAGGTGGTGATGGTTGTGGTAGAGGTGGTGCTGGTTGTGGTAGAGGTGGTGATGGTTGTGGTAGAGGTGGTGCTGGTTGTGGTAGAGGTGGTGCTGGTTGTGGTAGAGGTGGTGATGGTTGCTGTGTTGGCGGTGATGGCTTATGGTGTTTAATATTGATGTGAAACAAGCTGGGTCATCTGCTCCTCAGATAATTCAAATACTTTTTAATAGTCAAATTCATCGTAAACTAATGTACGCTTAACCTTTGACGTGTTGACCACCGCCCACAGTACGATCTTCAATATAGTCTGAGAACTTTAACTTTTTTTTTTAATACGTGATTAGCTCACCAAGGCACAGGTCAATAACCCACATTAGGGCCTGGAGGCGAAAATAATAATAATGATAATAATAATAATAATAATAATAATAATAATAATAATAATAATAATAATAATAATTAATAATAAAAATTTATAAATAATAAATAATATTTAATAAAAATATAACAATAATAATAGTAATAATAAAGGACCATTAAAAAAGCATAATTTGCTTTAATTGATAATTGAACATATAACTGTTCTTTTAACTACAGTATTTCCTTACCGTCCATAAGCATGTGAGTACAGACGATGTCGGACAGAATCTCACCACAAAATATAAACTTAGTGGGATAGGTATACATACATACATACATTATATATATAAATAATAATGGTTGCCCCTCGTGTAACAACCACACCCTGAGTTAACGAGCCGAGTGACCCAGTGTCAAGAACTAGTCCGAGAAGACGGACAACTCGCCAGGCTCCCTGTTACTGCTGGGTAGACAGAGGCAAATGGCGTAAAAAAACTTGCCCATAGTTTCACCCTGCCCGGGGACCGAACCCGGGCAGGGTGACAGTCACACAATCCGAAGGAAGTATGACTGTCTTGGGGCCTGAAGGTGGTGTGCTATTACTATACTATACTATATGCATGTATGATCTCAAGAATATACCTATGTGTATTTGTTTATATGTGTATGTTTATGTGTGTATAATCTCTTGAATATATGTGTGTATGTTTAGGTGTGTATTTGTGCGTATGATCTCATGAATATACGTATGTGTGTATGTTTATATGTGAGTGTTTGTGTGTGTGTATACTCTCATGAATATATGAATGTATAAAATTGGTAAAAACTCAAGTGTCATATTTGTGTGCCATATCTCTTGAGACTTTGTACGTACCACATTAATGAGATTCTGTTCTTAATAATAATAATAATAATAATAATAATAATAATAATAATAACTAACCTAGATTGGAATCTTATTAATGTGGTAGGTAAGAAGTCTCAAGAGATATGGCACACAAATATGACACTTGAGTTTTTACCACTGTTATAGGACACTGTACATCTGTGCATCTCAGGGTATTATTTGACTTACACTTTATTAATGAGTTAGTGTAAAGCGTGGAATCTGTTAGTGAAGTTTATGCAGTATTATGGTTGAGACTGTGGGAACTACCGCGGGATCTCGCTGCTGTCCGTAGCTGGCAAGATTATTTCCCGAGTCCTTCTAAACAGACTTCTTCCTGAGGCGGAAAACTTCCTCCCTGAATCTTAATGTGGCTTTAGACCATCACGTGACACCACTGACATGAGCTTTGCTGCCCGCCAGATACAGGAAAAGTGCAGAGAACAGCGTCGTGACCTGTATATGGCCTTCATCGACCTTACTGAGACTTTCGACTCGGTCAACAGGGAAGCCTTCTGGCGAACCTTCAGTCGTTTTGGCTGCCCCCCCAAAATTCATCGCCATTGTGAGGCAACTCCACGATGGCATGGACTGCAGTGTCCTGCACAATGGCACCCAGTCTGATTTCTTCCCCATCCAAACGGGGGTAAAACAAGGATGTGTACTGCCACCAACTCTCTTCTATTTCTTGGCTGCGTTTCTTCGTCGTGCCAGTGCTAATTTAGCCGGCGGGGTGGACATCGAGTGCCGGATGAAGGGTCTTTTCAACATAAGACTACTCCAGGTAAGAGCAAAGGTGTCGGCAGCTTCCATTACTGAACTTCAGTATGCAGACGACCTTACCCTTGTTGCTCACACTGAACGCGACCTACAGGAGATCCTGAACTCCTACGCAGATGCGTATGCACACTTCGGCCTTGAGGTGAATGTATGTAAGACTCAGATTCTTTTTCAGCCTGCCCCTGGTTCAGCCACACCTCCACCACCCATCCAGCTTAATGATACTACCCTCTCTAATGTTACCCACTTTCGGTATTTCGACTTCCACCTGTCCACCACCGCGGACATCGATGGAGAGATTCAACATGGGATCTGGTGTGAGTTTCAAGCCTTTGGCAGACTCCGCACCCTTGTCTTCAGCTGTAGGGAGCTGAAATTATCTACAAAGTTGCACGTATATCGAGCAGTGGTCCTCCCCACCCTGCTATATGGCAGTGAGACATGGGTCACACACAGGAGGCACCTCAAGGCATTTGAAAACTTTCACCAACGTATTCTACGTTCCATCCTTCGAGTTCGCTGGGAAAACAAGAGAACAAATGCCAGTTTTCTCGCTTACACCAACTGTAGGAGCATCGAGGCTACCATTATCCATGAACAACTACGCTGGACTGGCCATGTTACCCACATGGGCGACAGTAAACTGCCAAAGCAGCTACTTTACAGCCACCCAACGAATAGTAGACATAACGCTGGCGGGCAACTGAAAAGATATAAGGATAGTCTTAAGACAAACCTGAAAAAGTGTCAAATCGACCCCCTCACCTGGGAGACGATCACTCTACACCGAAAGGCTTGGAGGAGCACCACACGAGAAGGTGTCAATACTTACGAGTTAGCCCGACTGCATATCAAGGCAGACAAGCGCCAACACCGGAAAGACGCTGCCGCCGCCCCTCCCGCACTAGATGTAGTCTTCCACATGTGCAACATCTGTGAATGGCACTGCCGGTCCCGTATCGGCCTCTTTAGTTACCTCAAAACTCACCAGTGAAGGTGACATATCTAATAACTCATATCATTGTATCATAGCTGGATGATCGTCATACTCGATTCCAAGTGACAGCAAAGTAGTAATAGTAGTAGTAGTAGTAGTAGTAGTAGTAGTAGTAGTAGTAAGTTGTTGTATTAGGATATTTAATATTAAGGTAAATAAATGGTGGCGAAGGTGTGGCTATTGGGGGAGGCTGGAGGCCACGTTATTTAAAAAAAAAAAAAAAAGATGTAGTTGTAGTAGTAGTATGTATGTATGTATGTAAGAACGGTTTATTGAAAGAACTTGGCAGCCAGAAGGCTGAAAATGTACAAGTAACATAAGTGATATAAATAAGATATATAATAACTAGATGGGGAAAAGCTCAAACTACAGGGCATTTCAACATAGTGACAGTGCAAGAAGTATTTACTGGGAGTGAATACACTGGTTTATTACAAGTTATTGATAATTTTTACAATGGTTGGGACTGGGCTGTTCTTATAGCGATCAGTTCGTGCTCGTATGGGCTGGATGCGGTTGTGGTGTCGAACAGCAATTCTCGGGCTAGGGATCTCAGGTGGTAGTAGGAGCCGGTGTCGGGGATGGTGTATGTATGTATGTATGTATATGTGTGTGTGTGTGTGTGTGTGTGTGTGTGGATTCTATTCTATAATCCCCTTGTATCTTATATTTATTTACCATTTGAGTTATTGTGACTCTTAAAGAAGTATTTTTTAAGCTGTTAAGTTTAAAAAAAAATCTTTTATCCAAAGGAGTTTCTTAAATAAAGCTTACTGTTATAGGAACCATTTTAAGCATTAATTGATGAGGTAATTACCTAATAGTTCCCTACAAGATACCCCCCTTAACGATCTTTCGAGGGGCAATAAGACAACAGAAGTTTAAATGCCCAAAAATGCCTACAAGACACCTGCCCAGCTCCCCTTCGAGTGTTAATGAAGATACCAATGAAGAAATGCCCCCCAACATGCCCACAGAAGACACAGCCTAACTACTTTAACCCACCCGACTCCAGCCTTGTTATGACACGATTTCCACATCAACTGAAACTCTTTTGTCTCTGGTACTTCTCTCTTTACCCCTCCCCCCCCACCCCCATTTTCCTTATCCCCCTCCCCCACTTCTTTCTCTCTCCCTCCCTCCTTTTCTCCCTCCTTCCTTCTTTCCTTCCCTACTTCTCTCTCCCTTTTTTCCTCTTTACTTTTTACTCTTCCACTCTCCTTCGTTTTCTCCCCTTCTCTCCTTCGTTTTCCTCTCTCTCTTTCTCTCCTTCCTTCCTTCTTTCTCTCCCCTTCCCCTTTCGTTCTCTCCATCTCCCTCTCTCTTTTTTTCTCTCCCTATTTCCTTCCTTTTTCTTGTATCTTTAATTATCTTCTACTGCTTCTTCTACCATTTTTTTTGTTATCTTCTCCAATTTCTCCTTCTCCCATTCGTCATCTTATCTAACTATATCTTACTCTCTTTCATTACCTCCTCTCTCTCTCTCTCTCTCTCTCTCTCTCTCTCTCTCTCTCTCTCTCTCGTTATCTTCTCCCTTTATGTTTCGTTATCTCACGTTACTTTTGCTTGCCACTTCCCTGTATGTCGCCACCTCATTCTCTTTCCTCATCACCTGCCAACCTTTTTTGTGCTCTCTTTCCTCCTCATCTTCTACCTCCTCATCCTCTCCCTCCCTTCATCCCCTACTTCGTCTCATCCACTCATCCCCCTTCTACTACCTCTCTCTACCATCCTCATCCCTTTCCTCCTTCTTAACTTACCTCCTCCCCGCCTACGCCCCCCCCTCTCATCCCTTCCTTTTTACCCCCCCCCCCCTCTATTACTTCCTCTCTTGCCCCCCATTCCCCCTCCCTCCCCCTATCCCCGAAGGTCTCCCGTCATGAAGTGCATGACGATGTGGCCAAGAGTGAAAGGATTGGTTGGATGCGTCAAGCGGGGGCGGTTCAAGCGGGCTGGTGTATATAAGAGGGTCAGGCCAGGGTGCACAACACATACCTTCCGACCTCGCCAACCCAGCAACATGTTGTCGGTAAGTCGTCTTCGTCGTCGTCGCCTTCTTTAGTAACAGAGGAATCAGATTACAGGCTCCGATTTTGTAGTTAGATTTAATTAACAGGTGTACATTTAGAATGGTGTTCAGTACCTTTCATTTAGTGAGTTCAGATTATAGGCTACGATTTTGTAGTTAGATTTAATTAACAGGTGTTCATTTAGAATGGTGTTCGGTACCTTTCATTTAGTGAGTTCAGATTACAGGCTCAGATTTTGTAGTTAGATTTAATTAACAGGTGTACAGTCAAAAGATACAGTAATTTCCATGTAGTGAAAATCAGATTACAAAGATCAGTAACGTAATAATAGACTCATATCTTTTCTTCAAGTACAAACACACGTACAGTGAAACCTCCTTGTAACGTACTTTATATATATAATCCATCGGGGGGGGGGGGGGGGTTGGCTTATAGGTAGAGTTCTTTATGTACTATTATTACAGTATAGTACCATAATTCTTGAAGTTTTCTAGTTATCTGTGGGTTTTCTAGATTAGTTCTTAGATTTAGTTATTTATCTAGAGTATTTTTTTTTTGCCTCTTTCTCGTATCCAAATCGAGGTTATTAATACTCTTGTAATGTATAAGTACGAAGCGAGACACAGTAGTATGCTAAGTGTATCTCCAGGTAATGGTTTACCGTAGAGTCAGAGGTCAGGTAGAATAATTAGATACACACCTGGTATGGGATCATGTGTTGTAACGGTTGTCTGATGGAGTTAAAATCCTTCCCTTTTTCTTTTGGTCTTTTGTGAAATTTTCCCAAAGTAAAGTTTATATATATTTTGTTTCTATTGTGTAAGAGGTTCAGTCTGTCTACACACACACACACACACACACACACCACACACACACCACACATACACACACACACACACACACTATACATACAGAACGAGAACGCTGATTGTACTCATTTTTCTCACCTCCACAACACACACAGTTATAAATTACCCCTAGTAACTCGATGTGTTTGTTTCTTCCTCATGCAGAAGGTGGTGCTGTGTACACTGGCCGTCGTGGTGGCGTCTGTGCCACAGTACGGTCAAGCACCATCTACTTCTTACGGTACTCCGAGTAGAGGCAGTGGAGGTGGAGGTGGAGGTGGTCCAGGTGGGGGAGGTTTTAGGGGCTCGTCCGGGTCAGGATTTAGAGGGCCGACGCAAGGAGGTGTAGGAGGGGTGTCTGGAGGCTCTCAAGGTGGTGGAGTTCCTGGTAGTGGAAGCTATAGAGGTGGAGCAGGAACTGGAGGTATCGGGGGTGGAGCAGGAACTGGAGGCTTCGGAGGTGGAGCAGGAACTGGAGGCTTTGGAGGCGGAGCAGGAACTGGAGGCTTTGGAGGTGGTGCAGGAACTGGAGGCTTCGGAGGTGGTGCAGGAACTGGAGGCTTCGGGGGTGGATCAAGAAGTGGTAGCATCGGAGGTGGAGCAGGTAGTGGAAGTGGCGGATACGGAGGTGGATCAGGAAGTGGAGGCTTCGGGGGTGGTGCAGGAAGTGGAGGCTTCGGAGGTGGAGCAGGAAGTGGGAGCATCGGAGGTGGAGCAGGAAGTGGAGGCTTCGGGGGTGGTGCAGGAAGTGGAGGCTTCGGGGGTGGTGCAGGAAGTGGAGGCTTCGGGGGCTCAGCCAGTGGAAGCTCTGCCAGGGGAAGCTACCAACCTTCAGGTCCTGTAGTCCCCATCCTGAAGGACGAGCGTCAGGGACCTGATGAGTTCGGCAACTACAACTTCGAGTTCGAGACTGGTGACGGCATCAGTCGTCATGAGCAGGGCGCCCCCCAGGGGGAGACTGGCGCCGTGGCGTCTCAGGGAGGATGGTCGTGAGTAACCAATAACAACACACAATGACGTAGAGATGAAATATATTTTTGTTGATAGTTTGAAACTTTTAGCTGTTGGTGATGAAGCTAATTATAATATTATGGGTTGCAGGTTTACGTTCCCTGATGGAACTCCCGCTGACTTCAACTTCGTAGCAGACGAGTACGGCTACCGCGTGGAGTCTGACCTGCTGCCCACGCCCCCGCCCCTCCCCGCCCACGCCATCGCCCAGATCGAGAAGGCTCGTCAGGAGGACGCCGCCGCGGCTGCTTCAGGTGGACGTGGATCATATGGAGGCTCAACTGGTGGAGGCTTCGGAGGGTCAACTGGTGGAGGCTTCGGAGGCTCAACTGGTGGAAGCTCAACTGGTGGAGGCTTCGGAGGTTCAACTGGTGGAGGCTTCGGAGGTTCAACTGGTGGAGGCTTCGGAGGCTCAACTGGTGGAGGCTTCGGAGGCTCAACTGGTGGAGGCTTCGGTGGATCATCGAGCGGCGCTGGGGCCTCATCAGGTGGAGGCTTTGGAGGCTCTTCAGTTGGAGGTGCATCTGCTGGGGGTTATGGAGGGTCTGGTAGTGCAGGAGGTTCATCTGGAGGCTTCGGAGGCTCAACTGGAGGAAGCTTCGGAGGTTCACCTGGTGGAGGCTTCGGAGGCTCAACTGGTGGAGGCTTCGGAGGCTCAACTGGTGGAGGCTTCGGAGGTTCAACTGGTGGAGGCTTCGGAGGCTCAACTGGTGGAGGCTTCGGGGGCTCAACTGGTGGAGGCTTCGGAGGCTCATCTGGTGGAGGCTTCGGAGGCTCTGGTGCGGCCAGCGCCCCTCGTCCTCAGACTCCCAGCAGGACCTACGGCGCCCCTTGAGTCTCATCATCCTATAACTGTTGACATGACTCTCTAAGACTCCTACCTTGAAGTCCTTCAGCACAGATTACTTCCTCACTTTAGGTGTCCTTCAGTTGTGTTGGTCACATCCTGCTGGGTCTTCCTCCTCCCACCACTGTCATGTCAACACAGCCTCATGTTACCCTGAGGCTCTGTTTACCTTACCGGATATATCCGCCATACGCTTATTAGTTGTACTTTTATATATGATACAAATATATTATTTTGAACTGACATATTAAAAATGAATTTCCGTGATACCTTATTAACAAAACGGTAAATAGAGGATAATACCAAGTAGGATAAGTCTGAAAATAGAAGAATATATCCTGTCTGTATTATCTGGATGATAGTTTGTAGGTAAAGTATCGAGCGGAATGATTCGATCTAGTGTACGTAATGGTCTATAATTACGCCATCTACACCACCAATGACACCTGTATGGTAGTTAGAGTACAGCAGTCAGTGGCGGGGACCATTTTTCTTTCCTTTGTGCCCTTTTCTGTATACCTCTGGGCTAGTTAGGTATACTTGTCACTGTAGGATCAGGTTATACTTGTCACTGTAGGATCAGGTTATACTTGTCACTGTAGGCCTAATGGTTAATAGTAATTAAGGTATAATGTTTGGTCTTGAAGCACCAAAGAGTTACTCAACATTACACACTGGAAATGATATAACCACGAGTAGGTAAATAGAGAAATAGAACTGAATATAAATAATTGTTTTAACCCCTTGTGTACGGGGGTTGGGTGGTGGGGGTACTCTAAATAAAATGTTAAAAGTGGTCTCCCGTAGTGAAGGGGTAATTTGATAACAAAACACCTAAGGAAAAGAAACGTTCATGTACGTAATGTAATGATGTTAACTGAAGGAGAACATCCATTACATTCCCTGCAACTCTTTTAATTATTTTTTTTCTTCGCCGCGTGACAGAGAAGAGGTTGTGGGCTGTTTACGGTGCCGTCTTCAGATGGGTAAAGAGTAACCTGGTCTGGATTTACCATAGGTTTGCTCAGCACCTTGGAGATGTAAGATGAGAATATATGGTTTGACTTTGTAATAAGAGGAGGTTGTGTTAATTACTTATTTATGTGAAGTGGATGAAGAGATGGGAGATAGAAAGATAAGTAGAATAATGAATGACAGACACACATAGATCATTCCGATTAAAGGGATGACCTATACAGTATAGTAAGTCTAGCATATAAATGATAATAAATAATAATAATAATAAACGGTTTATTGAAAAAGTTCTGCAGCCCGAAGGCTGAAAATATACATTGGACATAAATGACTTATTACATACATTGGTGGTTTAACAAAAGCCTTCATTAGAGAAAGGTGAACGAACATACAGTGAAAATACAGATTAATGTTTACTCACGTAGATCATGTGAGCTGAGGTGTTGAACAACAGACACGTAGTGTAGTAACTCCCTCACAGATGGCGTCGCCCTCATGGTGGTGCGGTAGAGAAGATAAAACATAACATCTGGGCAACATATCAAGGTGTTCTATCTGGTGAAACACTCAGTCATGTTAGTCTCTCCACCATTACCAGTCACACCAGTCTCCCCACCAACACCAGTCAGGGACCAATTGACTGTCACACCAGATCTTGTGACCTCAACACTTCCAGTTATGAATCAAACATCTTCTTACTTATGAAATTAAACTTTTTTATTTACTACATATACCTTTCGTTGTTTGTCCTCTGTAATAGTGTAAACATCCTTGTTGACGCAGTGTACGGAAACCAAACAACACACACAAACGTTAGTGTGAAAAATACACAAGTGAACCCATTACGTCAGTCAATGGACCTGTACAGTATATCACAGACAGGTTGAGGTGAAGGAGGTGTAATTCTCTCATTTTCTGGATGGATGAAAACCTGGAGTTTTATACTACTAGTACTAGCTCACATGACCAGGAGGTGAGGTTATGGTTATACTACTAGTACTAGCTCACATGACCAGGAGGTGAGGTTATGGTTATACTACTAGTACTAGCTCACATGACCAGGAGGTGAGGTTATGGTTATACTACTAGTACTAGCTCACATGACCAGGAGGTGAGGTTATGGTTATACTACTAGTACTAGCTCACATGACCAGGAGGTGAGGTTATGGTTATACTACTAGTACTAGCTCACATGACCAGGAGGTGAGGTTATGGTTATACTACTAGTACTAGCTCACATGACCAGGAGGTGAGGTTATGGTTATACTACTAGTACTAGTTCACATGACCAGGAGGTGAGGTTATGGTTATACTACTAGTACTAGCTCACATGACCAGGAGGTGAGGTTATGGTTATACTACTAGTACTAGCTCACATGACTAGGAGGTGAGGTTATGGTTATACTACTAGTACTAGCTCACATGACCAGGAGGTGAGGTTATGGTTATACTACTGGTACTAGCTCACATGACCAGGAGGTGAGGTTATGGTTATACTACTAGTACTAACTCACACTGGAAAACAAACACCATCTCCTCAGTGGAATCGAATATGGGAGCGCTAGTATCTTATACCAGTAGGATAACCACTACACCACCGCACATAATGGTGAAATAGTTAAGGGTGATGATGACTGTGTATATAAAGAGTCTACTGATGTCTACTCGTGACTGGTTGTAATAAGTGTATTTCCACCATCTGGTTCCACACTGTTCTCTCTCTTGTACTGCATCTCCCGACCATCACAGTGAGATAACCGGTTTGACCTGAGACACCCACTGTATACAACTATTTCTTTGCTCTTATAATTATGACAGAGCTGAGAAATATTTGACCCATAAAGAGTTATATCTCACTGTTTTGGAAAGTTTGTTGTGGTAATCTTATTTATGTTGTGTTTGGTGATGAATAACTCAGAGTCAGGTGTTAGAGGTAGTATATTCATTGAGATTTATTCACCTTATACAAGTTTATCGATATATAACAATAGTGTCCGAGAAAAAGGAGATTTATTTCATTTATTTTCTTAAGACTATTATTATTTGTGGAGTGTAAAGTGAAATTATTTAAACATTAATGATTTGGAACTTGTCTGTATAGGTTAAGTGACGTGATTTTGAACGATAAATTTTTCAAAAACACACTACTAATATTGCTGTCTCTTGTGTCTTCTATATCGTAGTTCGCTTTAATTTTATCCACATTTAATATATTGTTCACGTGTGTATGTGGCTCTCAATGGTATGGCCCCACGACCTCCCAGAAGGTGATATATAAAAACTCTCTTCTGGCCTGACTCAAGCCTTCAACTGGATCCGTTTTCTTTGAGTGTTTCACCTTGAGGGTCGTGATGGTCTGGGCTGGTCGGGCGGGTATATAAGCGTCGGGTCACATGAGAAACTCCACACTCACTCTCGATTGTCTTTCAGGCCAACATGATCTCGGTAAGAGCAACACTTACAAACTTATATTCTCAGCGTTGATAAAAGAAACAAAGTACTTTAGAATAACGATAAATCTCTTTTAATGTGTTTTACTGTTAATCTTCCACAACTATATTACATTTGGCAAAAATAATTCAAGAAAAAAAATATGCTTCTAAGAGTTATTCAAGTAATATACAGTAAAGTCAGTTTCACCTGGCAATATTCATAACGTGGAATTTTTCTTTAAGCATCTATAGTTAATGTTCTTATTAACTTGAGCGTCCGCGCCATCATTCTTCACGAGCCATATTTCGTTGTTTACTGATTTAACTATTGAAGTTCTCTAACTCATGTAATCATTGTTCACAAAACTAAATGCGGATTGAGAGAACTGAGGCCATGGGAGTTTGATGTTTGATAGCTGACTGAATTAAAAGACATTCGAATTCTTATTGTAAGTTTCCAAAAAGGAATTGAATTTAAGAATTGTTTTAGGTTTTTCTTTTAAGAAATATTTAACACTTCTCGACTCTTTATTGTACTGGTGGACGACGTGAAGGTTTTATTGTGTTCAACAGAAGGCGGTGTTGTGTGCCTTGGTGGTGGTTGTGGGAGCCGCGAAGCTCCCATCTACCTCTTATGGTACACCAAGGAGAGGCAGCGGAGGTTCTTCTGTTGGAGGCTTCGGGGGTGGAGCAGGAAGTGGAGGCTTCGGGGGTGGAGCAGGAACTGGAGGCTTCGGGGGTGGAGCAGGAAGTGGAGGCTTCGGGGGTGGAGCAGGAAGTGGAGGCTTCGGGGGTGGAGCAGGAAGTGGAAGCTTCGGGGGTGGAGCAGGAAGTGGAGGCTTCGGGGGTGGAGCAGGAAGTGGAGGCTTCGGGGGTGGAGCAGGAAGTGGAGGCTTCGGGGGTGGAGCAGGAAGTGGAGGCTTCGGGGGTGCAGCAAGTGGAAGCTCTGCCAGGGGAAGCTACCAACCTTCAGGTCCTGTAGTCCCCATCCTGAGGGACGAGCGTCAGGGACCTGATGAGTTCGGCAACTACAACTTCGAGTTCGAGACTGGTGACGGCATCAGTCGTCATGAGCAGGGCGCCCCCCAGGGGGAGACTGGCGCCGTGGCGTCTCAGGGAGGATGGTCGTGAGTAACCAATAACAACACACAATGACGTAGAGATGAAATATATTTTTTGTTGATAGTTTGAAACTTTTAGCTGTTGGTGATGAAGCTAATTATAATATTATGGGTTGCAGGTTTACGTTCCCTGATGGAACTCCCGCTGACTTCAACTTCGTAGCAGACGAGTACGGCTACCGCGTGGAGTCTGACCTGCTGCCCACGCCCCCGCCCCTCCCCGCCCACGCCATCGCCCAGATCGAGAAGGCTCGTCAGGAGGACGCCGCCGCGGCTGCTTCAGGTGGACGTGGATCATATGGAGGCTCAACTGGCGGAGGCTTCGGAGGCTCGACTGGTGGAGGCTTCGGAGGCTCAACTGGTGGAAGTTTCGGAGGATCAACTGGTGGAGGCTTTGGAGGCTCAACTGGCGGAGGCTTCGGAGGGTCAACTGGTGGAGGCTTCGGAGGCTCAACTGGTGGAAGCTCAACTGGTGGAGGCTTCGGAGGTTCAACTGGTGGAGGTTTCGGAGGCTCAACTGGTGGAGGCTTCGGAGGCTCAACTGGTGGAGGCTTCGGAGGTTCAACTGGTGGAGGCTTCGGAGGCTTAACTGGTGGAGGCTTCGGAGGCTCAACTGGTGGAGGCTTCGGAGGCTCAACTGGTGGAGGTTTCGGAGGATCAACTGGTGGAGGCTTCGGAGGCTCAATTGGTGGAGGTTTCGGAGGTTCTGGTGGAGACTTTGGAGGTGCAGGAGCGGGTAGCGCCCCTCGTCCTCAGGCTCCCAGCAGGACCTATGGGCTCCCCTAACCATCACCAGACTGTAACTAGACAGAACTCTACAAGACTCATACCATGTTGTCCTTCATCGTGGATCCTCCTCTAACTATTGATTTACAGTTGTGTTGGTCACCTCCTCTAGGGCCTTCTTCCTACCAGAGCCTCGTCATTACTCACAGGCTCTGGTTCTCGGGCCTTCCTCCTACCAGAGCCTCGTCATTACTCACAGGCTCTGGTTATCGGGCCTTCCTCCTACCAGAGCCTCGTCATTACTCACAGGCTCTGGTTCTCGGGCCTTCCTCCTACCAGAGCCTCGTTATGACTCACAGGCTCTGGTTCTCGGGCCTTCCTCCTACCAGAGCCTCGTCATTACTCACAGGCTCTGGTTCTCTTACCCATACGCTTATTAATTGTACCTTTATACAGATGATCAAAATATATGAATTAAAACATAAAGAGTATTTAAGAATTTTCACTACACCAAGTACCAAAACGATGAAATAAATAAAAATATTTATACATGAACTACAGGATAATGAATGATATATTTCCCAGGATGATTAGGATGACTAGTGCATAGAAATGTCTCAGATATGTTTCATCTTGTAGTGTAGAAAAAGATACCTATAAGAAAACTCATAGAAACACATATAATGGAGATAAGAATGAAGAATGGATAAAGTCTTTGAGAATGTAAGACCTAGATGGAAGGAAGAGTAATATGCTTGATGTAATACTGATAATGTTAGGTTATATCTCTCGCATTCATTCCCACAAACAACATCTTTGCTTGTACTGGAGGTAGACATGATATAGTGTCTTGTAAAGGCTACCATTACCACCATTACAGACATACATGTATTCATAGAGTCTTGTTTTGGTATATTATGGATTAGAAAGATATACTTGTATGTTTGTATGTCCATCACGACTCTGAAGGCGAAACACTCAGAGAAAACGGATTCAGTTGAAGGTTTGTGTCAGGTTAACACGGTGTTCCCATATATCATCACCAGAGGGGTCCTGATGCTGTACCACTTAGAGCCACACAAGGGTACAATATATTTAGTGTGAATCAATGTTAAATCATAAATATAAGGTACTAGAGACAGCCATAATGGACAGTGTGTTATTGAATATTATATCTTTTAAAATTACGTTACTTAACCAATACAGTCAAGTTCCAAATCATTAATGTTTATATAATTTCACTTTACACTCCACAAATAATAATAGTCTGAAATAAATAAATGAAATAAATCTCCTTTTTCTCGGACACTATTGTTATATATCGATAAACTTGTATAAGGTGAATAAATCTTAATGAATATACTACCTCTAACACCTGACTCTGAGTTATTCATCACCCAACACAACATAAATAAGATTACCACAACAAACTTTCCAAAACAGTGAGATATAACTCTTTATGGGTCAAATATTTCTCAGCTCTGTCATAATTATAAGAGCAAAGAAATAGTTGTATACAGTGGGTGTCTCAGGTCAAACCGGTTATCTCACTGTGATGGTCGGGAGATGCAGTACAAGAGAGAGAACAGTGTGGAACCAGATGGTGGAAATAAACTTATTACAACCAGTCACGAGTAGACATCAGTAGACTCTTTATATACACAGTCATCACCCTTAACTATTTCACCATTATGTGCGGTGGTGTAGTGGTTATCCTACTGGTATAAGACACTAGCGCTCCCATATTCGAATCCATTGGAGAGATGGTGTTTGTTTTCCAGTGTGAACTAGTACTAGTAGTATAACCATAACCTCATCCCCTTGTCATGTGAACTAGTAGTATAACCATAACCTCACCTGGTCAAGTGAACTAGTACTAGTAGTATAACCATAACCTCACCTACTGGTCATGTGAGCTAGTACTAGTAGTATAACCATAACCTCACCTCCTGGTCATGTGAGCTAGTACTAGTAGTATAACCATAACCTCACCTCCTGGTCATGTTAACTAGTACTAGTAGTATAACCATAACCTCACCTCCTGGTCATGTGAGCTAGTACTAGTAGTATAACCATAACCTCACCTCCTAGTCATGTGAGCTAGTACTAGTAGTATAACCATAACCTCACCTCCTGGTCATGTGAGCTAGTACTAGTAGTATAACCATAACCTCACCTCCTGGTCATGTGAGCTAGTACTAGTAGTATAACCATAACCTCACCTCCTAGTCATGTGAGCTAGTACTAGTAGTATAACCATAACCTCACCTCCTGGTCATGTGAGCTAGTACTAGTAGTATAACCATAACCTCACCTCCTGGTCATGTAAGCTAGTACTAGTAGTATAACCATAACCTCACCTCCTAGTCATGTGAGCTAGTACTAGTAGTATAACCATAACCTCACCTCCTGGTCATATGAGCTAGTACTAGTAGTATAACCATAACCTCACCTCCTGGTCATGTGAACTAGTACTAGTAGTATAACCATAACCTCACCTCCTGGTCATGTGAACTAGTACTAGTAGTATAACCATAACCTCACCTCCTGGTCATGTGAGCTAGTACTAGTAGTATAACCATAACCTCACCTCCTGGTCATGTGAACTAGTACTAGTAGTATAACCATAACCTCACCTCCTGGTCATATGAGCTAGTACTAGTAGTATAACCATAACCTCACCTCCTGGTCATGTGAACTAGTACTAGTAGTATAACCATAACCTCACCTCCTGGTCATGTGAGCTAGTACTAGTAGTATAACCATAACCTCACCTCCTGGTCATGTGAGCTAGTACTAGTAGTATAACCATAACCTCACCTCCTGGTCATGTGAACTAGTACTGGTAGTATAACCATAACCTCACCTCCTGGTCATATGAGCTAGTACTAGTAGTATAACCATAACCTCACCTCCTGGTCATGTGAACTAGTACTAGTAGTATAACCATAACCTCACCTCCTGGTCATGTGAGCTAGTACTAGTAGTATAACCATAACCTCACCTCCTGGTCATGTGAGCTAGTACTAGTAGTATAACCATAACCTCACCTCCTGGTCATGTGAGCTAGTACTAGTAGTATAACCATAACCTCACCTCCTGGTCATGTGAGCTAGTACTAGTAGTATAACCATAACCTCACCTCCTGGTCATGTGAGCTAGTACTAGTAGTATAACCATAACCTCACCTCCTGGTCATGTGAGCTAGTACTAGTAGTATAACCATAACCTCACCTCCTGGTCATGTGAACTAGTACTAGTAGTATAACCATAACCTCACCTCCTGGTCATGTGAGCTAGTACTAGTAGTATAACCATAACCTCACCTCCTGGTCATGTGAACTAGTACTAGTAGTATAACCATAACCTCACCTCCTGGTCATATGAGCTAGTACTAGTAGTATAACCATAACCTCACCTCCTGGTCATGTGAGCTAGTACTAGTAGTACAACCATAACCTCACCTCCTAGTCATGTGAGCTAGTACTAGTAGTATAACCATAACCTCACCTCCTGGTCATGTGAGCTAGTACTAGTAGTACAACCATAACCTCACCTCCTGGTCATGTGAACTAGTACTAGTAGTATAACCATAACCTCACCTCCTAGTCATGTGAGCTAGTACTAGTAGTATAACCATAACCTCACCTCCTGGTCATGTGAGCTAGTACTAGTAGTATAACCATAACCTCACCTCCTGGTCATGTGAGCTAGTACTAGTAGTATAACCATAACCTCACCTCCTGGTCATGTGAGCTAGTACTAGTAGTATAACCATAACCTCACCTCCTGGTCATGTGAACTAGTACTAGTAGTATAACCATAACCTCACCTCCTAGTCATGTGAGCTAGTACTAGTAGTATAACCATAACCTCACCTCCTGGTCATGTGAGCTAGTACTAGTAGTATAACCATAACCTCACCTCCTGGTCATGTGAGCTAGTACTAGTAGTATAACCATAACCTCACCTCCTGGTCATGTGAGCTAGTACTAGTAGTATAACCATAACCTCACCTCCTGGTCATGTGAGCTAGTACTAGTAGTATAAAACTCCAGGTTTTCATCCATCCAGAAAATGAGAGAATTACACCTCCTTCACCTCAACCTGTCTGTGATATACTGTACAGGTCCATTGACTGACATAATGGGTTCACTTGTGTATTTTTCACACTGTAACGTTTGTGTGTGTTGTTTGGTTCCCGTACACTGCGTCAACAAGGATGTTTACACTATTACAGAAGACAAACAACGACAGGTATATGTAGTAAATAAAAAAAGTTTAATTTCATAAGTAAGAAGATGTTTGATTCATAACTGGAAGTGTTGAGGTCACAAGATCTGGTGTGACAGTCAATTGGTTCCTGACTGGTGATGGTGAGGGAGCCTGGTGTAACTGGTAATGGCTCAGTCTGGTACGTCATATCTTCACAAGTTTCATATCCCATGTCCACATCAATAACAATGGAAGAATAACAATACATTTTCTCTCATAATTATAATATTAAGAAAGTTATCATTCCTCTGTAAATCTTCAAGTAACTTTAATAAACCCAATCTCTCTTTCCTACATTCTTTAATCCCTTTGTGTTATCCTATATCTTTCCAATTTCAATATAGTGGACATTCTTTATTCATTCACCTCCTTTATTCACCACAAGTTCAATATAGTCGTAATTCTTCCCTCATTCACCTTCATTCATCTCCATTTTATCTACGTAATGCTGCGGTAATTTCTATCTTTTCTTCCACCATTAATCTGCGACTCCACCACAGTATATGATGAAACGGTCAGGTGTCATGGCTGGAAATGTTAAGCGTCTTCAGGTGTCTGGAAATGTTTGGCTGTAATAACGGGTTTGCCACACCTCTTTTACATCTCCCGTCCATAAGAGAGAGATAATGGGATTGAACTGAGCCATCCACTATGTAAAGCACAACCGTTTCTTTGTTCTCAGTGTCTTTCTTAGTGTGTGTTTCTCAGTGCATCTCTCAATGGCTTAGTATCTTTCTTAACATGTCTCACTCAGTGGTATAATTTCAGGACCTCCCGTAAGGTGATGTACAAGAACACTCAAGGTTTCATCTGGATCCGTTTTCTTGGTGTTTCACTTTCAGGGTCGTGATGGTCTGGGCTGGTCGGGCGGGTATATAAGCATCGGGTCACCTGAAAAGCCTCACACTCACTCCCGATTGTCTTTCAGGCCAACATGATCTCGGTAAGTGCACCATTTTCTCACTGAATATATTTTCTGGTTCACCAAGAGTCTCCAGATGTAAAGATAATTGTTTTCCATTAAATAAATAACTAACTTTTGGACTTTCTTTGTTCTGAGAGACGATGTAAAGTTTTCTTGTGTTCAACAGAAGGCGGTGTTGTGTGCCTTGGTGATGGTTGTGGGAGCCGCGGAGCTCCCATCTACCTCTTACGGCCCTCCTAGGAGAGGCAGTGGAGGTTCTCCTGCTGGAGGCTTTGGGGGCGCACCTGGTGGGGGCTTCGGGGGTGCACCTGGTGGGGGTTTCGGAGGTGCACCTGGTGGGGGTTTCGGAGGTGCACCTGGTAGTGGGGGCTTTGGGGGCGCACCTGGTAGTGGGGGCTTTGGGGGTGCAGGTAGCGGAGGTTTCGGAAGCTCGGCTACTGGAGGATTCGGAGGAGGAGCTGGTGGAGGCTTCAGAGGCGCAGCGAGTGGAGGCTTCAGAGGCGCAGCGAGTGGAGGCTTCGGGGGTGCAGCAAGTGGAAGCTCTGCCAGGGGAAGCTACCAACCTTCAGGTCCTGTAGTCCCCATCCTGAGGGACGAGCGTCAGGGACCTGATGAGTTCGGCAACTACAACTTCGAGTTCGAGACTGGTGACGGCATCAGTCGTCATGAGCAGGGCGCCCCCCAGGGGGAGACTGGCGCCGTGGCGTCTCAGGGAGGATGGTCGTGAGTAACCAATAACAACACACAATGACGTAGAGATGAAATATATTTTTTGTTGATAGTTTGAAACTTTTAGCTGTTGGTGATGAAGCTAATTATAATATTATGGGTTGCAGGTTTACGTTCCCTGATGGAACTCCCGCTGACTTCAACTTCGTAGCAGACGAGTACGGCTACCGCGTGGAGTCTGACCTGCTGCCCACGCCCCCGCCCCTCCCCGCCCACGCCATCGCCCAGATCGAGAAGGCTCGTCAGGAGGACGCTGCCGCGGCTGCTTCAGGTGGACGTGGATCATATGGAGGGTCAACTGGTGGAGGCTTCGGAGGTTCAACTGGTGGAGGCTTCGGAGGCTCAACTGGTGGAGGCTTCGGAGGCTCAACTGGCGGAGGCTTCGGAGGTTCAACTGGCGGAGGCCATAGAGGTTCAACTGGTGGAGGCTTCGGAGGCTCAACTGGCGGAGGCTTCGGAGGCTCAACTGGCGGAGGCTTCGGAGGTTCAACTGGCGGAGGCCATAGAGGTTCAACTGGTGGAGGCTTCGGAGGCTCATCTGGCGGAGGCTTCGGAGGTTCAACTGGTGGAGGCTTTGGAGGGTCTACTGGCGGAGGCTTCGGAGGCTCAACTGGCGGAGGCCTTGGAGGTTCATCTGGTGGAGGCTTCGGAGGCTCAACTGGCGGAGGCTTTGGAAGTTCAACTGGTGGGGGCTTCGGAGGCTCAACTAGTGGAGGCTTTGGAGGCTCTGGTGCGGCCAGCGCCCCTCGTCCTCAGACTCCGAGCAGATTCTACGGCGCTCCTTGAGTCTCTTCATCCTATAACTGTTGACATGACTCTCTAAGACTCCTACCATAAAGTCCTTCAGCACAAATCCTTTCTCACTTTAGGTGTCCTTCAGTTGTGTTGGTAACATCCTGCTGGGTCTTCCTCCTCCCACCACTGTCATGTCAACACAGCCTCATGTTACCCCGAGGCTCTGTTTACCTTACCGGATATATCCACCATACGCTTATTACTTGTACTCTCTTACCTATGAAAGAAATATATTTTGCACAAATTCGATGCTTCTGATGTTCATTCCACCTAACACCAATTATTATAACAATGTGATTTGATAAAAGCATATAAGCCAACATATGTTTATAACGTGTGTACCCAAGGGAGCCGCACTATTTATTGGAAATATTTTACGAGCCGAGACATTTTTTTTTAGTTCTTAGGAGCAAGGTTCAGTTTATTTGTTTTGACCGAACTTGTCTAATACATTATGACTATTTTATTGATATGCTTATTATAACAAAGTAAATATTGATTGAATATAAGGATAGTAAACGGTTATTATATGGATAATTATAATTACTATTGACTTTGTGATGTAATAAAACACTGAAATACTCACTCGAACCTCGGTGGTAAGTCCTCCTTCAGTGATGGTGAGCAGGACAACCATTACACCTGGGCAGTGTAATAAGGTGTTGTACCTGGTGATGCTCTTAGGCTGTCAGTCACCACCAGTCTCATCACCACCACCACCAGTCTTACCAGTCTTATCACCACCATCACCAGTCTTACCAGTCTTATCACCACCATCACCAGTCTTACCAGTCTCATCACCACCATCACCAGTCACCACCAGTCACCACCAGTCTCCCCTCACCATCACCAGTCATCACCAATCAGGGACTAACTGAATATCACCTCAACGCTCCATTTATGAATTAATAGTTTTGTTACTTTATATAATTTTCTCTTCTACGTGATATTGATAATTTGTGTCCTAGAAAATATTAAAACTACTTTCATTTTTTTTGCTTTTAATCGTTTTGTTTTGCTTTGTTTGTTCGTTTATTTATGTTCCTGACAGACTTACACCTGGGCACATTTACCTGGTCATAATTAGTCTTCATTTGTGAATAATACCTTTATTTGTGTCTTTTATCACCGGGAATGAACCTAACAGCCTCAAGGTCTAGAAACTTTTGATTTGACATTTTTCTTGATGTAAAAAATTACTTTCGTGGTAAAGAAATATTTTGATGGGATTTTTTTTTTGCTGTTATTGATGGGTGTTGCGTCTGTGTCTGTCTTGTTTATTTGTCGTCAGGTAAACATGGTGTTTTATACCTAGAAGCATTGGGTTTTATATCTAGAAGTGTAAGTAATAAGAGTGCAGAGGTCTTATTGCAACTATATCTTGCGCTAGTCAAGCCGCACCTCGATTATGTGGTTCGGTTCTGGTGCCCCTATTATAGAATGGATATCAATTCACTGGAGTCGGTGCAGCGAAGAATGACAAAAATGATTCAGGGACTTAGAAACCTTCCATATCAGGATAGGTTAAAGAAACTTAACTTGCATTCCCTAGAAAGACGAAGAGTGCGGGGAGATATGATAGAAGTATTTAAGTGGGTGAAAGGAATCAATAAAGGGGCTATAGATAAAGTTCTTATAATATCCGAGCACGATAGGACTCGGAGCAACGGATTCAAGTTGGATAAGTTTAGGTTTAGGAGGGAGATAGGAAGGAACTGGTTCACAAATAGGTTGGTGGACGAGTGGAACAAGCTTAGCAACTTTGTAGTAAGTGCTGGAACGCTGGAAAGTTTCAAGAGGAGACTGGATAGATTCATGGATGATAGAGAGTGGTAGTAACTCTCTACAGGAGCTTCCATGCACAGGCCAACCGGACTATTGCAGACTCCTTATGTTCTTATGTTCTAGTGCAATGTTCACCTCACCTCACCTCACCTCACCTGTCACTTGTTCCTGAAAGTCGTCTATTATTCTCTGAGAAATGAGGCGGAAAAGTGAGTGTACATTCCCCACATCAGGATCCACACACACACACACACACACACACACACACACACACAGACACACACACACACACGTACGTACGCACGTCTAAAACGAACCATAACGATACATTTAACCTGTTTTATCTGTTGTGAAGATTGAAGAGCTAAAATAAGAGTCATAAATACATTTCGAGTTATCATTTACGAAAGTTTTTGTTGTGGCGGGAAACTAAATGAGGCTGTGTTGGATGATGAATGACTCAAGAGGAGGAGGTGTGTACTCTGAGCTGGTAGTACTGGCTAAGGTGCGTACTCTGAGCTGGGAGTACTGGCTAAGGTTCGTACTCTGAGCTGGTAGTACTGGCTAAGGTGTGTACTCTGAGCTGGTAGTACTGGCTAAGGTGTGTACTCTGAGCTGGTAGTACTGGCTAAGGTGTGTACTCTGAGCTGGTAGTACTGGCTAAGGTGTGTACTCTGAGCTGGTAGTACTGGCTAACAATGGTTAATGGTTCTAAGTAATGTTCAGAATGACCAGAAAATAACTACTTTTATTATCGAAAAAAAATATAGACTGAGTTTATAGAATACGAAGAAAAATATATAAACTTTCGATAAATAAGGATAATAAAATATAGAAGAAACAATAATAGGTAATAATTGAAGGTAATAAACAAAAGCTTGAATGATAGATTAAAATTATTAACCTATGGTATTGAAGAGATGAAAACAATATATAAAAAGATCGGTAAAAAAACATCCTCAAGTCGTTTGGTTAAGAGGGCTGTGGTCGCCATCCCTCAGAGATAATGATGGCCAATTGAAAGATCGATTAATGTTTAGTTATACAGTGAGAGATTTTGTTTGTTTATTTATGTTTATTTATTTTGATGTCACGGTCAGTTTTTGGTCTGACTCCCTGGAACAGATACACATCGGGTCACCTGAAGATTGGACACCCCAGCTTATTTTACCTGGAGATTAATCACCCTAATGTTAACCTAACCTCACCCAACCCCACCTCACCTCACCCATGTAGCGTCAGGGTGGTTAATCTTCAGGTGAAATAAATCTTGTGTATCAGTATTTTATATCGTGAGAAATATAATTTTGTCCAGCTGAATTATTTTAGTTTAGTTTAGTTTAGTTTAGTTTAATTCAGTTCAGTTTAATTTGTTTAGGAATTACAAAAATAGGAATAAATTTATTTCCCCCTTTTTTTTGTCTTTAAGAAAATAAATTTTAAGTTGTTATTGTTTTGTTTTATTTACAAGATTCGTATTTTTTATATAGATGAAAAATAAGGAATTCCATCTATTTATTTCGAATTAAGACTCATTTTAAAACTCTCTCTCTCTCTCTCTCTCTCTCTCTCTCTCTCTCATCTGGCCTGGTTCAATTTTCCCTTCAACTGGATCCGTTTTCTTTGAGTGTTTCACCTTAGGGTCGTGATGGTCTGGGCTGGTCGGGCGGGTATATAAGCGTCGGGTCACTTGAGAAGCTCCACACTCACTCTCGATTGTCTTTCAGGCCAACATGATCTCGGTAAGAGCACCACTGGCTATATAAAGTACATATTCATAAGAGTTACTGTATTAAAGTTACAGGTATAAGAGTTACAGGTATAGAAGTACAGACCTCCCACGTCTTTCTTCCCCGGAACACTTTTGATTGGCTCTTACCTGACGTAATGATGAGCTGATGTGTCACTGAAGATTGATAGAATGTAATAACAGAATAATTTTAGTTTATTAATAAAATCATAATTGGCCATAGATTTGACATTTGTTTATTAAATTGTTAGATAGATGCAAGTAAATGTGTATTGCAGGAGTATGTCCATATAATTCAACCAATCTTTTAATTTACTAGTCTTCCCTATTCGTGGATGTGTTCTATTGGGTTCACAAACACAAATAAAATGAGTTAGTATTATGGAATTTACTATCGACTCTATTATTCTGAGAGAGGATGTAAAGTTTTCTTGTGTTCAACAGAAGGCGGTGTTGTGTGCCTTGGTGGTGGTTGTGGGAGCCGCGGAGCTCCCATCTACCTCTTACGGCCCACCAAGGAGAGGCAGCGGAGGTTCTTCTAGTGGAGGTTTCGGGGGTGCACCTGGTGGGGGCTTCGGGGGTGCACCTACTGGGGGTTTCGGGGGTGCACCTACTGGGGGTTTCGGGGGTGCACCTGGTAGTGGAGGCTTCGGAGGAGCAGGTAGTGGAGGTTTCGGAAGTTCGGCTACTGGAGGATTCGGAGGAGGAGCTGGTGGAGGCTTCAGAGGCGCAGCGAGTGGAGGCTTCGGGGGTGCAGCAAGTGGAAGCTCTGCCAGGGGAAGCTACCAACCTTCAGGTCCTGTAGTCCCCATCCTGAGGGACGAGCGTCAGGGACCTGATGAGTTCGGCAACTACAACTTCGAGTTCGAGACTGGTGACGGCATCAGTCGTCATGAGCAGGGCGCCCCCCAGGGGGAGACTGGCGCCGTGGCGTCTCAGGGAGGATGGTCGTGAGTAACCAATAACAACACACAATGACGTAGAGATGAAATATAATTTTTGTTGATAGTTTGAAACTTTTAGCTGTTGGTGATGAAGCTAATTATAATATTATGGGTTGCAGGTTTACGTTCCCTGATGGAACTCCCGCTGACTTCAACTTCGTAGCAGACGAGTACGGCTACCGCGTGGAGTCTGACCTGCTGCCCACGCCCCCGCCCCTCCCCGCCCACGCCATCGCCCAGATCGAGAAGGCTCGTCTGGAGGACGCCGCCGCGGCTGCTTCAGGTGGACGTGGATCATATGGAGGGTCAACTGGCGGAGGCTTCGGAGGCTCAACTGGTGGAGGCTTCGGAGGCTCAACTGGTGGAAGCCATAGAGGTTCAACTGGTGGAGGCTTCGGAGGCTCAACTGGCGGAGGCTTCGGAGGTTCAACTGGTGGAGGCTTCGGAGGCTCAACTGGTGGAGGCCATAGAGGTTCAACTGGTGGAGGCTTCGGAGGCTCAACTGGCGGAGGCTTCGGAGGTTCAACTGGTGGAGGCTTTGGAGGTCATGGGAGCTGGTCAACTGGGAGGCTCGGGCTCACTGGCGGAGGCTTTGGAGGGTCTACTGGCGGAGGCTTCGGAGGTTCATCTGGTGGAGGCTTCGGAGGCTCAACTGACGGAGGCTTTGGAAGTTCAACTGGTGGAGGCTTCGGAGGCTCAACTGGCGGAGGCTTCGGAGGCTCAACTGGTGGAGGCTTTGGAGGCTCTGGTGCGGCCAGCGCCCCTCGTCCTCAGACTCCGAGCAGATTCTACGGCACCCCTTGAGTCTCTTCATCCTATAACTGTTGACATGACTCTCTAAGACTCCTACCATGAAGTCCTTCAGCATATATCCTTTCCTCACTTTAGGTATCCTTCAGTTGTGTTGGTAGCATCCTGCTGGGTCTTCCTCCTCCCACCACTGTCATGTCAACACAGCCTCATGTTACCCCGAGGCTCTGTTTACCTTACCGGATATATCCACCATACGCTTATTACTTGTACTCTCTTACCTATGAAAGAAATATATTTTGCACAAATTCGATGCTTCTGATGTTCATTCCACCTAACACCAATTATTATAACAATGTGATTTGATAAAAGAATATTAGCCAACATATGTTTAAAACGTGTGTACCCAAGGGAGCCGCACTATTTATTGGAAATATTTTACGAGCCGAGACATTTTTTTTAGTTCTTAGGAGCAAGGTTCAGTTTATTTGTTTTGACCGAACTTGTCTAATACATTATGACAAGTTCAGGCTTCTACCTGTATGACATGACTATTTTATTGATATGCTTATTATAACAAAGTAAATATTGATTGAATATAAGGATAGTAAACGGTTATTATACGGATAATTATAATTACTATTGACTTTGTGATGTAATAAAACACTGAAATACTCACTCGAACCTCGGTGTTAAGTCCTCCTTCAGTGATGGTGAGCAGGACAACCATTACACCTGGGCAGTGTAATAAGGTGTTGTACCTGGTGATGCTCTTAGGCTGTCAGTCACCACCAGTCTCATCACCACCACCACCAGTCTTACCAGTCTTATCACCACCATCACCAGTCACCACCAGTCTCATCACCACCATCACCAGTCACCACCAGTCTCATCACCACCATCACCAGTCACCACCAGTCACCACCAGTCTCCCCTCACCATCACCAGTCATCACCAATCAGGGACTAACTGAATATCACCTCAACGCTCCATTTATGAATTAATAGTTTTGTTACTTTATATAATTTTCTCTTCTTCGTGATATTGATAATTTGTGTCCTAGAAAATATTAAAACTACTTTCATTTTTTTTGCTTTTAATCGTTTTGTTTTGCTTTGTTTGTTCGTTTATTTATGTTCCTGAAAGACTTACACCTGGGCACATTTACCTGGTCATAATTAGTCTTCATTTGTGAATAATACCTTTATTTGTGTCTTTTATCACCGGGAATGAACCTAACAGCCTCAAGGTCTAGAAACTTTTGATTTGACATTTTTCTTGATGTAAAAAATTACTTTCGTGGTAAAGAAATATTTTGATGGGATTTTTTTTTTGCTGTTATTGATGGGTGTTGCGTCTGTGTCTGTCTTGTTTATTTGTCGTCAGGTAAACATGGTGTTTTATACCTAGAAGCATTAGGTTTTATATCTAGAAGTGTAAGTAATATGAGTGCAGAGGTCTTATTGCAACTATATCTTGCGCTAGTCAGGCCGTACCTCGATTATGCGGTTCAGTTCTGGTGCCCCTATTATAGAATGGATATCAATTCACTGGAGTCGGTGCAGCGAAGAATGACAAAAATGATTCAGGGACTTAGAAACCTTCCATATCAGGATAGGTTAAAGAAACTTAACTTGCATTCCCTAGAAAGACGAACAGTGCGGGGAGATATGATAGAAGTATTTAAGTGGGTGAAAGGAATCAATAAAGGGGCTATAGATAAAGTTCTTATAATATCCGAGTAGGATAGGACTCGGAGCAACGGATTCAAGTTGGATAAGTTTAGGTTTAGGAGTGAGATAGGAAGGAACTGGTTCACAAATAGGGTGGTGGACGAGTGGAGCAAGCTTAGCAACTTTGTAGTAAGTGCTGGAACGCTGAAAAGTTTCAAAAGGAGACTGGATAGACTCATGGATGATAGAGAGTGGTAGTAACTCTCTACAGGAGCTGCCATGTACAGGCCAACCGGCCTATTACAGAATCCTTATTTTCTTTAATGCAATGTTCACCTCACCTCACCTCACCTCAGCTGTCACTTGTTCCTGAAAGTCGTCTATTATTCTCTGAGAAATGAGACGGAAAAGTGAGTGTACATTCCCCACATCAGGATCCACACACACACACACACACACACACACAGACACACGTACGCACGTCTAAAACGAACCATAACGGTGAATTTAACCTGTTTTATCTGTTGTGGAGATTGAAGAGCTAAAATAAGAGTCATAAATACATTTCGAGTTATCATTTACGAAAGTTTTTGTTGTGGCGGGAAACTAAATGAAGCTGTGTTGGATGATGAATGACTCAAGAGGAGGAGGTGTGTACTCTGAGCTGGTAGTACTGGCTAAGGTGCGTACTCTGAGCTGGTAGTACTGGCTAAGGTGTGTACTCTGAGCTGGTAGTACTGGCTAAGGTGCGTACTCTGAGCTGGTAGTACTGGCTAACAATGGTTAATGGTTCTAAGTAATGTTCAGATAGACCAGAAAATAACTACTTTTATTATCGAAAAAAAATATAGACTGAGTTTATAGAATACGAAGAAAAATATATAAACTTTCGATAAATAAGGATAATAAAATATAGAAGAAACAATAATAGGTAATAATTGAAGGTAATAAACAAAAGCTTGAATGATAGATTAAAATTATTAACCTATGGTATTGAAGAGATGAAAACAATATATAAAAAGATCGGTAAAAAAACATCCTCAAGTCGTTTGGTTAAGAGGGCTGTGGTCGCCATCCCTCAGAGATAATTATGGCCAATTGAAAGATCGATTAATGTTTAGTTATACAGTGAGAGATTTTGTTTGTTTATTTATGTTTATTTATTTTGATGTCACGGTCAGTTTTTGGTCTGACTCCCTGGAACAGATACACATCGGGTCACCTGAAGATTGGACACCCCAGCTTATTTTACCTGGAGATTAATCACCCTAATGATAACCTAACCTCACCCAACCCCACCTCACCTCACCCATGTAGCGTCAGGGTGGTTAATCTTCAGGTGAAATAAATCTTGTGTATCAGTATTTTATATCGTGAGAAATTTATTTTTGTCCAGCTGAATTATTTTAGTTTAGTTTAGTTTAATTTAGTTCAGTTCAGTTCAGTCTAGTTCAGTTCAGTTGAGTTAATTTTAATTCAGTTCAGTTTAATTTGTTTAGGAAATACAAAAATAGGAATAAATTTATTTCCCCCTTTTTTTTGTCTTTAAGAAAATAAATTTTAAGTTGTTATTGTTTGGTTTTATTTACAAGATTCGTATTTTTTTATATAGATGAAAAATAAGGAATTCCATCGATTTATTTCGAATTAAGACTCATTTTAAAACTCTCTCTCTCTCTCTCTCTCTCTCTCTCTCTCTCTCTCTCTCTCTCTCTCTCTCTCTCTCATCTGGCCTGGTTCAATTTTCCCTTCAACTGGATCCGTTTTCTTTGAGTGTTTCACCTTAGGGTCGCGATGGTCTGGGCTGGTCGGGCGGGTATATAAGCGTCGGGTCACATGAGAAACTCCACACTCACTCTCGATTGTCTTTCAGGCCAACATGATCTCGGTAAGAGCACCACTGGCTATATAAAGTACATATTCATAAGAGTTACTGTATTAAAGTTACAGGTATAAAAGTTACAGGTATAGAAGTACAGACCTCCCACGTCTTTCTTCCCCGGAACACTTTTGATTGGCTATTACCTGACGTAATGATGAGCTGATGTGTCACTGAAGATTGATAGAATGTAATAACAGAATAATTTTAGTTTATTAATAAAATCATAATTGGCCATAGATTTGACATTTGTTTATTAAATTGTTAGATAGAGGCAAGTAAATGTGTATAGCAGGAGTATGTCCATATAATTCAACCAATCTTTTAATTTACTAGTCTTCCCTATTCGTGTATGTGTTCTATTGGGTTCACAAACACAAATAGAATGAGTTAGTATTATGGAATTTACTATCGACTCTATTATTCTGAGAGAGGATGTAAAGTTTTCTTGTGTTCAACAGAAGGCGGTGTTGTGTGCCTTGGTGGTGGTTGTGGGAGCCGCGGAGCTCCCATCTACCTCTTACGGCCCACCAAGGAGAGGCAGCGGAGGTTCTTCTAATGGAGGTTTCGGGGGTGCACCTGGTGGGGGCTTCGGGGGTGCTCCTGGTGGGGGCTTCGGGGGTGCACCTGGTGGGGGTTTCGGGGGTGCACCTGGTGGGGGTTTCGGGGGTGCACCTACTGGGGGTTTCGGGGGTGCACCTGGTAGTGGAGGCTTCGGAGGAGCAGGTAGTGGAGGTTTCGGAAGCTCGGCTACTGGAGGATTCGGAGGAGGAGCTGGTGGAGGCTTCAGAGGCGCAGCGAGTGGAGGCTTCGGGGGTGCAGCAAGTGGAAGCTCTGCCAGGGGAAGCTACCAACCTTCAGGTCCTGTAGTCCCCATCCTGAGGGACGAGCGTCAGGGACCTGATGAGTTCGGCAATTACAACTTTGAGTTCGAGACTGGTGACGGCATCAGTCGTCATGAGCAGGGCGCCCCCCAGGGGGAGACTGGCGCCGTGGCGTCTCAGGGAGGATGGTCGTGAGTAACCAATAACAACACACAATGACGTAGAGATGAAATATATTTTTTGTTGATTGTTTGAAACTTTTAGCTGTTGGTGATGAAGCTAATTATAATATTATGGGTTGCAGGTTTACGTTCCCTGATGGAACTCCCGCTGACTTCAACTTCGTAGCAGACGAGTACGGCTACCGCGTGGAGTCTGACCTGCTGCCCACGCCCCCGCCCCTCCCCGCCCACGCCATCGCCCAGATCGAGAAGGCTCGTCTGGAGGACGCTGCCGCGGCTGCTTCAGGTGGACGTGGATCATATGGAGGCTCAACTGGCGGAGGCTTCGGAGGTTCAACTGGTGGAGGCTTCGGAGGCTCAACTGGTGGAGGCTTCGGAGGCTCAACTGGTGGAGGCTTCGGAGGTTCAAGTGGGGGTGGCTTTGGAGGCTCAACTGGTGGAGGCTTTGGAGGCTCAACTGGTGGAGGCTTTGGAGGGTCAACTGGTGGAGGCTTTGGAGGCTCAACTGGTGGAGGCTTTGGAGGCTCAACTGGTGGAGGCTTCGGAGGTTCAACTGGTGGAGGCTTCGGAGGCTCTGGTGCAGCCAGCGCCCCTCGTCCTCAGACTCCCAGCAGGTTCTACGGCGCCCCTTGAGTCTCTTAATCCTGTATCTGTTGACATGATTCTATAAGACTCTTACCTTGAAGTCCTTCAGCACAGATTACTTCCTCACTTTAAGTATCCTTCTGTTGTGTTGGTAACATCCTGCTGGGTCTTCCTCCTCCCACCACTGTCATGTCAACACAGCCTCATGTTACCCCGAGGCTCTGTTTACCTTACCAGATATATCCACCATACGCTTATTACTTGTATTTTTATATATGACATAAATATATTATTTTGAAGGTAAATGACTACTGAAATTTTAATAAGCCTATTAATCAAAAAATCTCCTGTGGTTTTCGTCATTAGAGGTAATTCAGGCTGTTTGATGATCCATACACAACAGTTAGTCTTTACATGTTGGAAAAAATACCGTGGCAAAAACTTTACATTACGAAGTCTTACAGTTGTCGTACAGACATAACGGTCTTCTGGGTGTGAGAAAAACATAGTGAAATAACATACACGTGCAACAATTACTCTACAGTCGGTCATCATACACACCATGTTGTTATAGTGAAGGTGTTGGCTGACTCGCTGTGTTCTCTCCTCTGGGTATCAGGATAACTTTTCACATTTGCCCCGAGCAGCTGGAGGCTAGTTAATTGGATACCCTCTTTCCATCCTGTGTGAGGTGAAGCACAGAAGCATTAGAGCGCCCAACATGGAAGCATCAGTTCATGCTTGTCACCTTTAATGATGAATGGACGGGTGTATCTGAGGGGCCATTGGTTGTGTTGGTAAGTTACATGTAGTGAGGAAGGATAAGTGTGTGTAGTGAGTGTATCGTGTACACGTTTATCTGTGTATGGCAAAGTGTGTTAGGTCTAATATTGCCAAGTCCCAGGACTGTCTGTAGGAGGAAGGATATTTGGTCAGGGAGGGACGTCGTGGTGCTGACGGATGTGGACCGGTAGGAGGAGGATTCGGGACATGCCAGTATGTAGTGAGGGAGGATGTGTCGTCCTTGTACTCCCAATGGAACTTACATCCAAGGTGCAGTTGCTGTGTCCCAGGCAGCTGTTCCTATGGGAGATAAGATCCAGGGGAACTTAACTCTGGTGGTGTCGAGGGTGTTGGGTGGCGGGGTAGGGTTTGAGACTCGCTAGGGCGGAAGTACTATTGCTGATGGTAAGGGCGTTCTATCGTTCATTGCGGCCGTAGGTAGCCCCCTCAAGGACGCCTGCAAGGATGGCTATATGCTCTCAGTGTGTGTGGAGGAGACCCAGTCATCGACCCTGATCTTCCTGGCACTCAGGGACTCTGCCTAACGTGTCAACATAAGAACATAAGACCCATCCCACTAGATAAGGAGAGGGGGGGGGGGGGGTGAGAGGTCATGTAGTGGAGGTGGCATCGTCGATTTCCTCTAGACAGATAAGTTTGAGTATGTATGTAGGTCAGTTGTGTTGACTACCGACGTGGGAGGGTGTGAACGACAACTTCCACTGTAAGGAGCGCCCATGGCTTAAATCTGAGGATGAACAGTGCCATCATGCGTTAGGTAGTGAAGATGATTGTCAACATCACATCATATCAGAGATGTACCTCCCTGTGCCTCAACCTCTCACATTATCACAATTAAATGAGACTATGATTTGGGGCCACCTGTATGATGGTAGATATTAAGCTGGTGAAAGTATGTTAGTTGAGCGCCTCATCCCCCTGAGTGAGGTATTAAAAGCAACACTCATAGAGCTTATAGTTAATGAGTATAATAGATAAATAATGATGCTGCAAGGTTATTGTCGTAAGTCCAAAGCTATTTACATAATTTATGACTTAATGACGAGAAGTTGTAGTGAAGGTGAGACAGTAACTACCAGGTGATTACGTTAGAACAAGGAGACAATCTTAACAGCATGCACTATAACTGTACCATTACTTTGATAAATTAACCAGTAGTTCTAATGGGAAATAAACATGTTTCTTCTTATAAATATACTTCACATGTTAGCGGTTCTCTCACCTGCTGACACCTAATGCTAAACTACACCTGTGTTTCTTCAGTGACCTGAGAGCTTTGTGCTGTGTCATCGATTGAAATTAAAACGAGGTATCATGTATTATTATTCACGAGGGAATGATGCAAGTATTGCTTCCTGTCGTCTAGGTTAGAGACACACACACACACACTCTCTCTCTCTCTCTCTCTCTCTCTCTCTCTCTCTCTCTCTCTCTCTCTCTCCTCACAGCTTCAACTATACCTTACTAATTAAATGAGGTAATTATCATCTTTTTTTCTTATTTATTCATATCTTCACAAAGTCTACCTCACCTGACCGTAAAATTATATAAATTACATCATAGGGATTAAGAATATTTTTTGTTAAGTTATATAAGAAAAAATAAAATAATAATAATAACCGATCTTCAGAACCCATTTATATTATATGCCTAGTCGTATCACTATAATGTTAAGGTCACTCCACACACACACACACACACACACACACACACAAATATATCAACAACTTGTAATACTGTAACACTGTCACTATGTTGAAATGAACTGTAGTTTGAGCTTTTCCCCATCTAAGTTATTATATGTCTTATTTGTGTCACTTATGTTACTTGTATATTATTTGTAATTCGTAACCCATTCCCCAAATATGTAACTGTATATTTTCAGCCTTCTGGCTGCCAAGCTCCTTCAATAAATCGTTAATTATTATTATTATTATTATTATTACACACACACACACACACCCTACACACACACACACACACACACACCCTACACATGTCACCATCAACCATACCAAGACCATGGTTATGCACATCAACCTCTCCTCCGACATTGTCCCACCTCCTTCCATTACTCTAGGTCCGAACACACTCCAGGTTGTAGATTCCACGAAGCTCCTCGGCGTCACCATAGACAACAAACTAAATTGGAAACCACACGTCAATGAAGTTGTCAAATCCTCCAGTTTCCGTCTCCACCTCCTCCGCCGACTCAAGTCCCTCGGAGTTCCTGCACACGAGCTCCTCAGTGTTTACACAACATTCATACTTCCCAAGCTCACCTATGCCTCCCCCACCTGGTCTTCCTCCCTAAATGCCACACAACGTAAACACCTAGAAAAAGTGCAAAAGAGGGCATGCAAGATTATTCTCTCCCCCTCCTACTCCACATATCAAGAAGCGCTCAACACACTGACCCTTTCGACTCTCACTGACCATCACCACGACCTCATCTGCAAATTTGGTAAGAAGCTTCTACACCATCCCCGACACCGGCTCCTACTACCACCTGAGATCCCTTGTCCGAGAATTGCTGTTCGACACCACAACCGCATCCAGCCCATACGTGCACGAACTGATCGCTATAAGAACAGCCCAGTCCCAACCATTGTAAAAATTATCAATAACTTGTAATACTGTAACACTGTCACTATGTTGAAATGAACTGTAGTTTGAGCTTTTCCCCATCTAAGTTATTATATGTCTTATTTGTGTCACTTATGTTACTTGTATATTATTTGTAATTCGTAACCCATTCCCCAAATATGTAACTGTATATTTTCATCCTTCTGGCTGCCAAGCTCCTTCAATAAACCGTTAATTATTATTATTATTATTATTATTACACACACACACACACACACACACACACACACACACACACACACACACACACACACACGCACATCGAAAGAAAAAATGAACTCATCAAACTCGAATCTCAGATATTTTCCCACAGTAAACTTAACATCATTTATTATAATTTATACACCCCTTATAATCCTATGTGAACAAAGCTCCCCCTCCTCACCCTCAACCCACCCCCCCCCCCCCAAGTGTGTCAGCAGCCCCGTAAAAGATGTCAGGATGTCAGCTTACACAAGAATACTGAAACATAAATCTGCCCTGACACGAGGCTTCAACTTGGGTCCCGTTTTCTTTGAATTTCTTTTTTTTTACACCTTGGGGGTCGTGACGGCTGTAGCGGGTACCTATATAAACCAGCGCCCCACCTCACTTACCTCAGTCACTCTGTGTTCTCGAAGATAGCAACATGATCTCGGTAAGACCATCACTGACTCGCTGTATTAATGATGTATTTTTAGGTTTATATAGTTACTGTATTTATAGCTTCCAGGGTCTTTTTATTTGATTTGTTGTTGTGTATGTAAAAAAAATCGTTCTTTTTTGATAGGAGTTTATTGTTGTCTTTGGTGTATATATCCATCATGGTCATTGATTGGCCCTTAAGTCATGTCATTATAAGTGTGTCATGGAGTAACTACAAGAGTTTTTTATAAGTAAGTGAGCAGGATTACATTGATGGTGGCCTTAGTGTCCTGCGTCTTACATGGTGAAGGATCAGGGTAAATGATACTCGAGTTTCTGATCAATTTTTCTTATGATTAGTTGATGTATCAATCTATAATGAGCGACTAGCGAATAAGTTTTCATTTAAATATTAAATTTTACTTTTGGGTCAACAATACAGTGTTATAAAAGGCGACGTGGGGGTTTTCTTGTGTTCAACAGAAGGCGGTGTTGTGTGCCTTGGTGGTGGTTGTGGGAGCCGCGAAGCTCCCATCTACCTCTTACGGCCCACCTAGGAGAGGCAGCGGAGGAGGCTTCAGGGGGTCGTCTGGCGGCGGAGGGTTTGGAGCCTCATCTGGGGCAGGATTCGGCGGCTCCTTTTCTGGAGGCTCAGGCAGTGGAACTCGAGGTTCATCTGCAGGCCTCGGAGGTTCGGCTGGGGGCTTCAGAGGCGCAGCAAGTGGAGGCTTCGGGGGTGGAGCAGGAAGTGGAGGCTTCGGAGGTAGAGCAGGAGGTGGAGCAGGAAGTGGAGGCTTCGGAGGTGGAGGAGGAAGTGGAGGCTTCGGGGGTGCAGCCAGTGGAAGCTCTGCCAGGGGAAGCTACCAACCTTCAGGTCCTGTAGTCCCCATCCTGAAGGACGAGCGTCAGGGACCTGATGAGTTCGGCAACTACAACTTCGAGTTCGAGACTGGTGACGGCATCAGTCGTCATGAGCAGGGCGCCCCCCAGGGGGAGACTGGCGCCGTGGCGTCTCAGGGAGGATGGTCGTGAGTAACCAATAACAACACACAATGACGTAGAGATGAAATATATTTTTTGTTGATAGTTTGAAACTTTTAGCTGTTGGTGATGAAGCTAATTATAATATTATGGGTTGCAGGTTTACGTTCCCTGATGGAACTCCCGCTGTCTTCAACTTCGTAGCAGACGAGTACGGCTACCGCGTGGAGTCTGACCTGCTGCCCACGCCCCCGCCCCTCCCCGCCCACGCCATCGCCCAGATCGAGAAGGCTCGTCAGGAGGACGCCGCCGCGGCTGCTTCAGGTGGACGTGGATCATATGGAGGTTCAACTGGCGGAGGCTTCGGAGGCTCAACTGGCGGAGGCTTCGGAGGTTCTTCATCTGGAGGTTTTGGAGGTTCATCTGGAGGCTTTGGAGGCTCAACCAGTGGGGGCTCCGGAGGCTCAACTGGTGGAGGCTTTCGAGGCTCAACCAGTGGGGGCTTTGGAGGCTCAACTGGTGGAGGTTTCGGAGGCTCTGGTGCGGCCAGCGCCCCTCGTCCTCAGACTCCCAGCAGGTTCTACGGCGCCCCTTGAGTCTCATCATCCTATAACTGTTGACATGACTCCTACCTTGAAATCCTTTAAGCACAGATCCTTTCCTCACTTTAGGTGTCCTTCAGTTGTGTTGGTAACATCCTGCTGGGTCTTCCTCCTCCCACCACTGTCATGTCAACACAGCCTCATGTTACCCCGAGGCTTATTACACTTATTACTTGTACTTTTATATATGATCCAAATATATTATAGATATTAAACAGTTTCGAAATTTCATTATACCGAATATCCTGCAGTCACTGTTGAACCTTTGTCGTTAATGTGGTGGTATTGACAACTGTTAAAGGATGAGACGTTGAGGTCATGACCTCCCTTACGACCTCATGACACCTGCACTGTCAGTCACCTCGCCTATAACATATGGTTATGACATAGAGGTGAATATTTTTCGAGAGCTGTGTATTTGATGGCAACAGCATTACTTTTTATGAATGAAATGTATCATACCAACAGCCATGTGGAATAGAAGTATGTTTAACCTTGCTCTTTGAGGCTTTTTATGTACACTTAACCTATATAACAACATGAATTGTTATATAGTCATTCTTATACATTATATATTAACACACACACACACACACACACAGGAAGGAAGTGGTCTATTGTTAACATATTCCAACAATTGACTTATGTAACATGTAAACAGTGAGAAGATTTACGTCATAGGAAACTCTCTTGTTGTGGGTCCAGGTTTTAGGTGAGTGTGAGCGTGACTGGGAGGAGAGTGGGTCATCTTCCCGTTCTCTCAAGTGTGTGGAAAGGTTCAAGTCTACGGGGAGGACACACTTGATTTGGTGTTCTCTCTCTCTCACTCTCTCTCTCCCCACACACACACACGCAACAAATACAAGCTCTCTCTCTCTCTCTCTCTCTCTCTCTCTCTCTCTCTCTCTCTCTCTCCACACACACACACACATGCAACAAATACAAGCTCTCTCTCTCTCTCTCTCTCTCTCTCCCCCCCCCACACACACACATGCAACAAATACAAGCTCTCTCTCTCTCTCTCTCTCTCTCTCTCTCCACACACACACACACATGCAACAAATACAAGCTCTCTCTCTCTCTCTCTCTCTCTCTCTCCCCCCCCCCCCACACACACACATGCAACAAATACAAGCTCTCTCTCTCTCTCTCTCTCTCTCTCTCTCTCTCTCTCTCTCTCTCTCTCTCTCTCTCTCTCTCTCTCTCTCTCCCCCCCCCACACACACACATGCAACAAATACAAGCTCTCTCTCTCTCTCTCTCTCTCTCCCCCCCACACACACACACACACGCAACAAATACAAGCTCTCTCTCTCTCTCTCTCTCTCTCTCTCTCTCTCTCTCTCTCTCTCTCTCTCTCT